>VWZT01004606.1:2357868-2461846 GCA_013397055.1 Pachycephala philippinensis
CCTGGAGAAAAGGAGGTTCAGGGGAGAGCTTATCACTCTCTACAACTGCCTGGGAGGTTGTGGCCAGGTGGGGGTCGGCCTCTTCTCCCGGGCAACCAGCGGCAGGAGAGAGGACGTGGCCTCAGGCTGCGCCAGGGGGGGTTCAAGCTGAACACCGGGAGGGATTTCTTCTCAGAAAGGCTGATTAGGTATTGGAATAGACTGGCCAGGAGGTGGTGGAGTCACTGTCCCCGGAGGTGTTTAAGGAAGTACTGGATGTGGCTTTCAGTGGCGTGGTCCAGTTGACAAGGTGATGTTCGGTCACAGCTTGGACCCGATGATCTCAGAGGTCTTTTCCAACCTGATTGATTCTGTGAGTCCCGCTGAAGAGGTCTGTGGAGAAGAGTTAATGTCAGGGTGCAAAGTAGCAGAATTGTGGCTGGGGTGGTGAAAAAATTACTAACTTTGGGGATGAGAAGCCTTAGTATGGCAGACTAAGATGTTCCTCAGGCGAGAAGGTATCTGTTGATCGTGTCAGTACTGAAGGAGCTGCTTGGAAGCAGAGGAGGGTGAATTTTGGATGGAAAGTGCAAATGGAGGAGGAGGCAGGCGCCTGCCTGGCAGCCTGCCATGGGTGTGCAGACCCCCTGGTTGCTGCCGGAAGGTATTTTGTCTGCTGTGCAGTCTGCATGGCATCCACTCACCAGGGCTGGAGTGCAGGAGAAAAACCTTCTGTTTTGTGGCTTATGTTTTTAGGGGGGAGAGCTATGCAAACTTTTCAGGATTTAACCGATACATCTTCTTTTTCACTTTTGTCAGCTGACATTTAGAAGGCTCCTATTGTGCTTTGACTTGCACAAAGAGGGAGCCTTTCCCTAAGGCTTTTTTTTTTTTTAATTCAGCATGATAAGTCGCTGTTTGAGAACTCTGTGATTACAGAGGACTTTTTCAGAAGGGACACTTCACAAAAAATCAAGTGCATTCTTGAGTTTCCACTTAGATTATAGTTTTAGTTGACTGTAAGACAGGAATTGAAATTACCTGTAGTCATTGGAAGGGTGACTGAAGCTATGGGTTCCTGGTGCTGGTCTTAATGTTATGGTCTTCAGAAATGAAAAAAAATATATGTATGCAGATATGACTCAGTCCAGATGAGAGCATCCTGAAGGCAGAAGCCATAGAAATATAAAAATTTGAAACCTCATTAAAAATTACTGAGGTTTTGATGGAAGTAGGGAAAAGCAAATGTCGCAATATTTATGCATGGTATTTTAAGAGAAAAAAACAGGACTCTGTGTGAATCAATGTGTGCTGTCTGGCTGTAGTTCAGTCACACAGTGGCTTTTATGGTTCTAAATTTTACATGATTTTGTTCTTGGGTGGTGTCTGTGAG
This sequence comes from Pachycephala philippinensis, assembly GCA_013397055.1. NCBI lineage: Eukaryota > Metazoa > Chordata > Aves > Passeriformes > Pachycephala > Pachycephala philippinensis. The sequence continues at coordinate 2,359,241 of VWZT01004606.1, forward strand.
CCAAAGAAAAATAATATAGATCAAGGCGACTGTACATATCTAGTCAAAAGTACTGTTTCTTGTGCAGTATTTTTGAAATAGCTGTGTTTTGTACCCATGTACAACATTTTACACAATTATGAAAGTGTTTCCAGTTGATTGGCTGCACATAGGAAACAGACAATTAAAAAAATAAGACGGGAAGTTGCAACTCCTGACTGAACCCCACCCTACAGTATCCCTCTGTTGTAAATATTTCAAATGTTTGCAGCACTTTCAAGTAGCAGAGTTAGACACTGGTTTAGAGGTGTATTACTGAAGTAGTAGAATGCAATAGTGATAGAACTGGAAGTGCTGGCAGCTTTTATGCCTGTGTGATTCTGCCAGCTGCATTCTTGCTATTAAGTGTGCTAAGCTATATTTAAGGACAAGAAAGTGAGAAATACTTGCAGGCATACCTATAGTCCTGGTGGTATAATTTAGGAGGAGGAATTAGATAAATGTAAAATAGTATGATTGATTGACTGGCTATTTTGAAAAGTGAACTATGCTTGCAGTAAATTTTTGGGCTTTTAATTGATCTGATATCAAGCAATAACAAAACATCTGTGAGGTGTGCTGGAGAAATCAGGAGTGTTTAAGGCTGGATGAATGTGTCAAGGTCTGGATTGGACATCTGATGCTGAGTCTGTGATTATGCATATGGCTCAGGACATTTTGCTAGATTAGGTGTTGCTTTGTAGCTCATCAGTGAGCCTAGGTTTGAACCTGAATCATGAAAATTTTTTTTGTTGTTGTATTGTTTGTTTTGGTTTGGTTTTTTCCGCTTTGGTAATGAGAATCTACAGTGTGATTCAGTGTTTCCTCCTAATGAAGGAGTCATTAAGGTGACTTAAGAGATACCTTTTATTGGTCATGTTCTAAAGCAGTAGGAGAAAGTCCTGGAGTTGAGCAAACAGCCATGCACAGTTGCTGCTGAAAGTAATGAACCAAGCATCTGTGCATCTTTAAGGTAGGCAGAGTGAAGAACAGCTGTTTTATCATCTTTGTCTTTTAAGGTTTCTGGAATCGAGTGTTCTGCTGGAAGGTTGGAGTTTAATCAACAACTTGTACAACTGTACAATTTGTTCTTCTCCTCATTCATTATGCCAACTTGTTGGATGCTAATTAACCTGAAATACAGAACAGTAAAATACTGTATCTTTGGAGTACTCGTTTAATAGCTGCTTGTAAAACAAAGTTTACCTTTTCTCTGAAGAGATCTTGATAAATATTTAGGTTAATATTACATTCCTAGATTTTAACAGAGAGCAGTAAATCTGTGCTGCTGGAGTTGTGGAGACCTTGAGAATATATGCGGTGGAAGGCATCTATTTAAAAAAAAACAACCCTTCCTTTTGTTGATTTGTTTAGGAGGTCAGAGATTAAACAAGAGCTTTTATAAGAAAGGCTTTCAGAGGGTGGTTGATAAACCAGCTGGATTGACTTTTAAATAATTAATTTCAGCTTTGGTTTGCATTTCTATTTTGAAAGCTTCATATTATTTTTCTGCTCTTGGTTGCTTGGTAACCACTGGAAAGCTGAATTTTTTTTTCTTGAGGTGAATGCATACTTTACACCTGGTACATTAAACAGATGATTGCTTTAAGTAGTTACATAGCTTGCAAATGGCATTTCAGTACTTTGATTTTAGCTGATATTTCACTTCTGTAGATACAGCTCCTGATGTCAAAGACTGTGATAATAATTGAAGACATTCTGGTTCTTCCATCTTTAGCCAGTGGCTTTTCCTTGTTTGCCAGCTTGAAGTAAAAGGAAAAATAACCCAAAAACAAGACAGCAAGTGTACCCTGGCTGAACGTACAGAAGGCTATAAAAGAAAAATTAATTCCTGGATGTGAGTTATTATCATGAAGGACAATTTTATTGACTCTAACCCTCCAAATAAGGATTGGATTGTTGGCTTCCTTGGTCTTCTGTCTGAAGTCTTGCACAGTATATGAAAAGAAGTCAGGGAAAATTTGGCTTTTGTTCAAATCTGTTTTGTGCATACAAAATCAAAATAGAATAATACAACTGTCTAAGCTAAGTATAGAACAGAAAAGAACATAAGCAGCAAAAATGGTTGAAAAGCAAATGTGGGCTTGTAGAAGTACATCTTGCTGATAAATAAAGTGTTCTTTATGACTTTTCCTAGCCAATTTGTGTTCCCCCCTCCCCTGGCTGTTTCTGAAGGTTGAACTGATCAGTACAGATAGATGAAATGAAATGTACCGTGATGCTGACATCTTTCAGTCTGACCATTGATGTGTGCAGGATGTGTGCTCTAAAACATAGAGCCATCTGCAATTAGAATTCAGATTTAGAAAGAGGATAGCTTTATGCAACTCATTATTTTAGCTGTGATTTAAATCAGGAGAGAAAATAAATTTTGATCTGATAACTGGTTTCAATATTGCTTTACATTTGTGTTTGGAAAAAGTCTGTGTTAGTGATAGCTGACAGCTTCATTTGCACGCAACATCAGGGCTTCTGGTAGTTGCAAGTATATGTGCATGCTTTGGTGGTTATGTAGCTTACTCAGATTTTGAAACTTTATCTTTTGCCATGCTGACAACAGTGAATTTCCTTTTTCTGTACACTTAGTTTCCAGATGTTTTAACTAAAAATGCTGGAAATGGAATTTTAATATCTACGCATTGTTTAGACAGTTCTAGTTTAGAACTGTTAAATGAGTTTTTACAGATATATATATATATAGACACACCTATGTGTAAACTTGTTTTCTTTAACATAAGTGTTTAATGGTATGATAGATTTAAAATTCAACAATAAGGTAGTTTTTACAATTAGCAAATCTAATGTTACTGTTTGGATTTTACTAGTGGATGAAACAGTTCTAAAAACTAAAAACAGAGTAGTGATGATCCAGCATAGCACTGGTTTTTTTTATTGAGTTCTTTTCCATTGATTAAAAAGGGAGGACAGGTCTCCCTAGCCTCTCCTCCCAGCAGGCTTCTCAGTGAGTGAACCAGTTATTTAGCTGAGCTGAAGAAAATTCTCTTTGTGCATCTGCAGATGTCAAAAGCTGTTTTATCATTGATGCTATGTTCTTTTTCCAGGTGATGAGCAAATCATCTGGCATTAGCAGTGAGCTTGTGGTGGTTGAATGCTTTTAATTAAATTATTCTCTTAGACTTCGAGTAAGGCACAAGACTCTTTCCAAATGGAAGCTAATTTAAATTTAATTTTTTAAACATTTTAATGATAGTTAAGTCAAAAAGTGTTGTTTTTTTCTTTGCTGTTGTTTTGTTTTTATAAAATCAGTCTGTATTTCCCTTTGGTGTCAAATCACAGTCACAGCTTGACGCTGTGTTGTAGTTTTTGTTCTCTGGCAGTGAATTATGCTGGCATAACATGCGTTCAGTCTGTTAAAATTCACCTTCCCTTTCCCACAGCTGTTCATAGTAATATCAGAAGCTTTTGCACTGTGGTTTCTTTGTTCCTTCACCACAGAATAAGAATTAGCAGATTTTGTTATGCTGTTAGTTGTTTTGTAAAGGCTGCATGTCATGTCACTTCTTAGACTTAATTCCAGCTTGAAGTACAGCTAAATTTCCAACACGATGTTCAAATGCCCTGTTGCAGTACTGACCTTTTGGTCCCATCAGAGTCTTAGCTCTGGTGAAAGAATGCTGAGGTAGTTTGAGTTACTGGGTTGGCGTTTCAGCATTGTGAAAAAGCAATAACAGAAATTGGTGGCAGACTTTCTGTAGTGATTGGAATCAGTTCTCTGGTGTGACTGAGATTCTGTTCCCTTGGGAATCCAGTAACAGTTCCTTAATGCTAATGAAGCGCACGTGTTAAGTCTGTTGTGTTCCCTGGAGATGGGGGTTTAAGTCTCCCAACACTTCAGTTCATTTCTTTGTCTTTTCATGTGGTGATTGACCCTCATAGAAACTGGGAGACTCAGGTGGATGGCTGTGTCCCCATGGAATTCTGGTGTTAGTGGTCTCAGGTGGGTAATGGTTAGTCTCTCTTTCTCCAGCAACCTCTTAGGATCGTAGAGGGAAGGAGATTATGTGAGGAAAGGATTGTGCTTGATTTGATGTAGGCTAATGAACCTTGCTCATGCAGCTGCATATGTTTTCTCCATTACACCTAGCAGAGGGTTGAAGAAGAGGTAATTTTCTAGGCTTTCAGCTTTCCAAGGCCACTAGCATCACTTCTGATGTGGGAATGTTCTTTTCACCAGACACCTTTTATTATCCCATCTCTGGCAGGGATCCTCAATTAAGGTTGCCAGCTTTTTTTTTTTCCTTCTTGTCTCATGATTTATCTTCTAGGGCTTTGGGTATTCTCCTCCTTCTCCCTTTCTCTCCCACTTGGAGCTGAAAAACAGAGGGAGTGAAAAGAGTCACAAGGGAGCTGGAAATGTTCAAAATCCTCGGCTTAAGATAGTGAAACCTTGGTGCTTGCAGTTATTTCTGACTGCTGACCTATTGTGGAGGTGGCAGACTGCAGTGTGTTGAAGATAAAATGCTTTTCTTTCCTGTATGTGCCTTTTGCTGCTAAGACTTTCCCTCTGTGTGGGCAGGAAGTTTTCATTGCAAGAGTTGTAACATGAGCAGAACTGGATGAAAGGATAGCTTCTGCTTTGAGAGCCGGAGGAACAGTTCCCTCTTTGGAAGAGCGAGGCAGGGACAGCTGCCCCTAAAGGTTCCCAGAACATCAGGGCTCCTCTGTCTGCTTTAGAAGGTATAGTATAAGAGAAACCTATGTGGCTGTTTCTTGGTTTGAGAAGGATGCTGCAGTTCTTTGTGGCAGTAGGGTGTTAAAACCCTACTGTATAGGTGGAAGAAGTGTCAGAGTATGTTTGTGAACGGTGTTTGCAATAGTGGAACAGCTGCACTGACAGTTGAGATCACTGGTTTGGTGGGTTTTTCTTACTGTTTTTAAGGTAAAGAAAAAGGAGAGGCAAATAGAGCCATAAGTATGTGTTATTCTCTATACAGTTTCTGGAAAAGCTAAATAAATTAATGTATAAAACGGACATGGTATATGAGTGATATTGCAGACTCTTGAGGCATTTTTCTCTGATAAACACATGCGCTTAGGGAATTTTTTTTGTGTTGTTGCCATAGTGCCTAAACAGTTCCCAAATATTTGAATGGAAGAGAGACTACCTTTTCCTTCCTCTCTAGCCTACAGGAGGAACAGCTTGATTAGTCTGTAGGGATACTTGCTTGTGCAAGTAATGCAAACGTTAAATTGCATTGAAATGAACACCCATGACTGTTCTTACTTTTTCTGAGAGTGAGTCCACTGCATTCTGTACTGGTCAACCTTCTCCCACAGACCAGTTTTATACTTTATACTGAGCACAGAGAGGAAGAGTGTGGAGAGCTGCAGCAAGAATTTCTCTGTATGCCCGGGAAACACAGAGGTTTATCCCACCAAGGGTTTTGAAAGCTGTCAAGAAATGTCTCAAGAGCATTGGCTGGGATTTAAGTGGAGAGAGGAAAAGTGCAGTTAGGAAGTTCCAAGGGATTTATGTTGCAAAGCCATGTTTTATAGATTATGGATGTACTAGTTGTAGAGCTTGCCTTCTCTGCAGTGTTTAGCCTTAGTAAGTGTATTTTAGTTGCTGTGATGATGTTGAAGTTGCTGCACAGTGGAACAACACTTGGTAGCTGATGTATCATAACTCGTGGTGTCACATCAGGGTTGCAAAGCTTGCACAAGTCTTTGGAGCATTGGAGCTTCAGCTTCTTGCTTCATATCTCCCTTCCAGTTGGTCCAGTGTTAAGGCACGTGGAGTTTGAACTTGGTGTTACTGTGTGTGCCAGATACCCACTTGTGTGGCAGAATTAGAGCATGGCCCAAGCACAGTGAATGCATATGTTCTATCGTGGTAGGACCAGGGAGAACATGTTGGTTGAAGATGGAAGTAGGATTTTCCTCACAGTGCTACCAAATTCTCAGTCAGTCATGAGGTCAGTTAAAAATCACATGAACAGCAGTGCTCTGCAGAGAGAAAAGGGATACTTGTCTTTCATGGCAGTGACCTTGTAGAGGAGAAAAAAGTACCTTAGAGGAACTTCCTGCTTGCATTAGCTTTTGCATTGCCTTTTGCTTCACTCAAACCTCATTCCACAATTCTTAAGTGCGTGCAATTGTTTGAAAGGGTAGAAGACAGGGGCTTAAATAGCAGGGAACTTGAGTGCCTTGGTGATGGGCGTGACATGCTCCCTACAGGAAATAGGCAGACAGAATATAAACTGTTGATTGTTTTAACTGGTAGCTTGGACATCCTTCTCTTTGTTTCAGTTTCCTCTGGACCAGCATTTGTTGCAGGTCAAACTGTAGAAGGTACATTCAGCTGTTGTGCAAATAAATGACTAGTGAGCATTATGAGATGGAGCTACTCCTTTTTTTTTCAGAGCAAATCAGGATTTTCAAGGCTGCTTGCGTATGCCTGAAAGAAACAAACTTGTGCGTAGCTGCACCTATTCTCCTTGCTTAAAGAATTTTGTATTGCCCGTTATTTCCTCTGATGCTTGATGAGAAATGCAACTCCTTTGGCAGCTTGCTAACTATCTTTTTATAAAGGCCTTTGCTAAATGAAAATATTCTCATAGCCTGTTACGTTTAGGCTGCTGGGTCTTTGAAGTTTGCTGTACCATGCTTGCATCAGTTCTGTATATAAATAGCTGTTGATTTTTTGATTCCTGTGTCTTTCATCTGCTAAGTGCTCCTCGGCCTTAGCCCCCAAACCTGTACCAGAACTTTATTTTAAAGGGTTTGCTGTGTCTGTGCTTTGAGCTGTTAGCAAGCTCTGCTATCAAATTGCTACATAGGGGCTAATGTGGTAAGCCTTGCTTGTTGGCACAGCAGCTTTGCATCAGAGCTGCTTTGCATTTCCACCTTTCTTATCTTCTTCCTTGCTCCTGCCTCTCTGCTCCTTCTGCCCCAGTCCCTCCAAACTTGGAGTTCAGACAACAAAGTCTGTGCATACAGGTGTGGTAACTTGACATTTGTAAGAGGCTCAAGTCCGATAGTGCTCCGTGGTTTGAAGGGCTCATTTAGGGGAGAAACGCAGAAGGAGAAGGGTGGTTCTTGTTTCTGCTGATAGCGTAGGTGGGCTGGAATCTAAGATTATCACTTGCAGTGATAACTTTTGCTGAGCAAAATCACACACCTTGTGGCATCTCAGTTGCATTTTCAGTCTCGGACTACAGCAGGAGGAAAATAGGTAGTAGATTTTAATGGAAAAAACAGCTTCTCCTTTCTGGTGGTGGGTTCTGTGATGACCGGTGAGTGATGCCTGGATTGGGCAGGCAGGGTGGTAGAATTCAGCATGACAAGCACATTTTGTAATATTTTTGTGATTGTCATTGCAATAGCTGTTGGTTAATGTTACTGAAGCAATGCAGTAAATTTGTGCTAGGAAATGAATCTGAAATAGTGTCACTGATGCTTTGGTCTGTGTTGTCACCACAGAACCAGAGCTGGGACATTGTGCAGTAGGAAGGGGTTACGAGTAGTGAATCCAGCTGTGAACAAATGCGGATGTTTAAGCGTTGGTGCTCATGCTGAGGTGAATTTCTCTTTGCAGAACATGGAGATGCAAAGTGATGTTTCTCACAGAAAGTTATATAGAATTGAATGTGTTTACAATATTGAAGGACTGAGAATATTACTTGTGTTCTGCAGAAGTCGGAATGTAAGGTGAATTTCTTCTTATGTGGCATGGAGGGCAGTAATTTAGAACAAAACCCGCTGCTGTTATTTTGTGACTGTGATATCAGATGTCTGGGCTCATAAGATTACAATTTTTGCTTTACAGTTAACCAGAAAAATTACTTACCTGACCAGCAGAACAGAACTCAGTCCTTTCTGCAAATAAGTGTTGTATTGTCCTGAATATCCATATGGTAACAATTGATGTAGAGTGTAATAAATAGCTTATACTAAAATTGAATAAAAATTAGTCCATTTTAGTACATATATCTGTAGCAACTGGCATATGGATTTTGTAATAGATCTTGAGAATTCTTTGGGGATGCAGAAGATAAAATGAGAGAACTGTTAATATTAGCTGGAAATCTTGAATCCTTAAAGCTGTTTGTCCAGCTTTCAGAATTAAAAATTGCTAATTTTTTTAGAATACACTACTTGTTACTGAGTTTCTATGCCAAAACAAAGAAGAACATGTTTCTGCCATGGAGCTCGTAGCAAATATAAAAGAACAAAAAGAATACATATAGGCCTTGCTACTGAATAGTCTATGGCAGAGGGCTGTTCCTGCATTATTAAATAAGAAAAAATCGTAGTTATTTTTTCAAACGTGATTTTGTGCACCTCTCTGTAAAAGATTCAGTATGAGAGGTCTTTGTGAAAGATACTATGAGGATGAGATACTTAGTAGAAAAACCAACTCCCTTGAAAATTGGCCTGGAGGTCGTGGTTTTATAGGGGACTGAGTTTTAAATGGACCTCTGTTTTGTTGTTGTATGCTCAGCCAAGCTTGGCAGCAGTTGACTAAGCACCTCTAAACATAGTCTGCCTCAGCAAGATTGCTGTATAATTCATGTTAGTTAATAACTGTGTCAAGTTATTGTTGTATCCTTGCCATAAAACAGAGGAGAGCTTAAGGGAAACAGGAGAGCTTAAAGCAGGGAATGTTAATATATATTTTCACACAGTACAGTATGGACCAGATGCAAGATAGATAGACAATCCTGGACAACTTCTACAAAAAAAAAAAAAAAACCCAGTCAAAAAAATGTTTTGACAGGAAAATGAAGGTACACAGAGGAGAAGTTACTTGGCTTCTGTAATACAACAGGTCAATGATAGTCAGACATGGAAGCAACAGGCAAGTGGCTGTGTTGTTATGTGATGCTTCCTTGTGTTTGGCAGTCATTGTGTAGAGTTTTGAAGAGAAATTTACAAACTTAGTCTGGATAAATGAATGAATTTACTGATTTTGCTCTGCTTTGCTACTTGAGTGGACAGAAATAGAGGCACTGTGATTGCTTTTGACATTAGCTCTACTTTTGCGTGTTGGTGTGAACATGTGAGACAAGATTAGAAGGTAGTTAAGGCTCTGCACTTGCATTAGTTTTCAGTGGTGTCTTGTAGCTTACGTGCTTTCTGCGGATTTGGTCTGTACTTGTACCAGTTTGAAAAACTGGAGAAAAATAAGAAAATTGACCCATAGTTTTTCTGCAGTAGGAAAGTAATATGTGGCCCTGTTGCCTGGTCTACATATTGAAGCAGGAAGAAGTCTGTAGGTTCTGCATTTGAATTAGCCAAAATTTGTACTCGCTTTCACTGGCATAGAGTTAAATTTCTCCATAATACCTTGTATGGGGCAATGTTTTGGATTTGTGCAGAAACTAGTGTTGATAAATCACTGATGTGTTAGTTATTGTTGAAGGCAGGGTTTACACAGTGTCAGAGCCTTTTCTAAAAATTCCTCATGGTGCCCTCCCAGTGAATGGTTGGAGATGTGCAAAGTATCCTCATATAAGCTACTGTGAAGAATTTTAACTCTGTCCCAGCCAAAACCAGTACACTTGTGTTGTTTAAGGGTGTGTTTTGCATTAGTAAAATTTACACAAGGTCCTGTGGTAGTTGGTCAAGTGCTCAGAGTTGGGTGGAGTAGGGCTCTAGAGGCAATATTCAGTTAACAGCCTTTTTGATAACTGTTTTGGTATAATGTGGAGGGAATAGCAAAGTGAGTTGGTTTATTGAATAATGCAAAGTATGTCCTTTATGCATTTTATATGAGGAGTGGTTAGATGTTGGTGATTCATATTTGTGGCAAGTTGAAGGCAAACATCCACTTGGGGGGCTTTGTTAGAATGGGAGTTAGAAAGGACTGTCTCTTTTGACTTGGATTGATGTCATGAAAGTGAAAATGAATATGTAAGGTAACTGTAACAGCACTTTACTAGAACTGTAAACTGTTCATGTGCTGATTGATTTATTTTTACCACCCTTTTCTTCCCTGTATTACAGTTGTGTTAATCAAGATGCTGCCATTTGAATGATCTCTTCTATGACTATGACCTGAGATGCTGGAATTATTTAAATAATAAATGTTGTTCAGTAGCAGAGGCACATCAAGCTCAATGTAGTGCTAAGCCTAATTTTACAATTCATAAACTCAGCAGAGCCAAATCCACACAACTCACTTTCTGTTTGAACTAGTAGGGGACATCAAACAGATAAATTGTAAGCAGATGCTCATATTTTTATAGTTGGTATTTACATCTGAGTACATAGAGTGGATTTAGCAGTTGGGTTGACTTAACTGGTTTCACGAGGCAAAAATTATAGAAAAATAAATGTAGAGGGTACAAGGAGGAGCATAGAACAAAGCTGAGGTTGAGAAGAGAGAAATGGAGCAAGTAAAATTGGTGGTGCATGTAATGGTCAGCATTTTATTTTTTTGTATTCATGAGTTTGATAGTTAAATAAAAATAACTATACTGCTGACAATACTTATGTTGGTATTTTGACATAGTTTCTTCAATTTATGTTTTTAAATTTACAGTATGATCAACAGACACTGAAATAGAAAAATAGGACCCTGTCATAGAACTAATTTCACTGTCTAGTTTGAAGAGAGGGAAGCTGAGGGGTGACTTCATCACTCTCTGTAGCTTCCTGAGAATGGGAAGTGGAGAGGGAAGTGATTTAACTTTTGGTCAGCCCGGAGGTGGTTGGGCACTTGGACTAGATGATAGTTGAAGGTACCTTCAACTGAAATAGTCTAGGTGTGAGATGGCAGAACTGAAAACTCAGGAAAATCCCTGGTCTCAGTTGGATTGATGGGTTGAATTAAAGGCCTACGAGCATGTGAAAGGATGTAGCCTGTTCCTTGTTAACTTAACCTGGCATGAAGTCCTAGCTTGCATTATTGAGTCCGTTTTTACTCGCCCCCCCACTTCCTGTGAAAATAAAACTGATTCTTGCAAAAAGCCCAAACTAAACAACAAAAATTAAACCCAAACAAACCCACAAACCCAAACCAAACACAAGTTCAAACAGTTATGTAAACCTCAAGTTGCCAAACACTTTCCCTTTGTGTTGCAATAGCTTTTTGCAGCTGATCTTTCTTTTCAGCCTTCCCTACCTCCCCCTGCAGTTTGTTATTTTATCCTCTGCCTTAGACATACCTAGCACTACTAATTCCTCTTCTCAGATTGCTCTTCCATTTCCTTTGGCTCCTAGTACACTTTCTTCCTTGCTCCTATCTCCCAGATTGTTCTTGCACACTTGCTCTTTCCCCATCACTTTTTCATTGGATTTCTGGCAAGAATTTCATGTCCTATCAGCAACCACAAAATCTGGTCCCTTGTGCAAGAATGGGACCAGTTGATGTCCGTGGATTCTCTATGTGGAAAATGGGAGAATTACTTTGTTGGTAAAAGGGTGCCATTAACTTAGTTTATGTCTAAAAATATTACTTTCCCAGAGCTCAGTGTTTGTCTTTTGACATTTGAAGTACAGTAAGGAAGATGTTCAGGCAGTGATAGTTGCTTATGTATTCTGAATGTTGAAAATAATGATACACTATCTCATAAGCAATTTATATAGCACAACATAATTGTATGGAAAGTAAGAGGACGATAATCCTTTTTTTTCCTTCTGTAGAGTTCATTTTTAAAAAGTCATTGTTAGACTTGTAGATGTGTCTTCTGATCTTCTCTATTTGCAAGTTTTGAAAAGGCATTTCAGAGAGATGTGGCTAGACTGAAGAACTGGGGTAGTGTACTGTAGTGTTGTGTTTTCAGGACTAATAGAGGTGGCCTGGCATAGTTCTTTCAAACAGGTGATCTCAGTTGCAGCCAAAAGTATGTGTTTGCTATGGGACTGAGTTTTAGAGCAGTTTTGAGGGCATATGGAAACTAAAAAGGTGGTAATTCAAATCCTAATTATTAAGCAGCTCTGCAGAACAGGATTGGACCTCCTTCCACTTCTTTGGTTCTGTGTTGATAAAGGGGTCTGTGTATATGAAATTCCCTGATGGTGTGCTGGTTAATAATTATGCAGTAGGTGAATTGTGCCCATTTTATGTGGCAGTCAGGTCTAGCAACACGCACTGATTTTTTTAAACATGTTTAATTTAGATTTTTCTGGTTTAGAACAAAGTCTTTTTGGTCTGTTAGATCGTGTTGTATGAACTCTGGGCTACTTGCAGCTACGATTTGAGTACTTGTCTTCGAAAAGCTGGCTTTACAATTAGATAAAAGTCAGTTGCTTGAGAAAAATGTAAGGGATAAAAATACTTAGGAAGTTTAGTGATGCATCTTACTTGGGAATTTAAGAGAAAATGACTCAAAATCCATTTATACATCATCAGTCGCACTTGGATAGAAAAGAGTTTATGGGGGCTGGGGAAGCTGGTGGGAACATTGGTGCAGTTACTACATATGTTGTCAGTGGGATCTTGCCTAGACTTCTGTATTTCAGACCAACAACAGACATCATTTTAGTGTCAAACTACTGTGATTATAAGGAATATTTCTGATGTCTCTGATAGTTGGTGTGGATGACTACAGCTCAGAGTCTGATGTGATTATTATACCTTCAGCCCTGGACTTTGTCTCACAAGATGAAATGTTGACGCCTTTGGGAAGACTGGACAAGTACGCTGCAAGTGAGAACATATTTAACAGGTATGCTTTTTAAATGTCCTGTCTGGCTAATAGTATGCAAACTATTCATCTGATTCAAATCTGACTGAAGTTAATTTGCATGGAATACAAATAATTTCAAAAAACCCAACACCTTTACAAAACTCTTCAGTTTCCACCCCTCCTTCTGTTTGCTCATCCTCCTCCTACTTAGAGCGAGCAAAATATTAATGAAGAGAAAAACATTTGCTCACCTTTTAAGCAACTGTAGTAAAGGACATTTTAAATTCCTTCGTTAATTGGACCACATATTTTAGGTTTTTTTGCAAATGCTAACATTCCTGTTGGCACAGGACAGGTGATGGTAAACTCCATCCATGACTCTCTGTGAAAGTGAGTTTAAGAAAATACTTCATGAAAGGTCAGGAGAGCATAATGAACAGCGCTGTAGATTGCCAGAGAAACCTGAGAACTCTACTTCAGAATCAATCTCCTCTGTAGTTTACAGTTTGAGTATTGCTGCTTCTGATTATTGAAAGTGAACTTGCTCAGTTAATACTGTGTTCTGCATTTTCCCCTTTTTAGTTCTGTAGTGCCACTGAGATGGTTGTTTCATTTAAAAGCACAGGTATTAGCATACTTCAGACAGACACCCCATCCCCTTGCACTCAGACGCGCTGCACTCAAATGGAGAAATACAAACCCGTGGTTTATTTTAATTGGAACTGTGAACAGTCACGGGATCACAGAAATGTATAAAGTACATTAATGTTGAGATTTTCTGGTATTTTATTTGAACGTGGTTTAGTTTGGGCTTCAAGTAAGCTTTTAATGAAGTGTGTTTGCTTTAATGTTGAATTCTTAATACGGTAATATGCAGAAGTAAAGTCTATGATCAACCACCCAATAGGATAGCCTCTGTTTTGTTGTTCATGGCCTGGGTTTGGAAAGGATTTAGCCCTGTTCTTAACTTCAGTCACGTGAACCATACTTAAAATTCCACACTACGTGTATGAACATACCATTGAATCGAAGCTGAAAATTGGAGAATGGTTTCTCTTGTTATAACCTGCATAAACCTGTATGCACAGATGAGTTCTGAAATATGCCTCGTTTTCAAATTTTGTGTTTTCCTGGAATCCAAAGTTTGTTGTATTTTACAATTTAAGATGAAATTGGCACTTTGACTACCAGGAGAGAGTTTTTGCATATTTTGACTTCTCATGGGGAGGGAGGGAAGAGGAGCCTTTAGGGCTCCAGGTGACAGTTACGTAATAAAAGCCAGTAGGGAGGAGAGCAAACTCAGAAACTCAGGTTGTGTGTCTTGAATTTTAACCAAGAATGCTGGTCCTGATATTTTACTTGCCCACCTAAGAAAAAACTGTTACCTGATTTCTCTGTATGGATTGCATTCGATATGGGGCATGCATAAACTTGGAATCTTTTTAATTATTCTGTCCAGCTTTATGCATCCTATGCTTTCCTGCAGGGGAAGGTGATCAGAGTAACTGTAGATTTTCCTGATTTTTTTTTTTTTTCCCTGTGTTTGCTTGTTTGGATTATTTTTGCTGGTACAAACATGGTTTTTTAATCCTAGCTCTCTTTGTAGGCCTATTGTGTTACGTAGCATAAGAAAATATAGGAAATAGCAAATGATAATTATTAATGGTATAACTGTGAGGAGCACTTACATCACAATAAATGATAGTGACTACTGCAGTCAGTTTATGATGATTCAGCATTAGTCAGTCTCAGAATAATAGGAGGGATTTTTCCTAAGCAGAGGAACTGGAGCATTTAATAGGAAAAAGGTTAATTAAATTACATTTGTTTATTCCTATGTCTTAGTATGGTATCAGCACATCCAATTACTAATGAGTAGTTTAAAATTTTTAACATATTATGATTGAGTTAATAATGTTTTGGTTGTTTCTGTGACCTGGAACCTGCATTTCTGTGGAAGCTTCAAATTACACATCCCAAACTCTTGAAACAAAATCATTGAGTCTGGGTAAATTAGGGTAAGATGTTTTTTTTCCCCTTTAATTGGATGAATTTGCTTCTAGTATGGCAGGTTTTTATCTTTAAATTTCATTTTAGATATTACTTCTCTTTGCATTTGGTTTTATTATCCTTTTCTATCTGGTTAGTCATCGACCTGTGCAGCGTATTTGCAGTCTGTGATAGTATTGAATGATTAAAGTGAAGGGATTTTTAACAACTACTGCAAAAGTCTAGGCTCCTTTAAGTGGATTCCTTGAGTGCTCATGATTCCTCAACCTCTTGTTCTGAGATGGAAATGGATCAGTATCTACATCCTAAAAAATGAGATGGGGCTTGGAAATAGGAATGTCTGCTTTGTTTAAATATGTAAGAGTTTTGATAGGATGAACTGAAAAAGAGAGAGGTAGGGAATCCTTTAACAGCTTCCCAAGTGGTGGAAGGAGTTGCTTTGTGACAATCTTTGGTATGTTATGGTTTACATTTTTACTGGTTTAGGTGTTGCTCATGAGCACCACAGATGTTGCCTTAGTCTATGAGAATGGAGGGGAACCTGACAAATATTACAGTACATGACCCCTGTTGTGTCTGTAAAACAAGGCAAGTGGGAGTCTGGCTATGGTTTGATTATTGAAGAGACAGCTTTCAGACCAGATTTGAGAAGCACCTCTAGCATATGCCTTAATAATGCAACATCATATTGCAGCAAGAGTAGGTTGAGCAGAAAGCCAAAACTATCACCCTAAAACACAGGGTCTTCTTGTGTCTGGTAGCACTGGTGTGTGTACCTACATACAAGGCTGATGATTCCCTTTTGCCACTTGCTTTAAAAACCAATTGCTGGTGCAGTTTGGAGCATAGCTTTTGTCTCCTTTTTTCATGTTAAAATCCCTTGTGGGTTTTTCTAATTTTTATTGCCATGAACTTGCTTCCATTCCTCATTAAGAAGGCTCAGAAGTATACAGCTCTCACCAATAAATCTGTTTGAATAGTGAGGCAGTTCTTGCACACAGACCCTTCGTTTTCATAAGCCTATGAGGAATTGTTGTTGCTTTTTCTCTTCAGACCAAAGCAGATCTTGGCAGGAGACTCGTTCATGAGTATGGTCAGTCTTGGCTATCAAGACTGTATCTGCATATCGATGTAGACAATTTGAAGCTATCCTCTTGCCAGGCTTCTTTGTGTTCTGAAGTGCTTCTTTGCATTTCCTTTGGGGCAATACCTGATGTCCTTCGAAAGAGTTTTTTGACAACAGTCAAACTTCAAATACTCATAGAACAGCAGTGAGGATATACTGTATCTCAAAGAGGGATTAAACATATGTGTGTACTCACAGCTCATAAGTAACACTTTCACAGGAACTTCATTTAAATGTGTATTTCAAAATTAGGACTTGCATGCATGAGGTACCCCCACTAAAACAGAAGAATGCTGTGATTACAGGATCCCTGCTATAATGTATGTGGAAAAAACTCTCTTAAGACAGTTTTGTGGGATGTCGAGACTGCTGTGCCTTATTTTCATTTAGGTATGATCAGATTATAACCAACAAGTTAATTGAGAATTTGATTGTCCACCAAACTGCAGTTGTTTTTCTGCAGTTGTTTTTCTCGCCACTCACTTCCCTTCTGTCTCTGCAGCCTAGCCCAATGTGGTTTCTTTTTTGGGTACGTGAGTACTGGCAGTAAGGAAATGCTAAACTCATGCTGAAGACATGCAGGTGAAACTATACTGGCTTTGTTCTGACAGGGACATTTCTCATCATTTTATTATAAATTAGGTTATTTCTCCTGATCTCTAACTTTACTCTGGTTTTGTCTCAGTGTTTCTGATCCTACTGTATGTCAAAGACTAAAACGTAGTAAAAAATGAAACAAACCTCAAAACAGAGTTTTTTTCACATAAATTTGCAGGTCTGTTGGTATTTGCATACCAAATAAATTACTTACATATAACAATATAGCTTGAGAAAGTTTACCTTTTAAGTGTACGTTAAAATGATTTAAGCTGAACTAACAAAGGACAGAACTTTCTCAAAGCACTGAGAAAAGTTGTAATTACTTCAATAATACTTGAATGTACCTCTGCATGTTTAGCCTTTTTTCATAAGAGTACAAAGATGTTGATTTTGAAATTGGGTATTTATTCTGAATGAATATTCTCTGAGCTTGTTTGGGGGTAAAACTGCCAAGGTCAGTTACTACTGCCAGTATTAATTTAAACACAGAATGTCATTGGTGCTCTCAGGCACGTGGTGTGACTCTTTGAGTCTTGTGCAGGGCTGAGAGTTGGATTCAGTGGTGCTTATGGATCCCTTCCAACTCAGCGTATTCTGCGATTCTGTGAAATTTTGATTTACAAGTTCTGAAAAAGCAGTCGAAGAAAAAAGTATCTTTTTTCCTTTTATTTTTCTCCGGTTTTGTTTCAGTTTTTTAACATACTCTTATTAGCTAAATTCACTCCTTGTGCTGATGAAGTAATTTAAATTCTAAAGACATTTATTAAAGGGCTAATGATGTTCAAAGGAGTTTAAATAAGCAAAGCAAAGATGTTTATAGTTCTTCTCAGAGTATATTGTCACAAATTCTATATTATGTCTGTGTGTACAGTCTTCCAAGTACCTGTCACCTTCATCTGGGCATAAAGGGAGGATGTTTGTAACCTATTCCCATTTTGTCCTGCTGCTAATTGCAGTTAAGTGTGCCTACAAAGTATCCTAACAATCAGTTTTCCCTAATGTTGGACAAGATCATGAAAACTTGAATTTTGCTAAATATCCTCTACTTCTGCACATAGTACTGAAAGTGCTTGTACTGCATGCTGCATTGCAGTCTTTGATCTCTGCCCTTTCTTTGGTGTGTGAGCTATTTAATGGATAAATAGATGCATTGCTGCTTAGGTGGCAGTCATGGACCAAACTCAGCTATGATGATAAATAATTTTCTCAAAGAGTTCACAGCTGCGGGGTTACTGATTTGAAGCATCACTTGCCAAAAGTCTCTTTGGACCTGGAGGAACTGTGTACAACATCTGACTGAATGGGCAAGAAGGTGCAATTCTGTTAGTTGTTGTGATGAAGACAACTCTTCTGGCATTGAGAATGTGGAAAGGTAGAAATTTTTAGTGGAGCCTAGTGAGTGTCTCGTTAGAGGCAGGCACTGCACAAACCCAAGCCGGTGGCAGGAGGGTGATGGCAAGGAGCCATGAATCCTTGTCCCAAATTGTGCCTTCATTAACTATAAATAATGTACAGCAACAGAAGATTTGCTGTTCAAATCAATTGTATTGTCATCATTAATGGGGGTGGACTAATATGTGTCACATGGGTACTTGAAGGAGTCTGATTCCCTGTTAGAATGCATTTTATGCAAACGTGTTGCCACTATCAACCTGCTTAACTTCTTTTTCCCTGTCACAGGAGATACCTCCTTGCCTCTGCAGCATGAAGCATGTCCACCTATTTTTGCTGTTTTGCCTGTGTCTAGACCAGACATAATCCTTCAGAGCTCTGTTAAAAAATCAGAAATGCTCCCCTGGTACTCACCTGGCAAGTTGCAGGGCAAGCTACCTCTTGCCTTGTGTTGTGATACTCTGCATTGGGAGTGCACTGCATCCTCTGTTGTAGGCTTTCTGTAGCTTGGCTGG
This sequence comes from Pachycephala philippinensis, assembly GCA_013397055.1. NCBI lineage: Eukaryota > Metazoa > Chordata > Aves > Passeriformes > Pachycephala > Pachycephala philippinensis. The sequence goes on from VWZT01004606.1 coordinate 2,377,519, forward strand.
CAAGAAGGAAGATCAGACTGCCAGTCAGGGCACCAAGTGTGAGCTTACAGGGCTCGAGTCATTCTGCAGTAGTTGCCCATGTGCCAGCTCTTAGCCTGTGGCAAATACGACGAAGATTTAGCTGTGTCCTGTGTTTATGTTTTTGAGACAAGAAGAATTTTGGGGGATTGTTGGGATAGTGGCAGAACTAGATCACGACCTGTAATGTTTGGAGATCATGAGTGTCTGTCATCTTCCAGAACACAGGATGGATGGATGAATGAACGGAGTGAGGTTAGCTTACCCCGGCGCCCTTTGTTGTTTTGCTTTTTACCAGAATCTGCTTGTTGTAAAAGTAGATCCGTTGATTCCGTTACAGGCTTAAAAGGGAAATACCAGCTGGATGCAGATGGGGCCATCTTCTGCATTTAGTGCATGGAATAAGTTGAATGGGTTTAATAGATAGGTCACATCTACTTCAGGTTAGGATTTCTGTTTCCGTCTTCTCCTCTTGAGCAGGTTTATGGCCTTCTCCATAGCCACATGTCCAACCTGCAGGAGCTAGTGAAGACGCTGGGGGATTCAGCCACTACAGTTCAGGATACTGCCAACAAAGCTCTATGAGGAGATGAGAACTTCTCAAAACTCCCAGCATAGCAGAGAGCCATTCTGTAGTCCCCAGGAGTCAGATGGGATTTTGTGCTGTTTATTTGATGGGTTGTAGTGCTGTTTGCTGTGGTTCCTTACTTGCTGAGATTCAGTGGGTTAGTTGACTTGTCTCTCACTTTCCAGGACTACATTTAATATGTAGGAGACACATGTCCACACAGGCTGGTTTATGAAACTGCTTCATCTGTTCCTCTTCTCTTTTCAGAGGTGTCCAGCCCTTTAAAAGACCAAGTCAACTCTGCTTCTAGGTTAGTGTGTAACGCAGTCTGTTTCCCTCTGTTAGGATTTTGATGGCTGAACTTCAACTGCATATCAAGATCTCTGCTGAGAGATACTGTACTTCTGTCGAGTTGAAAAGAGTGAGGGAGAGGAAATTGGTTAAAGGCAAACAGTTTCTTCAGTTTGTTTTTTAGAAGATTTTATACATCTGTATGCCAAAACAGTTGAGTTTTGCAAGTGGCCGATGTGAAATCCTTAAATTACTGATTTTCAGTTGGAGAAAATAGAAATGTCTGCGTAGCTTTGGGAATTCATGGAAACCAACTGCCTTTCTCTGACTGCATGGAATTGTGAAGTTCTCAAGCTTCCTTTGTGCACTAGGAATGTAACCATCTGTTTTCTTACCAGTTGGAGACCACTGCTCACGTTCACTGTTTGTAGTGAACGTGATAAAGTTTGGGTATGCCTCTGCTCTTGTCTACAGCACTGCTGTTTGTCAGCAGTGCTTCTACCTAGGCTACATCCTGGGAGTGTTTCTGTCCTTCAGTTCTGGAAATAACTGGCACTTGACACTTGCTGCTTCAGCATTTTGTTTAAGGGCATTACCAGATCTACAACCATCTTGGACACTGGCCTGTTCCCATTCCATTATCCAGGGATAATCCTGCTAGCTCTCTGAACTGACTGATGTTCAACCCATGTTATCCAAAAGGGTGAAAAAAGAGTTAACACCATTGCAGGCTGGTGTTGAGGAGAAAGGGTGATTGCCAGACATTCCCAGCTTCACTGTTCATAGGGCTGTCTAGGTACCTGATGGGTATGACTTTGTAACATAGGCTGCAACAGAACCTCGGAGGACAAAATCCCAAATCTGTCGGTATCTTGTCACTCACAAATCAATCCATAGAAAATTTTCTTGTGCATTCTAAATAGTAACTGAGTTGATTATGATTTATTTCACATTTTCTTAATGTTTCTGCTTTGCTTAATGTATGTCTCAGGTACACATGGGTTGGGTAGTACATGTTATTTTCACAGTATATACCCATAGCATTCAAATGAAGTTTGACTTTCAAATGTCACCATTGGTATGGAAATCTTCAGCTTGAGTGTTCATGCTTTTGTGAAATAAGTTCAGAATTCTATTTAAAAACATTTTAACGATAGTAGTGTTATTTTGCTTTGTATAGAACAAGTTAGGGGATTCAGAGATGAGGATGGAAGGCTAATTCTGACTTCCTAATATTCAGCTCCTGTTTGCCCACTTAGCAGACGATTGCTATTTGTGGTCTTGGTGGGTGGTATCTCTTATCCCTTTAAATTAAAGGGATACTTTTAATGTTACATTTAAAGCTAACAATTCTTTAAGATTATGCCAGGTATCAGAAGTAAGAACTCCCAAAGCAGGGCTAACTAAATTTTCTGACTTAAAAGTGAATATATGTAAAACTTTATTTGGTGTAAGAAATTTGTATGATTTCACAACTTTTTGATTTAGCTGCATTTCTGGACACAAATAATGCTGATTTTTAATCTTTCTTGTAAACTAGGCAAATGGTGGCTCGAAGTTTGCTGGACACTTTGAAGGAAGTCAGTGATGATGAGAGAGATTGTATTGCTGTGTTGGAGAGAATCAGCAGATTAGCTGATGATTCAGGTAGGTAGCACTAAACGTTTTACTGGGTTAATGTGGGAAAGTCGGAGGTGCTGAACAAGTGTTTAGCACAGGACCAGTATGTTCTTTCTCCAATATTCAAACTAGGCTTCTGCAAATTCAGTGAAATAGTGTAAAATTTGAATTTTCTTAATCATCCCCCAAAGATGCCATTTTTCCTTACTATTTTCATCAACAGATTTACACCACTTCAAAATGTAGGACTGCAGCTTTCCAGCAGTACATTTTTCAGTAACTTTTATTATGTACTTCTGCCACTCAAGAGCTCTACATGATTATTTTAGATTTGTAGATAAAGATTAGTTTCTTGCCTTGAAAATAAACTTGGAAACCGTCTGTGCAAAACTCCCATGAGTTTTGATAGAATTTAAATGCTGAAGTTGTTCCTTTAGACCTTTTTGGGAAACCAAGTGTGAAGGTAAGAGAAGCAGCAAGAATAGGTGAAGGTGCAAATATAGAATCAGAGGATAGTTTAGGTTGGAACGGACCTGCCATGGACAGGGTCACCTTCCACAAAACCAGGGTGTTCAAAGCCCCATCCAGCCTGATCTTGAACACTTCCAGGGATGAGGGATCTACAACTTCTGGGTAACCTGTTCCAGTGCCTCGCCATTCTCATAGTGAAGAATTTCTGCTTTGTATCTAATTTAAACCTATCTTCTTTCAGTTTGAAGCCATTACCCCTTATCCTGTCACTACATGCTCTTGTAAAAAGTCCCTCTTCAGCTCTCTTTCAGGCCTCCTTAGGTACTGGAAGGCTGCAGCAAGGTCTCCCCAGAACCTTCTTTTCTCCAGGCTGAACAGCCCCAGCTCTATCAACCTTCTCTCATAGGAGAGGTTCTCTAGCTCTCTCATCACTTTCATGGCCCTCTTCTGGACTTGCTGCTACAGGTCTACATCCTTCTTATCTTGGGGACCCCAGAGCTGATGCAGCACTGCAAGTGGCGTCTCACCAGGGCGCAGCAGAGGCACAGAATCCCCTCCCTCGTCCCTCTGGCCTTGCTGCTTTAGATGCAGCCAGGACATGGTTGGCTTTCTGGGCTGCAAGTGCGCATTGCCGGGTCATGTTGAGCTGCTCATCAACCAACACCTCCAAGTCTTTCTCCTCAGGGTTGCTCTCAATCCATTCTCTACTAAGCCTGTATTGGTACCAGGGGTTGTCCTGGCCGAGGTGTGGGACCTTGTTCTTGGCCTTGCTGAACTTCATGAGGTTCACATGGGCCCACTTCTCAGGCATGTAAAGGTCCCTATGGATGCTGTCCCTTCCCAACCACACCACAGAGCTTGGTGTTGTGGGCAGACTTGCTGAGGATGCTCTCCATCCCACTGTCCATGTCACTGACCAAGATGTTAAACAGCACTGGTCCCAGTATTGACCACTGAGAAGCTCCAGTTGTCACTGGTCTCCCCCTGGATATCAAGCTGTTAACCACAACTCTTTGAGTGCAACCATCCAGCCAGTTGTTTATCCACAGAGTGGCCCATCTGTCAAATCCACGTCTCTCCCATTTAAAAACAAGGACATAACGAGATAGTGTCAAATGTTTTGCTTAAGTCCAGGTAGATGATTTCAGTTGCTCTTTCCTTATCCACCAACACTTTAACCCCATTGTAGAAAGCCAACAAATTTGCCAGGAATGGTTTGACCTCAGTGAAGTTGTGTTGGCTTACCAATCACCTCCTTATTTTCTCGTGTGCCTTCTCACAGTTTCCAGGAGGATCTGCACCATGATCTTGCTAAGGCACCAAGGTGAGACTGGCCTGCAGTTCCCTGTGTTTTCCTTTTTTCCTCTTTTTAAAACTGAGGGGTTTGCTTTCCCTTTTCCATTTGGTGGGAACTTCACTGGACTGCCATGACTCTCAAATACGAGGGATAGCGAGTGGCTTAGGCGCTTCGTCTGCCAGTTCCCTCAGGACCTGCAGATGCACTGCATCAGATCCCATGGACTTGTGCACCTTCAGGTTCCTTAGATGATCTTGAACCTGATCTTCTTCTATGAGCAGTTCTTCATTCTCCCAATCCTCACCTTCACCTTCTGTGACTCAGGTGGAGAATTTGCCACTGGAGACTGAGGCAAAAACATCATTGAATACCTCAGCCTTCTCCATGTTCAGGGTAACCAGGTGTCCCACTTTCTTCTAGAGAGGGCTCATATTTTCCCTAGTCTTACTTTTATCACTGGTGTACCTATAGAATCTTTTCTTGTTGCCCTTGACATCCCAGAGCAGATTTAATTCTTTGAGGCCTTTAGCTTTCCTAACCTGATCCCTGGCAGCTCGGACAGTTTTCCTGTATGCCTCCTAGGCTACCAGTCCTTGCTTCCACCCTCTGTAGGCTTTTTTTTTTGTTTGCTTGAGTTTGTCCTGGAGCTCCTTGTACATCCATGCAGGCCTACCAGTGTTTTTGCCCGACTTCTTTGTTGGGATGCATTTCTCCTGCACTTGGAGAAGGTGATCCTTGAATATTAACTAACTTTCTTGGGCACCTGTTCCCTCCAGGGCTTTATCCCATGGTACTCCACCAAGCAGATCCCTGAAGATGCCCAGAGTCTGCTCTCCTGAAGTCCAGGGTGGTGAGCTTGCTGTGCACCCTCCTTGCTATGAGTAGGAGGGCTCTGTAGATCCAGTGTGTCTGTTGCTAATCAATATATTGGGACTGCTGGGTGTTTGGAATAAAAGACAAAAGCAAGATAATGATGAAAAACAAATGTGAAAGAAAAGGAGTGCTTAAAAAGTGATAGGGGAATGGATGAAGGGAAAAATGGTGTGGACAGAGCTGTGACAAAACACTGGCTTAGAGATGCTCTAGAAAGAATTAAGGGCTTGATTTCAACATAGTTGGTACACTTGACACACCAGAAGGAAGAAAGTCTTTAGCAGCAGAAGATCAGAAAAGATCTGGTCATTCTTTTGTTATTGGTGGAGTGCTATGGAGAGAAATTTGTATTAAATCTTGAATGAGAAGAAAATGTTTTTTCTATTTAATGTCTGTTAGTTTCTCTCCCTTCTGGAACTGAAGAAGATAGTGCTTTCCAGGGGTAAAAATACATTCTGCTGATTTCTGTTATTCTGTCATTACTGTCGTAATTTAAAATGCATGTTTTTATTTTTCTTAGGGAATGTCCTTGTTTAGCCAGGAAAAGTAGCCTGTTGTAAGCATTACATAATTGTATTGAGTACCTCTCCAAGGATTCTATAAAAGGGAGAAAAAGTCACTATTCACTTACAATAAAATATGTCTTCAATTGAGAACAGTGGCATGCTACTGTTTATAGAGTGCTTTCCTAGGAAAGCTCTGCTTCTGAAATCTGCATATACAGTTGTCTGTGTGGCCCTGTGAATAGTTTTGAGCATCAGAAACTCTGAAGCTCCACTTCAGTTTAGAAAATAGGACAGATGTGTCCAAGGGAAAATGGTCTCTTGCAGCAACTTGTAGCCTTAGGCTTTTCATTGGTGGCCAGCTAAGTGTGTCAAATTGAAGTTTATTTAGGCAGAAATGCAGTGGGAGCCAAGAGTTGAGCTCAAATCAATTTGTTGCCTTTAACAAGGGTGGGGTACATTTTTAGTCAGGGCTGATATTTTCTCAGCGTCAGTAAAAGCAGCAGTTCAGGCTTTTCCTGCATTCTAGAAGTTGTCTCAGATCTGCCAAACTGGTAGTGCTGGATTCTGCAGCTGCCCCACAAATTAAATTTCTGCAAACTTAACTGTGAGTCTTGTGCCTCGAGCAGTTGCAGTATTGGACTTGGCTGGTTTCGGTAAGACAGGTTATTAGAATATCCTTGTGTTTTAAACCATGTGAAAATTCATTAGGGAACTAGATCTGCTTTGTGTTGTCTTAATATATGAGCTTGACTATTATTCATACTGCAGCACAGTGGGTTTTGTTTATTTTTTTTGTTTTGGCATTTTGGTTTTGTTGTGGGGGTTTTGGTTTTTGTGTGTATGTGTTTAAGGTTGTTACTGTTAGACTTGTTCATTTCTGCCTTGCCTGATGCTTCTTTCCATTTATTTTTTTTCCAGTTTGTCTGTAAAACATAAAAGCTCCTGAATTTGGAATAAGAAAACATTGTAAAAGTGTGTGTTTTAACTTGCTTGGTTAGAGCAAGATATTTGTATGGTTAGAGCCATGCTGGAGTCAAACCTTCATGTTTAAATGCTTAAATAAATAAAAATAAAAACAAACTTGGAAGTCAAACTAAACTATGACTAAGTACAAGTCTTTTCATTTCTAACTGTTGATGCTTGAAAAAGAATCAGTCTCAGGGTTTTTTTTTAAATTCTTTGGTTTTGTGGTTTGTTGGTTTGGGGTTTTTTTTTTCAGGTTTGTTTAGGTTGTTTTTAATACCTTTCCATAAGCTGGGGCTATGCTGAGACAGCCGTTTCTGTGTTTATAAGCAGGAGAATTTCCAGTCATTTTCATTCTTCATCTACTGTGACAAAACTTTAAGAACCTAAATGTTTTAAGAACCTAAATCTCGGTTGTGCTAAATACTGTATTAATGTGGAATAAAAATCAGTCTTTACTAGAAAAATATCTGGGTCCAAATATATGATTGTAGGATGGAAGGCTCAAAAACAAATCATGAGACTATGGTTTGCTATGATTGATATGTACCTTGAGATGCCAACTGGCTAGCCAAGACATAAATTTTTTGAGGCATCATGGCAAAAGCCAATATCGGCTCTGAAACTGGTTTTATAAAAACTTGTTGTCAAAAAAAATCTGAAAGAAATAGCTTTTCATGGCAACTCATTTGGACTCTTTGAGTAGAGTTGTAGTCAAAGTAGTCTCTTGTCAAAGAGAGTTTTGATTACCATTGTGTCTGCACAGACAAATGATACAAAGTGTGCCTTCTCCTGACAGGGTAGTTTGGACTCTTTCTGATGCATTTATTCCAGTTAACATCTGGATGATGAATTAGTTCCAGTTTACATTTGCAGCCTTAAAATCACTGGTGTGTTTCTACTGGGAAAAAATACCCACTTGAGGTGGTACTGGAGATGAGCTGCTCCCAGTGCTGGCAGAACACAGGATTTGCCCTGCCCTGGTATCATGTGCTGCTGTTGTATGTACATGGCAGCACAGAACAGCTGTTCCATGGAGGAAATCCATCAGTGGCATTTGGGGAATGATCTGCTGCCCCCAAGCCCCTTACTTGCTAAAGAAAGTTATTCTCCAAATCTGAGTTGTTTGGAAGACTTCTGAGTTCGTCTTCATTGCTGTAGTTGTGTGTTGCTGTTAAATCTGTGATTCTGCTGTGGAATTTGGGTGATTTTCAGTCCTAAGCTCTGAAGTTCCCTACAGTCTTTGGTACTGAGTTTCCTAGAGTAGTGACAGCTGAGATACCTTGTACTCCTTTCGAATCTGCTGTTCAATCACTTTGTAATTTCTCTGCTTCTTTAGGGATGTTGGGTATGACTTCCCACTTAAGATGTTTTTATGGTGTCTTTGAATCTATACAAGCCAGGAAGCAGTTTGGCATAGAAGCCCAGTGCTTGGCAAATGTTAAGTTATCCCCCATAAACCCTTATTAGATTAAAAATGCTTATCTTTGTGTTAAGACAGCTGTGTCTTCTTCATTCTCAAATGTAGACTAGCCACAGGCTTGTGAGAGCTTGAACAAGGGCCTTATGTCTGATTTTTTCACTTAAGTAAATTAGAATAATTCAAATTTTTTTTTTGTACCAGCTTGTGAGTGGCTTAGATGATACAAGATTTCATCATTGTGTGCTGAAGTGCAATTAAGTGGCTTTGAAAGTTAGCCCCAGCCTGAATTATTGCATTATTGGCATTTTGCTTAGTGTGCAAGAGGCTCCAGAAGCTTTAAATCTTATTTTCTGAAGTTTCTTTAAAAATGAGAGTCTGTATCTTCATTTCTAAAATACATGTGTAATTAGCTTACTATGAAATAGATACACATAGATATCTTTCTGAAGAAGTGATGGGGGGAAAGCAAAATGGCATCCTGAAGGGCTGGTGCCTATTTGTCTGAATATAGCCAACTAGAATGTCTTTCTTTTGAATGAAAAGTAATCTCTTTACTGCAAAGAATCAGTTGTGAATGAAGTTTCCAAAACAATATGATTTTGAAAACAATTATTAGGCTAATTGGTCATTAAGTTTTAAAGCTCTATAATCAGGCTTAATGTGGATGGCCTCACAACCCTAATTACTTAATAGTGTGCTTAAATGGTTTTATTAATGTAGGTTCAATTACTGCTGTTGGTATAGTGAGACATGCCAACATTACCTGTCAAACAGCACACACTGCAGCATTTCATTTAACAAAAATCTTCATATGTAAGCAATAGTAATGGGACTGCTAATATTTGCCTTTCCCAGATGTCAATATCTGCAGCTGCATTTTCTTCCCTTCTGCATCTTCCTGTTTCGGGATTTTCCACACCTCATCTCCCGCCTCGTGCTACACTAAGAATTTTTTCCTATGCTTCATGTAAACCTCTTTTGTCTCTCCATGCAGCTGATGAGTGACTAACGGTGACTTTACCCTCCCTCATTAGTCTGTGTTTCACTCCTTGCTCTGCCAGTCAGTAATGAAATCCATTTCTGGTTAGTAGGAGAAAAGAACCTGACTACTGAAGCAGCACATGCGTCAGACACATCAGCCTTTCTGCTGGACTCCTAAGCTGAAAGGGATGGGCTCTGGTTACAGTGTATTTCCACTTGTCTAGCTTTTCTTTTATCTTCAAGAGCGGTAGGAAAGTCAGAGGGAAAGGTGAAACGGTAGAAATCGAAAGGGAAGATATGGGTGTTCGTAGACGGAAGAGAAGAGGGAAATGGAAAGTTATGTTTGGGGAAAGAAGAGGATACATAAAGCTGTGTCAGGGGAGGTTTAGGTTGGATATTAAGAAAAGGTTTTTCACCCAGAGGGTGGCTGGGCACTGGAACAGGCTCCCCAGGGAAGTGGTCACAGCACCAGCCTAACAGAGTTCAAGAAGTGTTTGGACAGCACTCTCAGGCACATGGTGTGACTCTTTGGGGTGGTCCTCTGCAGAGCCAGGAGCTGGACTTTGATGATCCTTCTGGGTCCCTTACAACTCAGGATATTCTGTGATTTTATGAATTATTATTTCATAGAATGGAAGTGTTAATGCAAAGCCATGCACTTACACCTTTCCCTGTTGCTCACAACCCTTAATAAGAACAAAGGGCAATGTTATTAGTATTCAGATGTACTTAAAACATTCATAAAAATTGTCAGTTAAAGCAGCTTTAACAACATCAGTGGTGGTTGTTCTTCATATACAGTTTTACAACACCAAAACCTTACAACCCCTCACAAATATGGTGGAAATTCACTGCTGCTTGTATTCCAGAATGGTCATATTGGGATAATGAAAGCATTGCAGATTTTTTCCTAAATACTGTACATTGCTGCAGAATAAAGCATTATGAAATAAATCTAGTTGTGAGGTGGCTCTGGAATAATGACTCGATTTACAAATAACTTCTGTGAAGCAATTAGTTGGTATTATACTGTGCAGTTCTAAAATAATCCCCTTTTAATTTCCAGTATGCAGCTAACGGTGGTGCTTTACTTTCTCAGAGTTGAAGTGGAATAGTGAACTGAAGCCTCAGCAGGGATGAAATAAACACCACACATTTATATATCAAAGCTTGAGTGTTTGTGATAGGAGTAACTAAGTGAGCATGCTGGCACTTTACCTTAGAGATGGTGTCAGAATTTAGGGGAAATGTGTTTTTTTATGGGTGAAGAAGAAACAGTGAATTACTTCTACGATTTTAGAGTCAATTTAGGGTGTTAACTTAAATGGTCATTTGTGAAATAGCTAAAACTGAGGTTTGTTCATGCAGAAAAAAGTCTGCCCAGGTTCTGAAGGTGCTGATTTGAACATATTGATGATTTTGTGTGGTCTGGAAATAAAGAGAGGTAGAACTGTGTAATTTTATTCTGGGAACTTCTTTTCAAAATTAATTCATGAACAGAAGAAATGGAAGCTATTTTCACTGTCTTCTGACGTTCTCTTAATTTTGTTTGATTCCTAAAACTCAATTCAGTGTAATTCTGTATCTAGATAATACACAAGATAGGATAGAATGAAATAAAATGCTAATGAGTAAGGAAATCTAGTCTTTTATATTAGTATTTATTTTCAAAGTTTTTGTTTTAACAAATTGCAGCATTTCTTTTTAGTAGATTGCTGCTTTAAGGAATAGATAGGCTTGTACTTTCAGGAGATAGTTTGAAAAGATCAGCATTTAAAAATACTTCCTCTGGCAAACAAAAAAATACTGTTCCAGGCAAATGTTATGTAGGACCTAACTGTACACAGAGATTTTTCCAGACGGCCTAAAATAGAAACTTGACGTGAAGCAAAATTCTCCACCCGGATTTTGTTTATACTGTGTGAAAGCCTGGCTATACTGTACAGTGCAAAAAATACAGAGTGCAGGCATGTTCCCCAGCTGGATGAGCTTATGCTTTAAGAAGCTACGTGTAACTGCTGTGCCCTGTTCACTGTGTTGATATCTGTGCTGGTTTTGGCTGAGGTAGAGTTAATTTTCTTCATAGTAACTAATATTGGGCCATGTTTTGGATTTGTGCTGGAAACAGTGTTTAAGTTGCCTTAAATCTACGACAAACCAGGGTGAGACAAACCAGGGTGATGCTCGTGTCCTCACTGCAAATGTGAGAGGAATTCCTTCACCACTTTCCATAGGCAGGCAGGTGTTCAGCCATCCCCAGGAGAACAGGGCTCCATCATGCCTGACAGTGACTTGGGACAATAAATGCCACCATTCTGAACTTCCCCCTGTTCCTCCTTCTTCCCTCAGCTCTATATGATGAGCGTGACACCATGGTCTGGGGTGTCCCTGTGGTCATTTGGGATCAGCTGTCCTGGCTGTGTCCCCTCCCAGCTTCTTGTGCATCTGCTGCTGGTTGCTGGTGGGGTGGGGTGAAAGGCAGAAGAGGCCCTGGCTCTGTGTAAGTGCTGCTCAGCAATAACTAAAACATCCCCGAGTTACCAACACTGTTTCCTGCAAAAATCAAAACCGTGGCCCCGTACCAGCTACCACGAAGAAAATTAATGCTGTCCCAGCCAAAACCAACACAATGACCAAGCTGCAAATTTGGTTATAAACAATAGGGAAGTTTAAACTGAAATGGCATACGTTCTCCTGTATTGAAGCCTCCTGGAATCCCTGCTTGGTGCTGCCAGCTGTTTAAGCTAAAGACAAAGCTGAGGAATAGATGAAGGGAATGAGAAAACTCTCTGACTTCAGTGGATTTTTTTGGTGCTGTTGCTTGGGTCTTAAGGAAACATAATGCAAAAAAAAGCTCTACTGTAACTGCATCAGACTGCGAGATTAGACTCTATTGAGTACACACTGGAACATATGCTTCAGCCTTTGGAAGAATTGAGCTCTTATCTAAATTGGTAAGCTTAAGGTTCAGGTTCCTGCATAGCAGCAGTAATTCCTCAGAACAGCACAAACGCCTTTTGATGGCGAATTACGGTGTTTTGTTACACAGCCAGTTCCCTACACAGCGCTCCTTGTTTGTTGCTTTGAATCGACCTTACAAAGATCCCAGAGCTGTGTACTTAAAAGTTAGGGAATGTAAGAACTAAGGTGACTTTACAGTTCTAATTCATTCCTGGGCATGAATTTTTCAAATCTTTAATTGCATCGTCTCATGTGCCCGTGTTCCTCACAAAGCCAGAGCTGACTTAGTAGCTCAGGAAGAAAGGGGCTCACTTTACATCTGCAGATCTTTAGTATTGTCAGGCGGCTGACATAAGTGCTGCATAATAGATGAACCTTGTTCTGAAGGAAAAGGATCTCATGGTTTTGGTACATACTGCACTCTTCCTGGAGTGCTTCTTAAAGAAATGTATGAATCCAATTTCACAGCAAACCGTGTCAGTTTGGGGAAAGGGAGTGTTGCCATTGCATTATCAGTGGGTGGGCAAACTACAGAGGTATCAAAGAGGTATCGAAACGGTCTACCTGTTTCAAGTGCCTAGTGTCTAAAGTATGTACACAGCTCTTGATATGCTTGATACAGAGTTCTTGTTGGCTTTGATTGCAGAGGTATTTCTTCAGCATCGAGACAGAGTTCAGACTGCAATCAAATGAGTAGTGTGCAGTTACTCTGTGAAGAGCCTGGCTTGAGCAGTTTGCTCAGCTTCACACTAGGCAAAGGAATAAATTGGCTTTCTCAGCATTTTGCTTCTTTCCCTCAGTCCCAGCACCTTCTTTTACCATCGCTTGCTTCCATCATCAGACAGTTCTGCTACTTGAGGGAATTGTGTGATTGCATAGGGAGATCAATATTAAGTGCCAGTTCTTGCTGTTTAATGATGCTGCTGTGGTGAGGCAAAAGCTGCATCAGCTAGATCAGTTCTTTGATATGATTTATTGTCTGAACAGTAGCATTGGCATAAATGGAAGCTGCAAGTTTTGTGTCTGGGAGGGTGGGAACTGCCCGAAGCAAATTTAGAAGCCGTTTAAGAAGCACTGCTGCCAAGCAGGCAGCCTCAGTCAGGTTGGTTTTGCTTACTCTCCATTCCCTCTGCCTCCCAGCCTCCCCCACAGGTCATCTTCTTTCTGCCATAAGAAACAAGGCATGGGAGATGGGAGAACAAAATCTTAGGGATAAGTGTTGTTACGTAAGTCTCTTGTACCTCTAGATCATGTCCTGGCCATATCTTGAAATAACAGCCTTATGGGAAAGGTGGGCATGAGTTCCTTCAGACCTGGCTTTGGGCACTGGGTCCCATTTCTTGTCCATCGAGTTCTCATCTTTCCTTGCCCAGCCTGATGGTTCCTCATTCTGCTCTGTTTGCCATCTGCAGCCTTTTCAAACAGGTTGCTCTTGGGAGAGGGGTTGTGTACAGCCTGTTTGCAGAGATAATGTCTTTACCTCAAAATGTACTCAGCAAGGAAGGACTCTTCCATCTGCAGTTGCTCTGCTTTCAGTGGATACTGGGCTGTTGCAGATGGAGGGTGTTTGCAAGGCCTCTTTAGCTCAGCCACCTTTGGGCAGGTTGTCACACAGGTGGAAAAAAACATGCTGACATGTCAGAGTTGGCATGTAAAAGGACTTCTTTTTCAGGCACATTTCCAGCCCCTCTTCCAGAACTGGAGAAGCTAGGCCTTGTCAGATTAGAGGACCAGAACTGAATTAAATGTAGGAAGAAAATAGATATTTTTGCCAACTTGACTCCTGAAAGTACCTGATCTAGTTTGGTTGACCCCCCATGCCACCCTGAGAAAACCTCTTCCTAATGAACAATTGCACCTTATCTTTCTTGTGTTCTAAGGACTGCTCTGGCAAATTTTTATAAGGAAGCAATAGATGAGTTACTATGATAGGAATATATTCTTCATTTGCATTAGTATGATATGGAGACTTCAAGTTTCAGAATTAATAATCTCATTAACTATTAGTTTGTCCTAGTTACAGGTGTGTATTTTGGTCAGCTGTTCTATTTAGCGCTACAAACGTAGTGCTTGATCGCTAGACTAGAGTTCAGGATTTTGTTAAGGTGTGAATTTTTGTTAACTCAGGTCTGCTAAAACTTGCACGTAGTTTGTGTAGTGTTCTTCAGGAGCTGACTTCTTCAATATGAAATTCAGGATGCCTGCCTTGCTTATGGGGTTCAACCTGCACATGTTTCAGAACATCTGAAGTTTAAATAAAAAGGTTTTTCTCCTGTGTGTTCCTGATAACATCTCTGAAGAGCTACAGAGCAGATTTTTTTACTTTATTGTCATGAACAGCGAACCTATACGATACTGATTTATCTGAGACTTCATTTTGTATATTGCAACTTGGCCAGCAATTCATAAACTTTACAGAGGATCTCTGCAAGTGTTCAAGGCCAGGTTGAATGGGGCTTTGAGCACCCTGGTCTAGTGGAACCCCTACCCCCCAGGGGTTGCAACTAGATGATCTCTAAGGTCCCCTCCAACTTTGATTTTGGTGTGTTTTTCTATAGGAAAAGTAATTTAAGTCTAAAGTGAAAGAATTGGAGCCCATAGGCGTTTAATTACTTTGTGTTCCGTGATCTTCTCTGTTCTCATTGTCCTCGGTGACTAGAAGACTGCACACAGCAGGGGACTTGCTTTGTCTTTGTTATGGTTTATTCAGACCTGAGTTTACACTTGTAGCCAGTGTTCAAAAAAGCCAAGTGCTACACACGTTTGCCATGTTAAATACAAATGCATATTGCATGCTTCTGTTTAACAAAAGGTTGTATTTTTAATGTATCATGTTAATTACAAGTATTTCAAGGAAGATGGTTCAAGTCATACCATTAAGTTTTACCTGAACAACTTTTAGGTAAAAATTCAGTAAGGCATATGTATCTATTCTGTGACATATACGTCTTATCAAATTAGTATAATTTGAGAGTAATTGAAGGATTTTGTTACGTCTTTTTATAGGCAATCAGTTGACCACTGGTAACTGCATATGTCAGCAAATCCTGAAAGAGCAGAAGTACTTAGTTCTGATTATTTTTTATCCCTTTGGAGAAGTTAGGCATGTAATAATGTCCTACTTCTTACATTGAACCTGTTTTTCTAATAGTTGGAATTTTGAGGACTGTAAAGTTTACTCTGGCAGTATCTGGGAGTGTGCTTGTAAACATATATTGTGCCTTTTTTTGGTTTTGTTTTGACCTTTACAGAGCCAACAGTGCGGGCAGAACTGATGGAACAGGTGCCTCATATTGCCATGTTCTGTCAAGAAAACAGACCTTCAATCCCTTATGCTTTTTCCAAATACTTACTACCTATTGTGGTGCGATACCTCGCAGACCAGAATAACCAGGTAAGTTTCTTGTAGGAGTAGTTTACTAGCTGGTGAAATAGATGTTGTGATGCCAAATTATTTAAATTTAGCATTGTACAAGTGTGTAATATTTCGGGATATAAAGGTTTGAATGGACATGAAACACAAGGTACTATGCATTTATTTAAAGAAAACATTAAATTTTTAAAGAAAATGTAATGACAGTTTTTTACATCTAACGTGATCTGTCCTCATTAGGGGCCTTTTACCTGGTATTGTATTCATATGGCCAAAATGAGTCATTTAGACAAGCTTACATAATTTAAATTCTGGCAAAAAGGAACAGTAGTAATGAATAATTGAGTCCTAGATATAATTCAGTTTTTTAACACCATTATGTACCTTCATGACCAATTATTTGTGTATCAATCCAGTAAAGGTTTTGGGTTGAAGTCATGTGGCTTGTTTCTCTGCAGGTATAAGTTAGCTTGTCCAGAGCTTTCTTGAGGCTTCTCCAGTCATTTCAGACTAGATTAATGCTCATTGATACATTACTTTCAGTATTTTAGGCCTCTTGAGTTTCTCACTTTTTTCCTTGCCCTTTTCAAAATTTACATTGTTAAAAATAGCTACCCACGCGTATTTTTCTTAGTAGTTGTTTTGCTAATTCATGTGTAATACAACAACCCTACTTTTGTTTGATGTTCTCTTGCTCAAAGATTCAGTGATTCTTTTCACTGTTTTAACCTCTGTTGAATAGTTCATTGGGCTGCAGATCTCTGAAACAAAGAGCTCAAAGGTGTTTCCAAAATTGCTGCATTGCAGTATATGTAGTCTCTTGCTGTGTGTAATGTTTTCTCTTCTGATGAAATTACTCCTTTGAGAGGCAGGGGTTAGCCAGCTGTGAAGTCAGTAATGGGTATCTTATTTTTGTACAATTTTTTTAAAAAATGGAACTAAGCAAAATTGTGTCTGAATTTAAAAGCATTGGAAATAAATGCAGTTATTCCTTGCCAGCCTATTTCTTGTTAATGTCAGAAAAAGAGGATTTGTTTAGTAAAATTCATGTTCCTCAGAACTTTGTTACTCTCCATTAATTGTGCTGCTTTTTCTTCATGCGCTGCATGACATTTGCCATGACTGCTCTTTTTGACATTAAAACAAACTGTGTTTGAACCCAAGAAATGCCCTCATATTGTCAACTAAGGCAGGTGTCCCCCTCTATACTTCCCAAAACACAGGACAGCAAACATGAAATGCTTGCAAAAGCACTTGTGGAGCACTTGTCCTCTCACTGGGTGCAGTTAGTACTGCTGTGTGTTGGTATACAGGTACAGCTTCCAAAATACAGGACACATGTATTTCAATAAAACACCTCTCTTTGAAATCGTTGGTTCAATTTTTGTCTTTTTATGGCAGGTAAGAAAAACAAGCCAGGCAGCATTGTTAGTGCTGTTGGAGCAAGAGCTCATCGAGAGATACGATGTGGAGACCAAAGTGTGTCCTGTGCTGATAGACCTGACAGCTCCAGACAGCAACGACGATGTGAAGACAGAAGCTGTGGCTGTAAGTAACAGCAGTACCAAATCACACAGCCTAAGGTTTGCCTGAATGCTTGATAGTGTAGGGGTGGTGGTGTGTTTGCAAGTTGCACATCCATTACTAAAGAGAAAATATTATATCCCCTCTCCGTAGCAAATCTGTAACTTTCTCCGTGCTGTGTTGGTGCTGTACACTCTGGTCAAGTTTAGATTGAAATTCAATAGCTTATACATGCTGTAAAAAAAAAAACCCAGCTGGACAAGACAGTGCAGGGGATTCATTTTATTGACTCCTAAAGCATCTGCTGTGTTGGCTTTTTAGCTTTTTGAAGGTTTGCCTGTTTGTTTTATGGAAGTTTAAATTGCCTGTGTGGAAAATTTCCATCAATGCAAAAGCTTTAATGCCTCAGTTCTGTTGCTCTTCACTGTATGTCTTGTTCTCTTTATTGATTTTGTTTTGTTTTGTTGGACAAAGTAATAAGCATCTGAGTTGATTAACTCATGGTTGGTTGGCTGGTGGTTTTCTTTTTTTGCATTAGACACAACCATTGTAATTAAAATTTATGTGTTGAATTAAAATAGTAAGCAGATTAGTTAATTTATAATGGAGAAATGGCAGAAAATATATGCCCTTTTGTTTCCTTTGGGTTTTTGCAATTTATATTGATGCTTTTTGGTGGGTGAATTTTTTTTCTTTCCCATCTGCTTGAGAGAGACCTCATTTAATATTTTACTTTCCTAGTGTGACTGGACTGATAAACAGTAACCAGGCCCCAGCACTGCTGCATTTGGCACCAAATTTCTAGTGCTTCTTGATGAAGCTTATGACTACATAAGGGAATACAGTATAAGCAGATTAGTTTTATCTGTCTTCATGGTTTTGAAGGTATTGAAACTTGACAGAAATCTCTGTAGCTCATCAACCCCCTAGAGGTTAGAAAAGCCATCATTTGTTATTATAGGAGAATGAATGTAAGTAGTTCTACTGAATTGATTGGGAAAGGTAAACATAAAATTCTTTTAGCTTTTTAAAGCTAATTTTTTTTTTTAAGTTTCAGTACAAATCAGAATGAAAGAGCAGTTAGAGGGAGGAGTTTTTTGTTTGGTGCAATACATTTCTTGGAGAATTTTATGTTTGGGAGTTCCATATATGCAATGTAGAGTGTTGTAATTAATTTTTAAACCATACAGAACTCAGAAGTCTCTTAAGCATATTACTTGTTAATAATTTTCTGTTAATTGTACTTATATACATTCATTAAGTATTGCAATAGTGAAAGAATCTTGTACTTTTTTTTTTTTAGAAGTCTGTTGGGTAACATATGAGAATAATTTCTGAGAGTCCAGTTATCTTTGTTAGCGGGGAATTTGATTCAGTTTAGTGGAAGACCAATGTCATCTTCTACACCTGCGTTGTGTCATGACAAGGAAATGGAGGGAAACAGTTTTTTGCAGAAGCGGCCGAACCTTTTCAATTCAAATGGGGTTTTGTTTTCAATATTTTTCACAGTTTTCAGTAAAGTTATGCTCATCAGAATGAAGAGTAGATGTAAAAAGCCTCTGTTTAGCTGACACAGAATGGTGTGTTGTGTAAGCCTCCCTGATCAGTGTCTGTCTTGTCATTAGATTATGTGCAAAATGGCCTCCATGGTTGGAAAGGACATCACGGAAAGACTTGTGCTTCCCAGGTTTTGCGAGATGTGCTGTGACTGCAGGATGTTTCATGTTCGTAAGGTATGAATTATGAGTGTCTGGTCTAGATTATCCGTGAAAAACGTGTCATGGGCTTGGAACTTGCATGTGACTAAGGAACTTTTCTGGTAGATCTCATTTGTAACATGTCTAAGTGGAAGCTATGGGTGTTTTTGTAGCTTGCATTTTCACACATTTTAATATTTGACACTGAGATTTTTTTTCAGAATCACTACCCTTATTACTAGAAACAAAGAAAGTATCTGCTTGTCCTTATGCTATAGATAGCTGCAGTGTGATTGGGCATATGTCCTTATGATTGTGTTGGTAGCCATGAAAGCACAAACCAACTGTGGCTGGTCCAGTATCAGCCACCTGAGCTCATACCTCTGTGTAGATGGAATCAAAGATGCTCTTTAAGATGAAGTAAACCAGTACTCCATCATGATGTTTAGGTGTGGAGGCTGTGCTTTGGTCTCATCCTGCCATTAAATAGCTTATTTCCCTTGATAACTCCATGTGTTCTTAAATTTGACAGCACTTTAAATGCATTTTATCCTCCTTTCTTTTCATTTAAGTTCTGGGGTTCTTCTATGATTGAAAAAGACTGACAAAATTTGAAGAAAGAGAAAATTATTTATTTTTTTTAAACCATGAAAAATGATGGAATGGGAAAGTAACTCATAATGAGTTTGCACCAAAACACTTTTTTCTGGTTTTAAAAGTTGTGGGGTTTTTTTCCCCTTGGATTTTAAATCTGTTTTAAATCTGTGGTCTTAGTCATTTCTCGCATTCTGTCTGCAAGGTATGTGCAGCCAATTTTGGAGATATCTGCAGTGTGGTTGGACAACAAGCCACCGAAGAAATGCTGGTAAGCCATTTCTGAAAGAGTTTTTCTTTTTAATACAATTTAGGAGTGGAGCCAGACAAGGTACAGAAGAAGGGCAGCTCATGAGAGATTTCAGATACAGGGGGAGCATGGTGTGGGGAATAAAGTGCTGGGAGTGGTGAGGCTTATGTATTGATTTAATCTCTTCAAGTCAGTTTTCCTGCCTCAAACAGCCTCCTGGAAAGGAGGGAAAGAGAAAGAAAGGTAGTGGAAATAAATGAATCTCAGCAGTAACAAATGAAATAAAGGGAAGAGAGACATTCAAAATGGAAAAGCAGGGAACTGGATTGAGTGGTGAGAAGAGGATCCTTAACTGTACCCACATTCCCATGGTGGGTCCAGGGAGCTAGTGGATGTTGCTAGATTTGGAGACATGACAGAGCTAGGGAGCAGAAATCAGCTTGGCAGTGTCTGGGATCCCTCTTGAAGCGTTCTCCTCTTGGGAATGTGGACAGTGAGCTTGTTGAGGGCCAGCAGAGGTTGATGAATCAATGCCCTGAATTAGTGAGGGACTTACATGGAGAGATTGTAAATGCAGGCATGATTTCAACCAGAGGCTCTGCAGCCTTTTGCAGTGGTGGTGTTGGGACAGATAGGCCTATTGAGCTCTCAGGGCATTTCTTAATGCTCTTACAGCATTTGCTGCATTTTTCTCTAGCTATTGAGTGATTCAAGTCATTTGGTAATGAAGTTTAGCTGTGTGGATTTGCATCCCATATGCTTCCTGATTTGGGATGTAAATTGATTTCTCTCACATAACTGCCCTTTTAGTGATTAGTGTAATGAATTTGGATTAAAACTTTGTAGAGGGTACAATTAGACTACTATGAAATAAAAAAGTGATGATTATTTCATTTGAAAGCAATAACGTGTGGCAAGACAGCTGGGCTTCTCTTTCTATAACAGAAAATGCCGTTTTCTGTTCTTTTTTGGATTATTGTTAGGAAAAAAAGGAGGGGTGTGAAAAGCTGCATGACAAAACTCATTTTCTAACCTCAAAGCTTTTTTTAATTAGAGGCAAAGTCCAGAAAACTTGGCTGCAGAGAGTAGGAACAGCTGAACATTAATAACTGTGAACAAGGCTGTAGCAACAGCCATTGGATTACTCGTAGTTTGTCACTGTGCCTGTTCCAAGCCAAGGCAGCCTTGCATGTCTGTGCCTCACCTGCTTTCTGTCCACCCTTACCGTTACTGTTTTCAAAAAACCCAAGCACCTGAGCACCTTCAAAATGCTTCAGTTTTATTAGTAAAACCACTGCTCTGCTCAGACATGTTTTCTCTTGAGCAAATGCAGTCTTTCTCTCATTCTGCTGTTCCTCTTTGCGGTTCATGTCCTGCATTGTAGGATAGAGGGTGGCAGAACCTGATAAATCTAACAATGAGAAGTGTAGGTAGAAGTTTTTTCTTTCTGAAGATGCTGTTCCTTTGCATTTCAGTAAGAATCTTACAAAAAATATGAAGTGGTCTCTGATAGGTAAAATGTTAACCATAGAAGCAAAAACTGTTAAGGTTAGGAAGGGACCTTAAAAATCATTTAGTTCCAACCTCCCCTGCCATTACCAGGGATGCCCTCTGCTAGATCAGGTTGCTCAAGGGCTTATCCACCTGGCCTTGTACACTTCCAGGTTTGGGGCATCCTAAATCTACCTGGGCAATGTGTTCCAGTGCCTCACCACTCTCACAGTTCAGACTTTCTTCCTAATAATGCACCAGTGTTATTTTTGTTGTCCCTCCTTTGAAAGAATGGTGTAGACATGAGGTCTTGTCTTATGATAGGTTTGTTGGTCTTGGGGATATTTTTGAAGTTGGGCTTTTTGGTGGGTTTTTTTTTTGGGGGTATAAATCAGGGTAAAGAGTTAGTATGTACTTTCTGTTCTTCAGACAGGTGAATTTTCCTTATCTGTACCCATAAGTAATTCATAAGCAACTGATTAGAAGGGTGGTGCTACTGAATGTGTGTTCTTTGTCTTGCAAGTGTTAAACTCTGCATCTGAGTATGAAGGTGGAGAACCAGGTGAAGAAAATTAATGTGAAAAGAGAACTTGTTTTGAAACAAGTGCTGCCTATTAAGACTTGCAAACTCACTGACTATGTTCCTAACAGCTGCCGAGGTTTTTCCAGCTCTGCTCTGATAATGTGTGGGGAGTTAGGAAAGCCTGTGCTGAGTGCTTCATGGCAGTTTCTTGTGCAACATCACAGGAAGTCCGGAGGACAAAATTGTCAACCCTTTTTATTAATTTGATTAGTGATCCTTCACGATGGGTAAGAATTGCTTTTTATTTCTTGAATAGCTGTCATATTTGAAGGATTTTACAGCAATACTCCATGTAGAATTTCTCTTGGGTGTGGATAATTGAACCTTTCACGCGCCTCAAGCAAAATTGTTTTTAGACTGGTTAGTTCATTGATGGGTGTAGAGAGTCCCTCACATTTTCACTGCAGCATGTAAGAAAAACTGTGTCAGTGGAGTAGCTTTTTTTAGCTACAGAACTGCCTGTGACTTAACATTGCTGAGAATCATTAAAAAAACTGGAAAATTAATTATGATATATCTGTACTTCTTCAGGTTCCCTACCACTATGTCCTTTTTTGGGGGAGGGAGTGGTGGAGTTGGTTGTTGGTTTGGGGGTTGATAGGTTTTGGGGTTTGTGGGTGTTTTGGATATTGGCCATGGGGAGTTTTTTATTATTTAAATTTATATTGTTTCTTGGGCGGTGGGTTTTTTGGGGGGTTTTTTTGGGTGGGATTTGGGGTTGTATTTTTCATTTGTTTTTTTGGGGTTATATTTTTTGTTTGTTTGGGGTTTTTTTATTATTTGTCTTCTTGAATACTCTTAAACCTTAAGTTTGTTACTGAGCAGACTGCTTCCAAGAGTCAAGGATCATCTGCACAGAAGCATGAGCTCGTGGATCTTGGAAACTCATGCAAGTTGTAGTCCAGCAGAATTAATTAAATAATGAAAATTGAGATAGAGAATTGTTGAGAAGAGGAGAATAAATAGTAGGAGAAAGGAGAAGCAAATGCACAGCATAGCCAAATAGGAAAGGGAAAGAAATATGCTTATCAGTCAAATTTCTGGAAGTGAAATGTGTGTTCACTGTACGTGATTTTTTTTTCCTTTCAAGTTGTTAAAATTCTCAACTGAGCTCTCAAACTTACCTGCTTCTATTATCTGAACAGGTTCTTCCTCCTTTGATTGTGGGGAATAGCCTGGCAATTTGGTTATCTGTGATTTAACTGGTTTCACCCTGCTTTTTCATTTTTCATAACATTTTTTTTAAACTTGGCACTCTGTGTATACAGCTGGCTGATTCTATCCAGACAAGAGCCTCTGCTCTTGATTTCCTCAGTAGGCTTATGGCCCTTTCAATTCCTAGTAGCAGGCATTTTATGTTTTATAGGACAGCAAGATTTATATATATAATTTTGTTTTTTCACCTTGGACCCTTTCCACTAGGTTCGCCAAGCAGCTTTTCAGTCTCTGGGGCCTTTCATATCAACTTTTGCTAATCCATCCAGCAGTGGCCAGTACTTTAAAGAAGAAGATGGTAAAAACCCAGAAGATTGTGGTTCTGCACAGGAAAACAGGTAAATTTGCTAAATCTACGAGTTATTTTTGCCTCCTTGTTCTTCTGCATGAACTGCAGATTAGGAAACCTAACTTTCCTGAATAAATCGAATATTTGGTAAATTGAAGGATCTGGATCTTCTCATGTTCATAGACCAGAATTAGGATAAATGTCCTGTGGTGAGATGACTGACTTGATAGACAAGGGAGAGCAGTGTATACCATGTACCTGGATTTCAGGGAGGCTTTTGACATGGTCTCCTGTAAGATCCTTGTGGAGAAGCTGCTGAAGTTTGGGCCAGATGAGGAGATAGTGGGATGGACTGAGGGCTGCCTGCATGGCTGGGCCCATGGGCACTGGTCAGTAACTGGTTGTGTGTGTGAGGGGTCAGTATTGGGACCAGTGCTGTTTAACTTCCTCATCAGCAATCTGAATGGTGGAGCATGGTGTAGCCTCAGCAGCTCTGCTGATAACACTGAATGGGCAGGAGTGGCTGATTGACCCACAGGGTCATGCTGCCATCCAGAGGGAGACCTGGACACACTGGAGAGAGTCCAGTGAAGGGCCACAAAATGACAGACTGGAGCATCTCTCCTGTGAGGAGAGTCTGAGAGAGCTGGGACTTCAGCCTGGAGAAGAGAGGGCTTGGGAGGGTCTTACCAATGTCCATAAATACCTGAGGGGAGAGCGAAAAGAGGCTGGGGCTGGCCTCTTTTTGGTAATGCCCAGTGACAGGACCAGAGTCAATGGCCACAACCCCAAACACAGGAGGTTCCCTCTGAACATCAAAACACACTTTTTTTTACTGTGAGGATGACTAAGCGCTGGCAGAGGTTGTCCATGAAGGCTGTGGAGTATCTATCCTCTCAAATACTCAAAACCTGGACACGAGTCCTGGGCAGCTGGTTCTGGGTGTCCCTACTTGAGTAAGGAGGTTGGTCCAGGTGGCTTCTAGAGGTCCCTTCCAGCCTTGACCCTTCTGTGATTCTGTGATTTCTGTTTTGTTATGGTGTAAGTAAATTTACTTCAATAAATAACAAGCTAATAGCATGTGTGTGAATTTTCAAGAGCATAACAAGTTTTTTTTTTTGTTTTTAAATGTCCATTTGCTTTGGCACTCAACAGTGAACAAGTCAGGAACACAGAAGATGTCACAACAGATGAAGAGCACAGCAGGACAGAGGATCTGTCTTCACATAGTGATGATAGTGATGATTTTGCAACAGAACTTGAAAATGTTATGGAAGATCAAAATACAGTGTCAAGTAACTCCAAGAGGGAAAGTGATTTCCAGACTGAGTCATCCTTCCATTGCACTTTGCCTTCAGAAACTTGTGGGGAAATGGTGGATGAGAATGAGCAGAGTTCTCATTGCTGTACAGCAGATCTGCAGGAGGCTGGGCTGAATTCACAGGAAACCTCTCTTTCAGAGCAGGAATTATACAACTCCTTCCATTTCTGGAGGACTCCACTTCCTGAAATAGATATTGACTTTGAGCTTCAGCAGACTTCTGATATAAAACTTGATAGAGAAATTCAGGAACTCACTATGCCAGTGTCTCCAAGCATTCCTATGGCAACAAGGCAAGAATTAGAAGAAATGATAGAAAATTTGGAACCCCATATAGATGATCCAGATGTTAAAGGTATGGTAAAGATACTGAAGCGTTTTTAGTGTTTGGAGATACACGTGTTGCTTCAGCAATTTGGGCTTTAACCTCTTAGTTGTTTTAAAAGTCAGAAGTACTGTTTTCTCCTGGTCCTCAAAGAGATTGAGGAAAATTGATGGTGAACAAAAAGGGAATTTGCATTTGTGTAAAGATGTTTAAAAGGAGTATGATTCCTTTTATAATCTGAATGCACATGCAGTTAGAAGTATAAAGTTCTGACTGCCTGTTTTGACATTATAATTAAATAGATATTTCAAAGGCATAAGCTGTTGAGAAGCAAGTTTATTTCTGATTAGCACACATGCAAAATAAGGCAGATTAAGAGCTGTTTTTTTTTAAATTATCAGTGTGAATAATGGTTTTCTTTTTATGCATTATCCATTTGCTTTTGGATTAAATAGTCTCCATTTTTTTCTGCAAGGGCTTTGTTATTGCAGTCACATGTTGACAGCTTTAATGCGACAAGTTTGTTGGATCAGGCTGATAATTGATCCAAGCTGAGTTTTGGAAGTGAATACACATTCTCCATTTTAAAAGCTCTTGAAGAATGGAGAAGGGTTTCATAAGTGTGACAGGGTGGTGGAGCAGCACTTCAGAGACACCTCCAGAGCTAAAAGGACTTGGCTCTTCTACACATACTTACTGGAAATAGGTTTTTCTTGGTATTCATGTGCTGAATAAATTCTAAGGCACATCAAACTTGAGTGTCACAGTCAAAAAGTCTGGAGGGTACCACTAAGGAAGTAGCCATGTTATTTTGGAGCTGAAGAATCTCTGGGGGGGAAGTATGCCTCTATACCAGAAAAAGTAGGAGGAAAAGAAGAGGCAAGTTGGGGAAAAACATTTTAGAGTAAACTGATAAGCTTTCAGCTTCTTTTTATTGTTAGCAGGTTGATATGCTCATAACTTTTCTTAAATCCATTTTGTACTTTTATTTAATCAATTGTGAAGTCAGCAGATAAAACTTTGTTGCCTTAGGAGTGCTTTGGGCACTAAGGAAAGAGGTAAGAAAAAAATTTCACCCGTGTAATGACTTCAGTCTTCACATAACCCATCTCCGAAGCCAACTGCAAAAGCTTGCACTGCTGTTTAGGTTTACTTTGTAAAACTGTTCAGTCTATAGTTACAGAACATACCTTAACACATAAATTACAGTGGTTTATGTAAGCCAAAGATTTATGTAATCATGTAGTTGTACATCCAGAATTGTCCTGTGTTACGAGATTGTTTATCATGTGTGTTGATGTCTTGTTTCAGATCAGGTTTTTGGAATTCTTTTTGTTTGCTTCTAGTTCTCTTGAGTGGGTGTTGATAGGTTTTCTGTGCAGTTGTTGACCAACATTTGCTCATTTCAGTAGAAGAAAACTGTTACTAGGTTGTCAGCATCATGGGTTCCTCCACTTAGGAAAGATTTGAATTATGGTTAGCAGTGCCATTTATTCTAATTAAAGGTGGCAGTGGGTGGTCTTGATTACTCAGTCACCTTTGTGTTCTGTTCAGTACCTCTGTCTTGGTCAAGGCTGTGTAGTGAAGCCCCATAAAACACTCCTCCTAGAACTTCTACTCTTTTTCCTCTTGCCTGTACTCTCATTATTCGGTCTAAATACTTGAGAAGCTGGAATTTAACAACATGCCTGTTTCAATTTAGTAACATTGCAATTTTAATTTTGCACAAAGTGTGAATAGTATTCATTTTACATGCTTGTCTCAAACACTGTGGCACACAGAGAAGTGGTAGGTATCCAGACTTTAGTCTCTGAGTAGCTGACTTAATGCCTATGTTTTGAACCTTACACTGCCTAAATTATGACAAAAGGTAGGCTTGCTGTGAGGTTATCCAGAAGATCAGAGCCCTGACTGCCTCTTTGCTCATGGCAATCCCATCTAAAACTGATGGTGTAAACATTCAGTCAAAAGCTTATCTTAATTTGTTTTCATAGAAATTTTATGAAACCACTTAATTTCACAGATAATTTTGTCGCCAGTGTACATGGCTTACAACTTGGTCCCAAGTGGTCCATAGGGTCTTTCCCTGCCTGCATTTCCCCCTCTCTGCAAAGCCGGCCATTATGTTTTTGAGTCTTGTACTGTGAGTAGGCTTTGCTTTGACAGCAATGACTGAGCAAGCTAGGAGGTTTTTTTTCCTCTCTTTATTTCTTTTTAAATCCCTGTGATCTTTTTCTTGCACTTATTTTCTTCATTGGCTTGCTGTCACCTAAGTCCTGGACTCCTGCTTCCATGCTGTGCTCCTGTCTTTATTGCTGCATTCCCAGCCCAGGGATGGGAGTGGAAGATGCTGTGTTCTCTGTGGTGGGTAAGTGGAGGCCTGCCATACTGGAGAGCTTCCATAGGTACACATCTTCTGGCTTCTATAGCAAATTGGCCAAGCATCCTGAAGGCATGACAAGACGAAGTGATGAAGTGTGGTTTGGGAATGAGACTGTGTGTGTGATGTTTTGCATGTGTCAATAAGATTAAGTTGTTCAGATGACCTTGACTGTGGCTGTACTTTGCCTCTCCATGCTTGACTGCAAATTCAGCAGCCTTCTCTTGACATGGATTTTTGGTTGTTTTGTTTTTTCTTTTTTTGAAAACATTTTGTAAATTTATGAGAAGAAGAAAATTAATTCCTGTTGTGTGGAACCGTAATGGCACAGGGTTTTGGAAGTTTCTCAAGATCACACTGAATTTTTATTATTTGACTCTGCAGAATATCTAGTGATGGTAATAAGGTGCTGTTCTTCACTGTTCAGTCAGAGGAGGTTGATGATTTCCATTTTGCTAGTTGGTTTCAGAGCCAGTCCCTGACAGCTGAGGCAGATGTGGAGATTTGGTGCTGAAGCTCAGCCAGCAATGATTCTTTCTGAGTCAGAAAAGTATGATTTTGTTGGGGATTTTGGTGTGTTTTTTGTTCTTTTTGTTGTTCTTCCTCCCACCCCACCCTCTCTCTGCTTTGCACTGTATATTCATCCCTAGCAGCTGCTATACCTTTGTACCCCTATCCCCTCCCTTCCACATGTATTTCCCCTCCTATTTCCTTTTTTATTTTCATTTCTCTTCCTTTCTGGGTTTGGCATTACTCTACTTCACATGCCTCACTTCACCCTTCTGTTTTGTTTGAGTTGCTTCCCCTCTCACCTGCTTGCATCGTTATAGCAGAAGTACTGAGAACAGAATAACTCTATTTTTATCTGAGGAGTCCCTCAGTGTACCATGCCAATGGGAAGAGTCAAAGGAAAGGCATCACCAGGTTGTGCAGCCCAGAGTACGGCATGTTCAGTGCATATCCCCATCTTCCAGATGTCTTGGATGCCGAGCACTAAGGGGTTACTGTTTGCATACACACTGGTCATGGTTATGTGGTTTTGGTTTGGTGTTTTGTGTTGGGGGTTTTTTGGGGGGGATTGTGGTGTTGGTTTGTTTGGGGGTTTCTGCAATGCACCTCATTAAAGCAGTTTCTGTTCCAAGCCTTAGATCCTTGCTTCAAGGCATGGAGACTGATGAGGTCTCCAGCAAGAACAATTTTTTGGTAATCACTAACCATCATAGAATATTTTTTTCCCTAATCTCGTTCTCAGAAAGGGATGAACTCCTTTAACTGAATCTCACTCTTTACCTTGGGGCTTTCCTTCCAGAACTAGCTTTTTGCCCAAGTGATAAATCAGAGCAATAGGTGGTTGAGCAGTCAGCAACCGAGATAAACACAGCCTGGCTTCTCACAGGCCGACCACTGGCTAGCTGTGCAAAGTTAAGCACTGGTATTGTATCCCTGTTAAAAGGACCTTTCCAATCCACTGGCCAGACATCTGGGAGGTCTCAAACTGGGAGATGGGAACCTGCACATTCCTCTGAAGTATGCCAGCTTTTTTAAAAATTATCACAGGGTCTTTATTCAGGTCACGTTTTTCCAGTTCCCTGAGGCTGCTGCTGTCTTCACGTCCTTCAGAGATTGCTTTTCTTTCCTCAGATGTTTTTATTTCTCTACTTTTCTTTCCATGGACACTTTTTTCAACTGGCTTTATTTCCTTATGTTCTGTAAAGGGCTAAATCATGTAATGTCAGCTTTCCTTAATATTATTTGGGGGAATAGAGGAAGCCTGACTTGCAGGTTACTGAGGCTAACTGTGGGTTATGCCAGTTGCAAGCTGCTTTGCCAAAAGGAGACCTAATAGGGATAAACTAGCCCAAATGTGGGGTCAATTGATCCCATTCCCTTATAAGAACTGTAAGTTAGGTTACTGGCACTGCCTGCAATAAAAGTCTAAAATATGTTGTTAATGGAACAGTAGGTGAGGAGTAAATGGAGAAGAAACTGTTTTTATGTTTCAGTTACTTCATCTCTGTACCCATTAATGCAGCCCATACCTTTTGCCTCTGAGTAAGAAGTGAGGGTAAGGAAGGCAGATCCTTTAAAAAAAAGAGATTAAAAAAAATGAGACATCGATGTCTTCTAGTGAAACATCGGGAGAAACAGAAAACAACAGTAAGACTTACTGAAAGGACAGAAACTCCTGAGAGCCAGGAAATTCAGTAAGACCAGATAGAATGTGGTTTAGAATTTATAGATTGTACCAGTTATTTTAGGATGCAGGTACAGTAGCCAAGGGTATATACTTTCTTGTTCAAAAATACATCTCACCTGAAGCAAAAGTTGAAGAAAGAGTTAATTAATGGTCTAAGATCCAGTGAACATTGACTTTATCTGAGCAATGCAGTACCCGAGTTCTGTGCTGTGTGCAAAACTGACCTTTATGCTCCAGTTTTTCCTGATGGTAGTTGTGAAAGCTGGTTAGCCAGCAGATGCCCTTCTAGTCTCCCTACCCATACCTTGCTTCCTAAGATCTCTGAAGCATTTCCCTGCCATTCACGAACGGGGAGCCTTTACTTGAACTTGAAATGATTTTCTGGAAACCATTGCCTGTCTCATGTCAGTAGGAACTCTCTGTGGGAGATGAGGAGCAGCAGCAATCCTTGGCTCTTCTTTTAGCTAGGACCTTAGGATGTTTATGGACTTGAGGTCATTCACCTTTCAGTGAATGGCAGCACTGAAGTCACGAATAAGCACTGAAAGAAGAGAGAAGGCACTTACCAATCAGTGAAATCCTTTGGAGTTTGGCTTCTCCTGTCCTTCGCCCCCCAATCTTGAGATTGTAGAATTGACAAGAAGCTGAGGAAATGCACATTTTTGTCATATTTCTTCTAGGGCAGGCAGAGGAAATGAGGATAGGTGTTGTCTCCATCCTGTTAAGCCCCTAAGCAAGGGTGGTCCGGGTGTGCAGGCTGACACTGGGGCCTGGGTGGGGAATACGTCTTGGAAAATTCCCAATTACTGCTGTAGATACTTTTGTTACTAGAAGTAATCTTTGGAGCTCTGTGTGGATTTTTCAGAAAATACATTAACAGTGTAGAAGCAGTATGTGTTTACCTAGTCAGGGCAAGCTGTCTTGACTTTAAAGTGAAGGTGAGAGGAGTGCACATTTTTCTTGACGTTGTCCTTCATGAAAGAGATCTTCAAGGAAAATGTCTCCTTAATGTGCATCAGAGTATAATTCTTTTTCATTTTCTTGTTTGATTTCTCTAAATGAAAATAAAGCCAGGCATTTCTTGCCCTAGCATAGCCACCTATTTTGCCTGGGTTTGGGGGTGATTTATTTAACGTTTAAGCTTTAGGGAGATTTATTAACATTTATCTTTTTTATTCTCATGGGTCTTAAAGTACATTAGTTTATTGTCAGTGAAGTAACACTTCGAGAATGAGGTTGTAGCAAGCTCTTATTAGTCTTAAAAATCGTAAAATTCCTTATTTTTATATATTCATATGTAAATTATATATAATATATATTTAAACTATATTTGTGATGTTGGTTATACTTGAAGTTTTTAGTGATGTGTTTTTCCTGTTTCCTGTTGAGGAATACAGTAATACAACAAGAATATCTTTGGGTTATTGTGTCAGAAATTTGATACAGTTAGAGAGTTAGCATTGCATGTTGTAAAGAGTTGTCTTTATTCCTGCTCGTCAGACTCTACTGACAAGCCAGTGAACCCATAGTGTGTTTTCTAGTTTTTTCTAGATTTTGCTAAGGTTTTTAATCCAAGATTTTGCTGATCTAACAATTTTTGTTTCTTGTAATATTCCATATCTGCTTCTTCTATCTACAAATGAGTCCAGCTTTGTTTAGTTCTTGTTAACAACCATATGCAGAAAGCTAGAGGGAGAAATTCAGAATTCTGTAGCTTAGTATGGCAGTATGGGATTAAAAACAAGCATATGGTTTGTCATGTAATTTCACAGTGAACATTTAAGAAACCTCGGAAAAGACAAAATCTGTGAGGAACAGATCTTCTGGATGGCTGGGTAAATTTAATGAGTGAGGAGATTATTCTTCCTTACCTTCTTGGAAAGAAGTGGAGGAGGAGAGTGGCAGGGTAGATTAATCTGTACTGAATTCTGTGTCACTTGCAGCTGAGATTGCCTCTGATACCTGATCTCAGGTCAGGCTGTATCTAGGGGAACATTGCTCAACAAAGCTTTTTGTAATTGGCAGTAAACAGAGGGATGGAAAGCAGAGCAGCCTCAGAACTGCTGGATCTTTTCCAAAAGAGTGGATAGCAGAGTATGAAGTGCTAATGCCTTCTTTAGATGAATAAGAGAACATCAAACAGTACAACCTTCTTATTTGTTTGGAGAATCCAAAAAGGCTGTATCGGGTCTGGCATCTTTCTGTATAGATCTTGTTTAGAGTTGCTAATAAATACAAGAATTTAATGAACATATATAGAGGGAGAAACAACCTCTCAGAACTGAAATCCTTTGTGTGTTACTAAACCTGTTCTCAGTCTTCATTTGAATTACTTTGCCCTTCTTTCTCTTAGTTCCACCTCCCACAAATGGCCCAGTCTGTAAGTTAATATTCATGGGCCGTTCTGCCCCAAATATTTACTGAAATTCTTAAAGAACCGAACCTGTTGGTTTTTGGGTTTTGTTTATTTCTTTTAGCTTTAAGGACAAATTTCACTGGTCTGTGGTTTGGTTGACTACCCTAGGAAAAGAGTGGGGTGTTAATCTAGCATTTTAATTGTCCCTGGTTTGGGATTTACCAACAGCTAATGATCTGTTCTGTACCTCGCCTGTAGTTCCTCTGCCATCTTTCAGTTAATTAGTCACTGTCTAAAAGTTTTATTGCAGTTTAGTCTCTCATGTATTTCTCTTTCATGTACTGCAGCACAAGTGGAGGTGTTGTCTGCTGCACTCAGAGCATCCAGTTTGGATCCTCAAGAAGAGACAATGGCCAGTGTTGGCAAGGGAACAGATTCACAGACTGAACTAACCATCGATGACCAACAAAGTTTTAAACCTATATTGGGTGATATTGTGCCTTTAATTGGTGACACTGTTGAGGTAAGAAGCAAGTTTTGTACTTTATTTTTTTCCCATTAGGATTTCCAGGGCTCCAGTAACAGAGCTGTAATTCGCATTCATGTGAGGATCTTCTGCCAAATGCTTTCTACTTTTGGCTGGTGTGGCATTCCCTTTTGTTGGATGGTATTGAAGTGCTAGCTACTAAAATAAAAGGAGTTGTGTTGGGTGCCTTTGTTTTTGCCAGTTCTGTGCTAGTCCATGTAAATTCTTGAAACTGTTTCTGTTAAAATCTCTGTTGTGACTGTTGCATTTGAAGATGTTTTAATGCTACCACGGTTTATTACTGTGAAATTGCCTTGCTTAAAACAGAGCCCTGCTCATAAGTGAATCTTTGTCTCCAGTGCTCCTTATTGAACCTGGAGAATGAGGTACTTTGTTCCCTTTGCTCCCTGTTGAATTGATTTATAATAGTTTACTAGTCTGCATCAGAGAAGTTCAGGACCTGCAATCGAGATGTTGTATGGTCTGCTGGAAGTTATTCTAGCAATCAGTAATACCTCGAAGTTTTTTGCACTTACTTCTTCAGGTCCCCTCCCTGCTCCCTGCCCAGCTGAAGTTGTGGCATTTGATACTCTCTTCTGTTCCTTGCTGTGTGTCAGGCCAAACCCACATGTTCACTGCATAGAATGCCACAGGCTCTGGTGGTATTAAATGCTGTTGCTGTTGCAGAAAGCAACGGTTCCAAAAGAGGCTCCATAAAACCAGAGCAAGTGATTTGTTGAATCATACTGCTGAAATGGTGTTTTCCAGATGAAATTTTGACAAACGTCTTTGAAATGTCTAGGAGTTACTATCAGTTCAGTGCAAACATTTTCATCCTTCTTCAATTAGAGCAGTGTTTCTTGATGACAATTAACTCTTTCTCTAAGCTGTTGGACTACCATCTAGACCAAAACAAGGAGTTCAGAAATGTGACATTTACTTGGATACTGCTGATTATACACAATCATAATTTAACTCTACAAATGTGGTTTGTTTCAAAAACACCAACCTGCCCCCGATTCCTTTGTCGGGCTCAATATGCTTTTTTAATCATAGGATTTGTTGTGTCACTTCTTTCTAATGCTAACCTAAAATGACAGTGTACATTTATCTTCTGTTCTTAAGAATTTTGGGGGTGGTGAGGGTGGTGTTTGTTCAGAGGGATCTGTCCCCATTTCATGTTTTTGTATACCGAGTATAGTGCTGACAGAAAGTTTAAGAACCAGTCACATTGCTGGTATATGTTGATTTTGCATGTTTCAGTTTTACGCTTTAAAAGGATGCTCTTAATCTGTCAGTTCCTTGTTTGTTACTGGCACTGAATCAAGGCCTCATTTTACAAGTGAGCGGATATTATAGAGGTGACCTAGAATTCTGGGAATCAAGCTGTGATCTGTTGAGCAAATAGACTGTTGCCCCTAGCAGTGAAGAGACCTCTGATTTTCACAGGTGGTTGTTCAGGTTTTTTAGTTTAGTGGTGATTTTTTTTCTTTTTTGTCTTTGCTTGGGATTTTTAAGTTTCAGCATAGCAGTGTGTCAGTAGGGTACTGGATGCTTGAGAGAAATCAACCTCCAGCATTTTATATTTGACTGCAGCCTGCACAGTTCTGGACACATACCACTAAGCAAAACCACAGTTTGCTTGTCCTTTGGCAGCTGTTTTGGCTCATGAAGGAGTTAAAGCTGCATGTTAAAGAGAGATTCTCTATTCAAATGAAAATAAATGGTATAATAGAGTGAACCAGTAAGATTTTGAGACATGATGAAGCTTGTTTGTTGAGGGTAGCTGTTTATTTTTTCTCAAGAGGCACTGTTTTTATTTTCTTTAGGTTGTATGTTCTTTATCAGGTTTGATAAAGGGGATGGGTGTGGGAGTCTGTTTTTATTTGGAGGTAGAGGGAGAAAGGAAACTGGGCTAAAACCTTCCCACTCCTGTCTGGCACAAGTACCTCTCTCTAAGAATAGGATGGATGCCAGGAGGAGATGGACCCCTGACACTGGCCTCTTCTTTGTTTGGGCCAGCTGCCCTGTCAGGAAACACCAGCACCGCTTGTCCTGGTGTGCAGCCCTTGACACAGAGCAGAGATCTCTGGAGCACAACCCTGGAGCTTTTGTTACACAGCCAAGGGAAGCTTCACCTTCGAGATCTGTAAGGCCATGACAAAGATTTTGCATTTGGTACACAAGCCTTCGGGCTAAACCCTGCTGAATTTTCATGTCCTGGCTCTCTGCAATGCTCAGTTTGGTGTGTGCATGGAAGAAGTACAGATAGAATTTCATCTTCAGGGACAGAGATACTGCATAACCTAAATACTGATGGATGGCTCTTGTTCTTCTGTACTGAAGCTCTTCCTCTCTGGAATGCATATTTGACTTTAAAAGTGGCTGGGTAAAAACGTTCACATCTGTGACACCCTCCATTATATTCCGTTGTTTGACTTGGTTCAATCCATAAAGTATGGTTTTTTTAAGCTTAGGCTTTTGGAAATGGGGTGGCAGGTAATGTGAGATGGAGTCCTTTCATTTTTATTGTAACAGAATGGATGGCTAACCTCTGGTCCCATGCAGACTGGCAACTCAAGGAAAGCACTGTAGCTAGGGTGTACTGGCTGCCTCATAATTCCTTGATTTGCAAGAGGTCAAAGCTGGTGACGCTGGCAATGCTGAAAATAATCTCTTTTTCAGGGGAAGAAAAACTCCAAACAAACAAAAGGCTAAAAAAGAGTGAAGGAGGAATTGACTGTCAGACTAAAAATCCTGCAGAGATAGTTTTCAGAGCCTCGGGAGGTTTTATAGTTGGAGCTGTATGCTGCTGGACACGTTTAGTTATGGAGTTGCTTGCAAATCTGTTCTTTCCTTGGCTCTTTAACACCTTCTTGCTGCTGCTTCTAAGCCTGACAGGTGACATGGACTGCTGTGCCAGAGATATGCAATTGCCTCACAGTTCTGCCTGTTTTTATCACCTGTAATTATAACTCAGCAGCTAAAATTACAGCCCAGTGCTTAGATAAAAGCAGCTCATGGAGGAGGAAAAAGCAACTGTCTGAAGTCAGACCAAGGAAGCCAGATTTTATCCTGGAGGCTTTTTTTTTGAACAAGTTTGTAGTTTGCTGGAAAATTCTCATTGTCAAAGCGATCTGAACAGCTGGTGGAAGTAGGCATGTTCTCGTTGCTTGTGTTGACCCTGGGAGCTCACCCTGCAGCATCTATGAATAGAGAGATACCTTGGCTCAAATCTAGCAAAAATGCCTTTGTCCTGTTCCACCACACAGCAGCCAGATCTACTTTGCAGATATTCGTAGCATACTGCTTGAAATTCATGGTTTATTATGCAAAATCCATTGGATTTGGGGAGCTCCACTTGTAACAAAAGTGTCGGTGCCACATCCCCCCAGCAGCAGAGTTTATTGCAGCCCATCACACCTCTGCCACTGTTCTCAGACAGTCTCAGCCCTTATCGTCAAGGCCCAGATGTGTAGCCAGGGTGCTAAAATGATTGCTAAAAATTATTTTAATAGGACTACTGAGAGGGGTGATGACTGTTGTCAGCAGCTGTGGCCAAGTAGGGCGCAGTTTTATAAGGTGAAGCTTGTATATAGGGAAGATTATAGAATAATCACCCCTAGGAAGGGTGCAACAGCATGAGTCTCGTCAGGTTCTACTCTTCAGTGTGAGGGTGGCTTTGTTTTAACCTTTCTCTAGCACAAATCCAAAGCAGCAAATTCAGCAAAATCAGCTACAGGTGTTTTCTCATTTTCCTTTCAGGGGAGAAGTAATGTGACCCATACTTTAGTTATATTTTCCTTAATGCAGTCTCAAAGGTACTCTTCTTCTATGATTTTCATTCCATAAGAACCAAAATGGAGCACAGAGTAAGAGGAGCTTCTATTGGAAATTGAAAGCAGATTTATCTTGCAGACCTTTTGATTTTGGGCTGCAGCAAAATTGTATTTGATATTAAAACATACATTCCTTTAATCTAAGAAATAAACTCTGAGGCGAGGACAGCACTTCTTGATGTTGGCGTTTCTTTTGCATTTAATCTTAGAGTGTGTTTTATGTGACCTTTTATTTTCTTTTTTTTTCAGCGTATGGATTCTACACTTCACTATATTCATAATGATTCAGATTTGAGTACCAACAGTAGTTTCAGCCCTGAAGAAGAAAGAAAATCCAAAGTACAGGTAAATGACAGTGACTTGTGGTTTTCTTATATGTATCAGATTAAGTGAAGATTCTTTTATGTATGGGGGATTTCCTTTATCCCCTTTTTCATTCAGTCATTTCTGACATGATATAGTTTCCATTAGATACCTCTTAATTAAGTAGTTTTAAAATATTCCTTGTTTCCAGAGATAATGGGTTCATTTAGTGGTGGCTTCTGTTACATTTATGCATGAGAGATGACAGTATTTTTTTGACATGAGATAACAGTTGTCACAGATCTTCAGGCTCTGTTTCATTTGGTTTAGTTTTCTATGGAAACCATGCTGTAATGGGAATTAGGTTATTGAGGAAACAGGATATTTTTTTAATTGCATGTTTAGAGAGGAACCACCCCCACTCCTTGATAACTTTTTGCAGAACAGTTGTGAAAGCGTTTCATTAAGCTGGAACTGCCTCTGGTATTTTTTCCAAAAGGAATCAAATGTTTGTTGTTCCATAGTTCAGTATTACATTGGCACCACATGTTACTTGTGGTGCATCAGTGTGATTCCTTGAGTGGGAACCTCAGTCCCTCTCTTGTTCTTGTCAGTGGAGCTGTTTGGCAGCTGTGTTAGGAGAATCCTCTTGTGCACCCCTTAATAGAGTCAGTCCCTGACTCAGCTGAAGCAAAGGCAGTAGTGAAGTCAACACAAAGAGGTTTTCACAAAATTTTGGTTCAGATGCTTTAGTTTCTCAGTGAACAGAAGGATTGGTCTTCACCGGAGATCTCTTTGTCTCTGGAGAAGCCTCTTCCTCCCTGTTGACTATTCAGGGAGTTTGGAAGCAATATTGAACACCCTGTACTCTGCTCCCTCCCC
The DNA here is from genome assembly GCA_013397055.1 of Pachycephala philippinensis. NCBI lineage: Eukaryota > Metazoa > Chordata > Aves > Passeriformes > Pachycephala > Pachycephala philippinensis. The sequence goes on from VWZT01004606.1 coordinate 2,414,636, forward strand.
TCCCCTGCCTCCCCAAGGCATTTTAATTCAGTTTTCTTCTCTCCACCTTCCCAAGAGTTTGAGAGAATTAGGAAAGGTTTTTTTGAAAAAGTTTCATCATTTGGTGTTCTACCTATCTTTATGGATGACATAAAATGGCCAGTTTGCACAAGGCATGACCTGAATGTTTGCAGAAAGGTAGAATGCAGTCTTTCCATTTCCTGGGCTCCCTAAGAGTGGTCCACTTGCTCCTCTGTTATGTTGGTCTGTATATTTTCAAATAGCTCGCAGTCATGTTATTGTTTCTTTGGAATTTTTTGGTGGAACTTAGCAGATACAAACCCATTGTGCTCTTATTAAGACCCTGTAATTAAATAATAATCTATAGTTGTGGGGAAAAAAGTGGGGTTTTTTTCCCTTACAGAGTGCCCTGGAATTACAGTGAGCCTTATGAGGAGTAATTGAAAACAGTGTAGATGCTGTGCCCTTCTCTTGCTGCAGGATGTTGTACCTCAAGCCTTGCTGGATCAGTATTTATCCATGACTGATCCGTCCCGCGCACAAACAGTGGACACCGAGATTGCCAAGCACTGTGCCTACAGCCTGCCCGGCGTGGCACTGACCCTGGGCAGGCAGAACTGGCACTGCTTGAAGGACACCTACGAGACTCTGGCATCTGACATGCAGGTGAGCCCAAGCAGGGAGCAGTCGGAAATTCTGGGATGTGACAGAGACTAAGCAGGACCTCTGTGGTGATTTCTCTTGTTCACTGGATGTTGGGCTGCTCTGCTTTTTACACAGAGCTTTCCATTGCTGGTGCTATTCCATAAGGAATTAAAGTGCAATAGTTGTCTCAGAGGAAGTGGGGGGTGTGTGGTGCTCAGGTAGTAAGGAAATGGGCTGGTTGGAGTGGGAGATGGGTCTCCAGCAGGAAAATGAGGAGAGGTCTCTGATTTCCTCTGCTTGCTTGAGATCTTACAGCAGTGTCTGGGAGCCTCCTGGGTTTGAGAATCTGGGCTGTGCTGCTGTGCGAGCAGACGTGCCCCTGCAGGCATGTCTGGAGCTCAGTGAGTCAGCCTCACACCAGGCCGTGGTGCCACATCCAGTTAGTCATACAGGAATAACATCGCTATCACCATGCAGCAGCACTCCTGCTTTAAAAACAAATACTGGAAATAGCAGCATTTTCCTTGTTGTCAGGTGGTGAGGAGGTAGCTTTCTGCATTTTGCTGTTGGTTTACAGTTGTTTCCCAGTCCTCCTTTGTTTCCTTTTCTGGAGATGCTCTTTTTATTTTTTTAAATATTCTCAGACTGCTTCACCTCTCTTGAACTTGCTGCTTGCTCTGTCAGAGCAGCAGTTCTCAGTGATACATAGTGAGTAATTTTATACATGGCTATTGCTCATGTTTTCCAGCCTCCTTTGCAGCCATTAAAAACAACCAGCTAATAAATTTAAAACAAGTAAAAACAAATTACCCTGTGTTCAGAAGTATCCAGAATTTATCACCAGTCTAATCGGAATAAGATTGGATCACCAAACCAGGGCAAAAGAACAGTGCCCACGCTAATTGGAAAATGGTGGCTGAAGAATAGATGCTATTTTATTTTTAAAATACTTACTTGAAATAATTACTCAAATTAAACAATGTGCCCTCAATTTAGGGTGTCTGAAAGGTCCACTGGTCCTTCGGCTGCCGGGCACTAAGTGTGGAAGATACTTTACCTATTATGGAAGCTACAATATCCCAGCTGAAATATTGTGGGATATATCTCTTACTCATTTAATTTTAAAAACAGAATGAGAGAGTAGTAGCATGAAACTAATTAATGCTAAAGAATTTAAAGCAAAAAGTACGGTGTGCAAGAGCACTGATGTCAGGAATACTATTCTCCTTCGTGACACCTGGAAAATTAAAATATTTTGATGACTTATATTTGAATAGTTCCTTGATATTCAGGTGGAAGAAATGATACCTTGTCATTTGTCCTCTCTTCCATTTTCCTGGTTTTTTTCCATTTTAAATTTCCAGTGTATTTCAGTTGTTACATGAGACACTGCTAAAGATATTTTTAAGTAGTGGAATTTGCTGGGAGTCCAGCTTGGATACTGACCCTCAAGTTTGACTGGAGCACTTGGATCAATAACATTGATTTATTTATGTTGCAGTGGAAGGTTCGGCGGACACTGGCATTTTCTATACATGAACTTGCTGTCATCCTTGGAGACCAGCTTACAGCTGGAGATTTAGTTCCTGTCTTCAATGGCTTTTTGAAGGACCTAGATGAAGTGAGGATAGGTGTGCTTAAGCACTTGCATGACTTCCTGAAGGTATGTCAGTGTTCAGCTCTGGTCAAGTGCACTTAGAGATTTTGCTTCATTTCTTTGTATGCACCTGCTTTTTAGCATAACACCCATGTAACTCTGTGGGAATCTCTGCAGATGCCTGTTGAATACTAGAATATATGTTGCAGGAGATCTGTGTTGCTAATAAGTTTTTTCGCTGAAGAGCTTTGTTCATATTTATTCAGCACAGAGATGGCAGTGAATGGCAGGCTCTAATCTGCCTACACAATTTACTTGTCAAATTTTTGTAGAAGTTTCTCTGTAACTGCCTCATTTCTGGAGTTGAAAGACACAAATCCCAAAACTGTCCTTACTGTTTACGCCTCCTTTCCTAGAGTAAAAGGAGAGACTCAATCAAATTTTCTTTTCAGTAGTGCCTGATGTGGTTTTACAGCCTTAGGCATTACAGGGTTTAGCCCAGGAAAGCAACACTGTTGCTAAAGATTTAAGTTTTTTTAAATAAAAAAGAGTGTTTCATTAGTTGTATTTAATGCACTTGTTCTCTCTGCTGATTGTAGCCTGTAGTTCTTTATGTAAGTTTGTATTTACTGTTACAGCTTCTTCACGTTGACAAAAGACGAGAGTATCTTTATCAGCTTCAGGAATTCCTGGTGACTGATAACAGCAGGAACTGGCGTTTCCGTGCTGAGCTGGCTGAGTATGTGGTTTTCTGAATGATTGTTTTTATTGTTGTGGATATTTAAAAATGTGGAAAGCATATAACAGATGTTTTACAGTGATATTCATAATTGTGTTTTTGATGAGTAAATGGTTCTTATCCTCCTCCACATGTCCCCCTTGCTTAAAAATTCCTAGTAGTTGTATCGTCATTATTGTGAATAAGTGGCAATTTAATATTTGCAAGTGACCCGTAGTCAAGCTGATGGCACTGAAAAATAGAAGATTTTGCTTCCCAGTAACTTCATTATGGCCACACTGCATATTTGATAAGTGTTGTCATATAAATGATGATATTCAGTTAAGCTGCCTTGTTTCTTATGTGCTCTCTTGTGATGTGCTCTCTTTGGTTCTTCTTCCATCTTGTAGGCAGCTGATCTTGCTTCTAGACCTGTACAGTGCCAGGGACATCTATGACTACCTGCGACCTCTTGCTTTCACCCTCTGTGCAGACAAAGTGTCCTCTGTCCGCTGGATTTCCTATAAGCTGGTAAAGCAATCTAAAGAAATTGCAGATGTCAGACTTGTGAGTGTTGGTGGTCAGGAGTAATTATTATATTTACTTTTTTTTTCTTCTTGTTTCTTCAAGGTTAGTGAAATGGTAAAAAAGCTGTACATGGCTTCAACACCAACCTTCGTGGTAGACCTCATGAATGAACTTGTTGAAAAGTTCTGTAGATGCCACAAATGGTCTGGTCGGCAGACTTTTGTCTTCATTTGCCAGGTGAAATGGCTTTTCATTTATATTCCTTTTCGTTTTGGGGGTGGTAGTGATCAGAATTAAGGGGACTTGAACTCTCCAGCTGTCTATTGACACTATGTTGGTCAATATTTGAGAACTTTGTTTCCAGGGGAATAGTTTCATGGCTGCTTTTTTCTCTGTTTCTCCATAGATCAGCTTGACTGCATCTTTAGCTCAGCATATTAGCACCAGGTCATCAAATCTGATATTGTATATAGAGCACAAGTGTAGCAAAATAATCTCTGAGTTGGAAAGCTTCTTTGTTGTTCAGCATGAAGTGAGATTTATACAATAAATCTTTGAAAATCAATCAGTAGTTGCTGCCTGTACCTCTTTAGCCAGTTTGTGCAGCTTGGTCAAAACCAATGCATTCTCAGCAAAACAAACAGGAGCTGAAACTAGCTGGCATCCCAAGGAAATGGTCACATTTGAAGGCTGTAGCAGAGGTGCAGACTGGGAGCCACCATGGCTGCTGCCCAGCTGGACAGTTTTTTGAAGTGTTTGGAGAAATGTGAGCTTTGAGCTTATTTAGAGAAACATGTTTGGGTGTAAGAGGTGTTCATTTACATGAACCATTTTTGTCTTAATATAGTATCTAGTTTAAACAAAGACTAAATTAATTGTGAGAAGGATTGTAAAGGTCTGCTTTCTCTCCTGTTTTCAAGTGGTACAGTGATTTAAAAAGGAAAAAAGGGACTTCCAGATTTCATACAAAATAAAGTGGGCTTCTAACTGAGCCTGAATTTCCTCAACTCTAGTTTGCTTCATTGTGTCTGGGTTTGTGCTAGAAAGTACTGTACTGTATTTTAAAAGTTCGTGGATACTACCTACTTTATATGCTACGAAGGTAGTAAGATCTGTTAGCTCTGATTATGTGTTGGGATTTCATCCTCCCTGTGCTGAAATCTGATGAAATTGCCTCTGTGTTCCTGCCAGACTATCAGTGAAGATGACTGCCTGCCCATGGACCAGTTTGCTGTGCATCTGTTGCCACACTTACTACACTTGGCATCTGACAAAGTTCCAAATGTTCGAGTCCTGCTCGCAAAAACATTGAAGCAAACCCTTTTAGAGAAAGGTTAGTGGCAGAAGGAGTTGCAGTGGGCTGACTGCATGGGGGTTTTTTGTCCCTCAGTTTTTGTAAATTCAGCTGGGAAAGAAGAAACAACATCAGATGTGGGCTGCTGCTTTCACAGTCTCCTCGGTGTGAGATATTACCTTGGCTGACATAAAGCCATGACCCCTGTTGTGGGGGTCCTGCTGCTGTGTGATGCTGAGGAAATGAGTTCTTGCTCATATGCCAGCCTGTTCTTTTGCTGTCATTTTCCATTAGTGAGCTACTTTGTAGAGGTGTCATTGGAAAGTGCAAGTGAGCAACTAGCAACTGTGAAGTTGTTGAACAGTGCCCTTTATTTAGTTAAAAAAAAATCTGTTCTGTGCAATAAGAGTAAAAAAGAAAAAAAACCACAGATACAAACCACCATTTCTTTTCTCGCTGGGGGAGAAGAGATGGCTGTTGTTTGGGGTTTATATTTTATAGTAGCAGTGGGAAGAAAGTTTTTCTGGGTGCTCTTTAGGGAAATAAGACATGCAACTCTTAAATTGCAGACTGTGCTTAGGAAAGCAGCCCTGGTTTATTGCAGGTGCCAGAGGAGTCAGCAGTGCTCAGAGTGCAAAGCACTGTAAAGGAAAACAGTATCAGAAGTATCAGGCTATTTTGTAAAACAGCAGAGTGTCCACACTTGGAATACTTCATCCATTTCTGGTCACTTCCACTCTCAACACCATGGCTTGAGGACTGCTGTAGAAAAGTGCAAAATGTCCCAAATGCCAGACACCACCAAGGATGCCAACACAGTGAGCACTGGGTGCTGCCTTGTGCGTGCTGACTCTGAGGAAGCTTATGGAGACACTTGAGATGGATCAGCTGATGGGCAGTGATTTATCCTCTGTTAACTGTGCCAAGGATGTCACTGTTCTTCCTGCTCTCATGTGGCATTGGTGTTTTTGTGTCCCTCACGTGGATGGTGCACCTCCATTCTGCATTGCCACTGCGTAAGCTTATGGCGCAGGTAGTCCCTGCCTCAGAGGTGTTCCGTGTGTGTGATAGGGAGGGTGGATAGATTGGGAAAGGCAGATTTAAAAAATCAGTTCAGGAGTTTTTAAACCTCCGATCTCGGCTAATCTTCCAGTGAGCCATTTGTAGTTACACTGCTTTTTTGCTCCTTGAGTTCCATGGTTCATCAGAACTGTCGAATGTTGGAACTTCTTCTGCTCTTGTTTCATGTTATCTTAGCTCTGTAGTTTGATAATTATTTGGCAAGGCTGTCAGGGAAATGGAGTGGCATGGCCGTGGGTTGATGGTATCTTTACTCTGTCACAAATACAAGCACTCTCGTCTGGAGTTGCCTCCAGGCTTTTCCTTCCTCCTTGGCTATGGAATTTGTCACCCTTTTATACTGAAGGGCCGTAGAAATCCTGTACTTGAAACAGTGTCTTTAGAGCGACTGTGCTCTGAAATGTGGAATGATTTTTTTTAAGGTATTCATAGATATATTTTAAGGATATTATTCATAGATATATTTTAAGGAATTCATAGATATATTTGGAAGTGTCTCGTGTGCCTGCTCACATATTCTGGTTGGACTGTAAGTGTGCACTGTCCTCTGAAATTTTGTATCTCATGAGATACGCTGAGGTTGGCATTGAAGTATCTGCTATCCTTTCCTCCCGTAAGTTTTGTGCATTTTCTCTTACAGAATATTTCCTGAATTCTGCCAACTCTCACCAAGAAGCTGTGGAACAAACAATTATGGCTCTTCAGATGGATGGTGACAGTGACGTCAAGTATTTTGCGAGCATCCACCCTGCCAGTACCAAAATTGCGGATGATGCCATGAGCACTGCTTCATCAACTTACTAAATTCTGAATGTTGCTATAATTAAAAAAAAAAATTAAACAAACTATCCTCAAATGCTTCTAAAATGGTTGATTTAGAACAACCTCTTTGGAAGGAGGGATTTCTTGCCAGATTTAACAGGTGGATGTTATCTAAACCTGATAACCAGGGATTTTAAGTCAAGGAAAAGTAAACATACCTGTGTCAGCTTGACTTTAGAAAACCACTGCTCAGAGGATTATTTTTGCCACCGAAGCCTTAAATCTTCTGTCTTCCTGAACAAATGAAACTTGAATTGGCAGATCATTTTCATTGCAGAAAGGATGTGGTGATTTCCAGAGACGTGCATTGTTTCTCCTGAGGAGTTAACTTAGCAAGTATTTCCTGTAGCAGCTGATAGGCGGGATGGCCAGAGAGGCGAGGTTGTACCGGGACTGAGACCTCCAGTATTAGAGCTCAAGTTTTTGTCAGTCAAGGACTTGATTTGTGTGCAGCTGGGCACACCCTTAAGTGGGAATAGCTTTGATGTTTGTAAATGGGGAAAAGTAGAAATTTGGATTTCTCTTAAGGGCTCAGTGATAACACTAAACTAGAATCTGATTTTAATCCTTAAATGCAGCATATTGCTGTACCCATTAGCAGAAAACTTTACTGAGTACCTGTGTCCTAATTATTTTCATGCTGGTCATGACCTAAAGGAAATTTATTAGCACATGTACTTTAAGTCAGGTATTTTTAACTTGATCATGATCGGCTCTGAAGGTGCAACTTTTTTCTTCATATACTGTACATATCTGTGAGCCTCCTTGGAGTGCTGCAGTCTTTAATCATGTTGTTTAAAAGCTGTTGTGATACAAGTTGTTCTCTACTTGTCCAAATAAAATTTATTAATAAGATTGAAAGAAATCTTGTGACCTTTTTGAGACATTAAAAAAATAAGTTTGAAATTAAAGTGGACTTTTTCATTCAGTTCTCTACACTTTGGTGGCTATTTCAGGGGCAGTGGGTTTGCTTAATGATTATAAAGAACTCTGCATTTTGAGATGGAATATGCTACACCACAGATGTACTTTGACCATGTAGTTGAGGTTTTGCTGGATTCTTCCACGTGTCCCTTTTGCTTGGGAATCTGTTACTCCAGCAAATGTGAAATGGCATCTTGGCTGGAAGTCTGAATATCCACCTCGGTCAGATTTACGGAAAACTGTGAGTTCAAACTGCCTTTAACCTGCCTGCAGTCCATTGACTGCTTTCCTTTCCTCTCATTTAAAATTACTGATCCACTATCTCCTTCTGTGTCTTCCAGGGACAACTTCCTTAAATCACCTTTCTTCCAGCCTGCGGAACCCAAAGTGTGTGAAGCTTTTTTCCCCTGAGGAAGCAGAAATGGCTGTGGCAGCTTATCTTTGATGTATTTTAGCAGAACATTTTCACTTATCAGTCAGGTACCTGATGCCTTAGCAGTTGAGCCTTAGGCAGATATCTTTTTTTCACCTCCTGGTTTTTGGGAAAATAGATTATTCTGCACTTTCTTCTCTTGTAAACAGAAAGTTGCTATTTACTCCCCAGAGGCTGCTTTTGTACTCCTTAGCACAACCATGGAGGTGGTTAAGATACAGTCATCTCTCCCTGCCTTGAAGTGTGGTGGGTTTGAGGTTTTTTGGGGTAGGTTTGATTTTTTAAATTGCAGGGGTTTTTTTCTTGCAGGCTTGAGGATTTTTGTGGGATTTATTTATTTATTTATTTATGACTTTCTGTAGGTGTGTGTTTTTCATCTGCTTTTTTTGGTGTGGATTTTTTTTATACATATATGTATGTATATATTTTTTGTTATCTATTTTTCCATGCATGTCCCTTTTTCTTTTCAAAATTGGCAAAATCCCTGGAGGACTAGGCAGGGTGACAGCGCTGTGGATGGCAGCAGGCTGTGTGGAAGCAGGGAGCAATGCAGCTCTCCCTGCTGCCGTAAGCACCTGGAAGTGACTCATCTTCTCCCAGACCAGATGATTCCCATTTTAGCAATATGCATTGAAGTCCAGTTGATTTCTGCATTTTGTTCAGAGAACATAAATCCTTTCATCTGTTTTTTGCCTGAGTGTAATGACAGTTGAATTGTAGTTGGAGCATGTGTGCAGTTCCTGATGTGAACAGGACCAGCTCTCTGTTGAGACCAGAGGATGCTTCAGGTCATCCTCTTGACTGTGAATGGAGCACAATATTCGCTGGAGGAGTAGTGGGGCTTAAATCCCAGTGTTTGGAGTCTGGAATTAACATGGCCCAATCTAATTCCATCACTGTACTCATGTACTCTTCCACCAATCCAGTAAAATGAAGGATCATATCTGATCCCTTTAGGTTTTTTTCTAGTTACTTAAAGGTAAAACACCTCTATGTTGAAAAATGCGACAGAACTTCTGGATGCTTTATTTATGCAGTAGTGGTGCAGGCCTGGGAATTTGAGGGAGAGTTTGAGGCTTTTCCTAAGGAAGACTTGAGTATTTTGAGTTTCAGAGTGCCTGAATTCCCCTGACATGTAACAAAAGATCATCTCCAGTGAAGAGGAGAAGGGGCTCTCTCCTTTTTCCTCTGCCCAGCTTGTCATGGATCCGGCCCCTTCTTTTCTGCTTCATTTGATCATTCCCAAGAAGCGGAGGGGAAGGAAAGACTTGCTTTATTCTCAGCATTTCCCAAGAGCTTTTGATCTACAGCCTGAGGGATGTGGACTCTTGCTGAGCTCTGATGGGGGATTTTCTCACAGCAGCAGTGTTAGCAGTGTCAATAATTCAATCTTCATCGTGTCCCTAAGGATAGGGGGTTTGGGGAAATGTGCATCCTTGTTCTGAGTGGTGCTGAAGGGAGCTGTTTCTGCTGTGGGGCAGTGTCTGTGGATGCTGCCATAGATCCTGCTGAATTACCTCCTGTGTGCCTTGCCTGAGGAAAGATTTGAGCTCTGTACCTCAGCTCATTTCTCTTTTGGTCAGGATTTCCTGAGCAGAAAGGGAGGTGGCTCCCGAATTGTCATCTGTTGGTCCATGGTTGTGAAAAGCTGTATCACTGGTCTACCTCCACTTTCTTGGTAGAATTACCAGATCTGTTCTTCACAGGCAATTTGCATTGTTTTCCATTTACTCTTCTGGCTCACACATCTTGCACCTTCTTCATGATTTTCTTCACAGGAAATCCCTTTTATTCCCATGTCCTGGTTGCAGCACTGCCTTACTCCCACTTGCTGTTTTCCACAGCAGGTTCTCTCCCTTCAGTTGTTCCTCCCCAGGGACCCATGAGGATTTGATAGGGCTGTTTCCTTGCCACACTTCCCTGCAGATTTCACGCCAATAAAACTGGCAAATGTCTGGAACCCTGTGGAGGGGGGTTTGTTTATTACTAAGACATGAGCAAGGCTTGGAAACTTTTTTTTTTTACTGCTCTGAATATCCCAGATGGCTGCTACACAAGTTCCTGGCCCCGTGGGTTCATTAGGATAGCAGAACAGCAGGGTTCTTGTTAGAGCCTTGTTAGTGCTCGGCCCCCTGTCCCTGCACTGCCAGAGGTCAGGCTGCAGAGGTGGCTGGTTGGAATTGGTAGTGGAGGGTTAGGGGGCAAAGCCTTCCTTTGTTCCCTTGTCCTTTGCTGGGGAAGCTGGTGTGCAGCTCTTGTTCCCTGACCTGGTTTCAGCCCAGGGGACCCCTCTGTTGTGTAGGATGGGAAGAGGAGTCTGAGGCAGGCAGGTGGGCAAAAGCTGGTTCTGTATTCCACTTACTCTCTGCTCCCTGATGCTGATGGGAAAGGCTTGTCTGTCTCCCTGTGTCTGCCAGTGTGGAAAAGGTATTTAAAGTGATTAATCATTTCTTTATGTGCAGAGTTACGACGTACTGATAGACTGCCTTAACATATGAAAGTATGACAGAAAAGCTCATTTAAAATGTGCATGATCTCCCCCTGCCCGAGCGCCTTCAGATTCTGCCTGTTAGTTTTAATTAACATTTTATTTAGATTGGAAAAATAAATAAAGAGCCCAAATTAATGGGATTATTTTAGGCTTCAGTTGCTGTTGAGGTTGGACTATATCTAGCTGATTTAAATACCCTGTCACTTAGCAGAGATAAATAACCAAATGTTTAAACATCTTACAGATCTCTGATCATTGTCTGCTTGAAATTCTGTGACCCATTTCTGCAGACGTGTAGTAATGTCTCTGTGTGGGAAACGCTTTAAAGGGATTACCTGCAGGTGCTTTGGGATCGTGACTGTGACAAGTGAAGGTACTGAGCACACTTCTCTGCATGTTTTTAACAAGGCTGAGAGGAGGAGAGGTGCACCGTTTGAACATCAAAAGGAATTTCAATTATTTTTTAGTCAATCCAGGTCTGCAGCATAAGAAAAACCCAAATAAACTCAGTTTGAGTAAAGTGCCAACAAAGGCACAAATGGGAGCCAGGCCATTTCTCTTGTACTGATCATTGATCTCATGGTTTCTTCTGGCCTCTTGACTGAGGGGTTTTGGGTTTTTGTTTTAGTTTTCTGCAGTCACCTTCTGGATCTTTGTGCCTGACACTGTTTCCTACAGGCAGTGCTGTCAGCAGAAATGTCCTACCCCCATCTTCCTCAAGGCCCTGCACTGGGATAACACCAGGCAGGGGCTCTCAGTAGTGGGAGTGTGCAGCAACAGGAGCTCATGGGGACTCCCAGGCAAATCTCCTGTGTGTCAGCAAGTGGTGTTCCTTGGTGCAGAAATCTGGGATGCAGTATTCCTGTCTCTCAAATCAAAATGCTTGGATTGCAAACTTCCATGGTGATCTGCTGAGCTGTAGATGAACAAGGCTACGGCCATGCTCAAGGCTCCCTTCCCCCTCCAAGCAGGGATCAGCTGTGGTTCCTCTCCTGCACTAGGGCATTCAGGGACCAGAGGGATTTGGGAAGGGGAAGGCCTGTGCTGAGTAGCCCAGTTTGCAGTGGTTGGTCTGCTTCCAGTGGTCTCACTGCATCCCTCGTGACCGTACTGAGAACTCGTGCGGTATACAGGGGGAATTCTTCCCGGGTGTGGGAGCAGGGTTGTCCGGTTAAAATCACATGTTTGTGCAGTGTAGTCCTTTGGCAGACCTTGCTCACGCTGTTCAGGCACCAACAGGAGAAACTGCAGAGGGAACGTGGCAGCACGTCCTTTGTGTCAGCAGTGACAGTGCCAACGCTGAGCCAGAGGCAGAGAGCCCCGGGAAGGGCCTGTCCCGACAGGTTCTGTGGATATCCACCCCTCTGAGGGGGTGGGGCAGCAGCCGAGGGCTTGGCCTGAGGTTGTGCCTGGTCTCCCAGGGACAGGAAGGACCGACAGCCGTGCTTGGGCACGGGGCACGGTGCTGTGGCTTCTGCTCTTGGAGTGTGCTTTAAAGAACACTGGCGAGAACTTGTGCAGTTGGATATAAGCCATGTTTGGTCTGGATGAGGCAGTTTTCCCTGTGCAGATGAAGCACTGGGAGTAAGAGTTGCTTGCTGAGAAACGAAAACCTTAACAGATGAAGCTTGGTCAGACCTTTTTAGCAGAGGTTCAAGTTTATGTTTTAATTGTTACCTATTTTTTTTAATTGAAAGAAATTAGCTTTACATGGTCAGGTGTCAAATTGTTGGCTTCAGTACATAGATTTTAAAAATTACTACTTAGCTCGTTAATCTGAGGGGACACAGATAAAAATGAATCCCCCCAGTGCTAGTGTAGGAATGGTGACTAGAGGTGGAAGCCTCCTGTACAGCTGTCCTTTATGTCCATGGTGAAGGACAGTGAATTTCTGGAGCCCTGTGTTCCCTGTGTTACACATCAGGGCTTTCCAAGTGCACAAACAAACTGGGCAGGGAACCTTCCACAGTCACACCAGCACAGGTGGCTTCTGCTTCAGTCAGAGTGAAGTTGAGCCAGCCTTGGAAACCTGTGTGGACACCACAGCCCAGGAAACCTGCAAGGCCTTGGACATGAGGTAATGTTTTTAGACTTGTGGTGGGGATGTGATCTGAGAGCAGTACTGCTCATTGTTTATTTTTTTCTTATCTTTCAGTAAATGAAATAACCCCAGTCCTTTTCAGCTGTTCAGACAATACCAGTTCACTTCAGGCTGCTGGTTTTCAGGGTAAAAAGAGTTACTGGGAGGGAAAAATCCTGCTTGGTATGCCAGATGTCTGGGAGGGAAAAATCCTGCTTGGTATGCCAGATGTCTGAGGCTGTTCCAAGTACAGCTGCAGTATTTCAGTGGGTATAAAAGCTGTCGTGATTTCAGTTAGATGCAAGTTAACCTGCTGCTGGCAAACCCCACGTTTGTGTCCTGGCTCACATCAGCACAGGAATCCCAGTGATTTGTTCATACGGTGCTTCCTGATCCCTTGGGCCTCTGACTGACTGATGTGACCAGATCTGTTCCAGGCCTGTCTTGGAAAGGGCTGTCAAAACAAACAAGGCGTGTCATTGAAGTCGGTCCCATCACCCTGTGCCACCTCTAGCAGAAATACTCAGACTTCCGAGAAGGAAGCCAAGAGACCAATCACCCTCATGTAAGTCCAGAACACTGGAATTAACGTTGTGGGCCTGTTCTTCCCTCTTTTCAGTAAATGTAAATCAGTCTGGTATTTTGTCCGAAGGGTTTGACAGAGATTCGGCTGCTGCACTTGGCACATACAGGCTCTAAGGTGTTGGAAAGAAATTTTAAGTCAGCTGAAACGATACTTTGATTTAGATAACCTGCTCCTTCAGGCCATGTATGTGCTTCATGCAAGTGACCAGGCTGCTCAGGTTTTGTTCTGTGGCCCTGGGGATTGATAAATTTATAACGTGATCTGAACGGCACACTCAGATTATTGTGCTGTAATTAGTTTCCACTTTATTTGAAATTAGCTTTGGCTTTTTTTGGCTAATGATTCACAACTGCCACATGCAGGCTCTCAAATGGCTGCTGCTCTGTGGCTTTTTCACTGCAGGCGTTGGGATAAGAGCTGCTTCTGTGCTTGGGACAGCCAGGCTCCTCTGAGGAAGAAGAGCAGGTGCCCTGCTCCAGCCCCACCTGGCTGGGCAGGGCTGAGGCACAGAACAATTCAAAGAACCATCTCTCAGGTGGTTGACACCAAGTTTCTGGTTCAGGAGCTGCGCTGCTGCAAGGGCAGCAGTTCCACCTCCATTTCAGACCTCAGGGGTGACACACTTGCAGTAATTTGCCATAAAAACTTCTCAGCTGCAGGCACCCCCCCAAGAAGAGTAACTGTGATTTGCATTATGAAGCAGATGAAGGAGAAACTACTTTCAAATGGCTGTTGAATTTATTTGCTTGATAAATACAATCCTAACAAAATAAAAGTTAACCAATATTAAGAGATTTGTCTGAAGAACATTAGAAAAATCCATGACAATTCAATAGGAATTAGTGTGAATTAAACAAACAAACAAAAAGTTTAAATATTGCCAGCAAATATAAAATGTATGTAACGAAGGCAAGGGAGAATGCTTTAGTTTACATTTGTAATCTGATCACATTTTCTGTGTTTATAAACTTTTTTCCAAATTTTAAAAAAATACTATGCTGTTTTTTTCTATAACATATCAAAGCATTATTTGTACAAAAATCAAATCATGGCCAATGATTCACAACAGTGCAATAGATAAAGAATACAACCACATCCAACAGGTGCTGAAAATAAATATCCAGGTTAAAAAATAAGATAGCCTATATGCACTCTGTGGAGTTTCTGTCTATATATGGATTGAGGGGTGAGTCTCATGAGTGTATCCGAAACATTAAAGGGCCCTTAAATGCCAGTGTGGGTGGAGGATTTTGAAGGGTAGAAGCAGTAAAAACAGCCAACCCAAAACCAAGTCCCAGGCAGTGGTGGTTGGTTTGTTAAACACCAAAAAGGAAGAGGCTATTGCTGAACCCCGGTGCCTCCCCTTGGTGTCGTTCTTCGGGCTCATTTGGAATCACAAGTGACTGGCATCGGTGCAGGGGGAAATGCTGTATTGCTTGGTCAGGCAGATACGTCCTAAGGACAGAACCATTCCCATCCCTGCCTACAAGCAGTGGCTTTCTCCAAGAGATGGAAACATTTAAAATGGATGCAGACAAAGCTCTTGGCTACATGGCAGCAGTGTGAACAGGGCGTGTCTCACACAGGGGTGATGAGGGTGGTTAATGATGAGTCAATGGGTTACCTACACTGCTAAAGGACATGGACATTTCCATCATATGGGGACATAAATAACATCTCTCAAGTTTTTACACTTAGTACATCTCAGAACAGAAATGAAGCTTAAGGGCATGGTAGGTAAACATGATACCCCACAGTCTCCCACCGTTTCAGCCAACCCAGAATAAATTTAAAGCTCCCTTGTATATAATCTGCATCAGAAAGGTATCAAAGGCACAAGCAAGAAGTGACTAGGTTAATAAGCAGAAATAATGGTGAATGAGGATGAACAGATCCACAAGGCAAATCATTAGTAAGTGTGGGTGGGTTTTGTTTGTTTACTGAAAATGAGATCTTCCAATTCTGCTCCAATGAATGTAAGTAATGATTTTGGTTTGAAATAAAACTGTTACTGAATTATTTTAAATCACCTGAAGGAAACCAGTCTTGAAATAATCTGATACTAACTGGAAAACTCTTCTGGCCTCTCCAAACTCACCTGAGTCTGATGAGTAGAAGCCACAAGTATTAGAGACAAAAGTCTCCAGGGCTTAAAAGAAAAGTTTCTTTACAGAATGTACACAGCCACCAATAATTTGTGCAGTTTGACTCAAATTACAGTAATTTGCACAGTTCGGTTGATTTTATGCATAGCCAAGGAGCCAGATCAAATTGGAGTTTCTTTCCTGTCTTTACTTGGCGATGGCTTGACTTGCTGCTCCTTGCTTGCTTTTGGCTGCTCTTTGGCTGCTTTTGTCTCCAGGACAGTGTCTCTCTGCTGCTGAGAAACGCCCCCACGCTTTTCCGGCTCCTCTTCCTCCTGCCCCTGCTGCTCGGATTTCGCGCGCTGCAGCAGGCGGAGCTGCACCCGCAGCTCGATGATGGCCTCGCGCTCCTCGTGAATCGCTTGGTTCAGGTGATTGTTCTTGATCTTTTAACGAGGGGAAACAAATGTCAGGGCTCCCTCTGACACAGCAGTGCTGTAGCTCAGGGGTGTTTAGCACTGCTGGCCCAGACAGCAACAGGGACTTGCACACAGCAGTGATTTAAAACCAGAGCGTGTGGGTCACAAGCCTGGGCAAAACCGATGCTCACAACCAGTCTGCACCTGTGCAATCAAGTAGCCACCACAGGAGGGAACAAGTGAACGCTAAGAACCAAACCTTACCTCCAGTTCCTCGTTCTGTCTCTGCAAATCCTCCAGGATGACCTGCAGCTCCTCCTCATCCTCACTCTCACTTTCACTCTCAGAAGAGTATTCCTCAGTTTCACTGCGGCCGTGCTGCTGGCGACTGAAAGACCAAGGACAGATTCCACTTTAAACACTTTGAGTCTGCCAGAACTGTGGCAACGTGAGAGAGTTAACTTGCATCCCCTCAATCATCTACCAATGGTTTAAAAAGCAAAATCAGACTTTCCTTTCAAAGCTTAATTTAATTAAGCAATGATTTCCTAGGGGGACTTTTTTACTGCACGGGGTCAAGTTTCCTTTAGATCATATTGTTAAAACAACAGAAAATATCCTGAAAGATTCAAATTTGTTGAGACTTCAATAAAAACAAGTGGCTTTCAACTCTGTTGTTCACTGGGTGAGCTTTGAAGTGTGGTTTAGAGTATTCTTTCAGCAGAGCCTATCTGTACTTTTAATCCCAGTGTGCTGTCCTGGCAGGGCTGTGCTGGGAGCTGTCCCCTTTACCTTTGTATTTCAGCTATTTCTGCTCGGAGCCGATCTATTTCTTCCTTCTCGGAGGCGATCTGTCTCCGCAGAAACTGCTCCATGGCCAGCAGCTCTTCTTGTTCTGTTAAAATCTCGTTCTCCTGCAATGATCAGTTAGTTCACTTAAAGCCTTGACTCTCTTTCCTACAGGAACATACAGTAAGTATGAGATGATGCTGTTCTCTGAAATACTTTCAGTGGCAGTGGTTAGCATGTCTGCTTTGAACTCTGATCCATCAAGACCTCAAAGCAAATAAAAAGTTCAAACCCAACAATGTCTCTTCTGAATCCTCAAGATAATCACCGTACTGCATAGTTTTGGAGATGACACACCAAATCCTGGCATGTTTGGCTGCCTTTCCTTAAATCACAGGGGAAAGCTCTGGCCAACCAGTAAAATAACTAGAAAAATGGAATTATATATCTTTGAAAATGAATATAAGGAGGAAAATATAGAGGGAAGAAGATCAAAGCTACTGGGGGAAGCAAGAGAAGGCAAAAAAGCCAGAACAGTTGCCTTATTTCCTTTTATCAGCAGGAAAGCAGTTAACAGTACTGAACCTGGCTACACTGGGAAGAGGTGCTTTCTAAGTACATGAACAACAAAGGCCACTTTTTTCTTTCACGGTGTCTCCTTCCTGCTGTTAATGAGAGTCTCCTCAGCTCTGGGCTCTCTCCTGCAGTCAGCATTCCTTCCCTGCTTCATTGACCATTAAAACAAAGCCTTGTGTTTTAATGGTCACAGAGACCCCTCTGAGCCTCCAATGTCCCCTCTGCATTAGAAGGGACAAAGGAGTGTTTAACAGATCTGAAATATAAAATACCATCAGGCAAACGGGTAAATGCCTGCCAGCTACCTGTGCAAGCAGAATATTTATAACTTCTTCATTCTCGTTCATTTCTTCTTTGGAGACATCCTCCTTTGAAAGGCTAGCAATTTCTTGTGCAATCTTTGTTTCACACTCCTGCCAGAGAAAGAAAACAACATTTAAAAGGACAGCTTCCCTGGTCACTGTATTTACTCTAAAAAAGATTTTTTTGAATGTATTATTTTCCAAATTTCTAACCAGCATCACAGTTGTCTTCCAAATTTTGAGCATGGTCTGTCCCATCTATGGGACATAAAATAGTTTAAAAAACACTTCTCAAGTTTCTTAACCTCAAGTCTTCCTGTAATTCCTCTTGGTACTCCAGGACTTGATGTTTTAAGCATATAACGAGCACGTGCCCTGGCAAACACTATGTTTTTCATCACACACACATTTTTTTGTGAACAGCTGTGAAGATCTCCCTGTCCCTAGGGAGAGCCAGCTAAGCAGAAAACACAATTGCTCGTCAGGCATGTACAGTTAAGATGAGAAAATCTGCAGCAAAGAAGATTGAAAGGTGGTTTGATCTAACTGGGTGCCTCTGCACTGTTATGAATTAGGGATCCATGATTTAGATGTCTGGCCAATAAACAGAAAAGTTACCCACCTGTCTCTTAGCTTCTCTTAGTTTCCTCTTAAGAGCTGTTAAGATTCTTTGCACTTCCCAGAGTCTCTCTTCTTTGGATAAGTCTTTTATCCCTGCCTGCAAGTCTCTGTGTAAACAGTTCAGAAGGAACTCCTAGAAAGATTGCCAAAGAAATTGCCTTTAATATATTGTACCAGGGTGGATTGAAAAGGAAGATCTTTTTGGCTTTGTAGCAATGGGCTGGGAGTTCTGGTTTTCAAACCTTGACATGTCCATGAACAAGTGTTAACACACACCCAGCACGGATCCAGAGCCAGCTGAAGAGCAGCACTAAAGAAACCACCTTCCCTAGTGTGCTCTCCTGACCTTCCTCCCACGACCAAAGTACTGACCTACATAGCAAAGCACTCCACGGATGACACAGCTATGGGCATCACAAGACCGTAACAACTTTCCACACATGAAAAAGGAAAGCAAATCATCAAGCTCTTCCCAGTGGTCTCCACTGACAGGATAATTGTGATGGAATTAAAGAGTATGTTACAAATTTAAGAGAATTTACTACTGAACGTATAGAAGCCAGGACAAAGATAAAAACACTCAAGTAACTGCCAACCTGTCGCCTGATTTCTTCTTTGATGCTCTCTTGTGTTTCTGGAAGTGCTGGCATTGTTGCCATATTTGACCAGCGAAGAGGTTTTGTCACCTGCTTGAGGGTCACATTCCCAAAGAACTCTTGAACATGTGTAAAAAACACATACAGGACACGGTTGCTGATCTGCAAAGGACAGACAGAGAGGATATTGGTTAAGATGATTTATTCACATAATCTTTATCTGCAAAGCACAGTGTCCTTCTCCAGAAAGAGCTGCCCTTAGTACACCTTTCTGAGAGCCACAGTCATGCCAGTTTGTTCTTGGAGATTAAAATCTGGATTAAAAAGTGTCTTTACTTTGAACAATGCAGTGCTGGCCTCAAGGAATCACTTCACTGTCTCTCTTACCTGTGCATCTGAGCCATTTTCATACTAAACTCAGCATCTTCACATTTCTTAACCTACCAGAATTATTTCCATCACTGGTACATGCAGAAATGTATTAAATCTCTTTGTACTCAGATAAAGGTAGTTAGTAAGAGGGAACACCAACCCTATTGTGTTATGCCTGGTGGATGGCTACACCTTCTCTCTCCTACCCCAAACTCTAAGTATTCTCTACAGCTTCTCTCTCAGATGACTTAACATAGTAGAAAAAAGTAATATGAAAGCATCTTTCACTATATTCCTTGTTTTAACCTGAGACAGAAGCAAGTATATTTATTTTGATTCTCTATCTTCCATTAAAATTTTAAAAATTATCCTGAAAACAAGTATTAGAGTTCTGTCACTACCTGCACTTCAATTGCTAAGATCTAGTTACCAACAAAACATGATTGGGCCTGCATTGTTTTACACTAATTGTTACTTCTTTTCTTAGCTAGAGCACAGCAAAACAGCCACAAATAACACTCAGCCCTTTTGCAACTGGGCCTCCACCTGGACTCTTAATTAGAAAGCCAGGCTTTTATAACTTGTGGGGTTTGCTCTAGAAGACCCACACCCAATTAATGCCACGTTTTCATCATGCACAGGACTAATTCTGAGCTGTATTTAATTAAATATTTCCAAGATGTTTATTAAGGAATCAAGCAATCCGGAAACCAGAAAATCATACTGGAAAACTAAGTCAGTTGTTAGTCCCCAGCCATGTGGCTGCAGACCCCAAAGCCATTTTACCTAAGTCACTGCTGCACCAGGAAGATCTATGTGCAGGACAGGGTTCATTAGCTTGATATTAAAATTACGCAACAATATCTTCACTAAATTATCACTGCATCAAAAGCCCACAGAAACTGTGTATCTGCATGAATTATTGAACAAATTCAACATTAAATGACTTCTGCTCATGACAGAATTGGAAGACAGCAGTCTTTGTAATACTCTTGATACTAACCCAAATATCAGACCCACATATGCAAGCCCACATGCAGAAAGCCTTTTGTTCC
This sequence comes from Pachycephala philippinensis, assembly GCA_013397055.1. NCBI lineage: Eukaryota > Metazoa > Chordata > Aves > Passeriformes > Pachycephala > Pachycephala philippinensis. The sequence continues at coordinate 2,434,648 of VWZT01004606.1, forward strand.
CCCTTTCCCAGCATTTTAGGTTCCCGAGGCATAAAGAGGAGCTGTAATTTAGCTAAACTGTATCAGACAATACCCAATTCCCACCTGCAAAAGAACTCCTACAAAGAAATCTTTCTTGGGCTGCAGTTCCGCTCTAAGCCTTGCTGTGTGGTGCACGTACCTGGACAGTAGGGCTGAGCACTATAGAAATATTCTGGATGTTCATTTTTGTTTCCAGTTCCTTTGCAATAACATGGTCCATATGCACAATCAGCCAGGAAATCAGGAGATGGTTACACTCTGGCAGCTCTTTCAGCAGCCTCTGGCACTCCTGAACTTTCTCAGCTTCTGTGCTCTTTCCACAAGCATCTTCAAAGCGGGGCATGAGCTCTTTGGTAAGCAGATTTTCAGGCAGTTCCCGTAGGTACTGTTTGAGCAAGCTGGCGACTGTATTGGGCTCGTATTCTTCCAGGTTCGGAGATTCTTCGCGATCATAGGCTGCCTTCAGCTCGTCAACTTTTGATTTTATTCCTTAAAATAGTTAGATCAAGAATTAAGAGAAATTTCTACTGTAAATGTCTATATTTAAACTTTTTTTTTTTGGAGACACATTTATTTCACTTCTCCTTACAATTTAAGGTAACTGAGAAACACATTTAAAAAGTTTTCCACATGTAACAAAGTGAAAATCGTGACTCAAAATTGCACGATCCCTGGTTCTAAAAGCACTGATTACTCCTATGAAGCAAGACCACAGCACTGACAGAGGTCTGAGTCAGAACTGGTTCTAGCATTCCCTTTCATCAAGGAACATAAAATAGTGTGAGGAAAGGTTGGAGAACTTAACATCAATTGGGTATTTGCATTAAGCTTCTTTCTGGCTGTTCAATTATCCATCCCTAAGCCAAGCAGCAAATATGTTATTAGTTCAGATACTGTGCAACAAGTTCTATCTATAACAGCTTTCCTTTGTCAAAACAAACCCCACACTTTTTACTTTCCAGATTTCCAGCTGGCCCTCCTCAGCAGAGGAATCTCACACAGGATCATCAGTTTGAGGCACCACGTGAATAAAAGTGTGTTCACATAATTATTCAACCCAGCCAAGATTTTCTACAAGGTGTTAGTATAACTCAGTGACATTCCAATCTTCCTAAAGTTGGGGAAATTTCATTCTTGCAGCTTAAACACCCACTTGGGTTACACCAACTTGGTGCACAGCCCTGGCTTGGCTCATACTCAATGAGCACCACTGGGCACACTCAGCCAATGGAAAATGCCAGGAAAACATGCTCAGTTTCATGGCCAAAATGAGCCATCACAACAGCTGCACGCTGCTAAGCCATGGCAATGCTCTCTCTGAGCTCTCAATTTAAACAATCCTACACACACAAGAGGGAGCTGTTGCACTGGAGAACACCTACAAAGGACAAAGCAGAAGTTATTTAAGGAAAACACACCTGTGAAAATTCCCAACACATCGTGTCTAAAAAAACAAGCAACCAAAATGTTTCACTAGGCAGGATGAAGCAACTGTTTAAGGTGCTGCAGTATTTCTGGATGCCTACCAAACACCATGCAGATGGACAGCATGAAGACAGCTAATGAAGCCTTTAGAATAATTTCATTACTGGTTTACAGTACAGGGTAACTTGATTCAAAATGCTTTTCCTGAAATTCCTTTCCTTGCTTGTTCTTGTCCCCTCCAATGTACCCACAGAAGTATTTACACCAGCTGCATTTCTGGTGCAGCTCACAAATAAAGGGACTGTTTTGTCTAACGTGACTAAAACTGAGGTTTCACTTATGTAAGCTGGTGTTGCACAACTACCACAGTTAATTAGCTGCTGTTGCTATGCTTAAACAGTGAAACTTGCATTTTGTGCTTATTAGCAAATTTGCTGAAAGAAACTAAGCTTTCAAGAAATAAATATACAATGGGAGTAACTGGAAAAAGCAAGTTAGTTGGAAGCATAAGCAATGAAATGGTTATAGCTCATCTTTGCTTTGGAGATCAGCTACCATTGTATTTCTAAAGCAGAAGAGAAAGAAGTCAAGTTGGCCAAACTAACACATTTTATTCATTGCTACCATCCCATGACAAAAGGCTAAAACAGGTGTGTTTTTACTGCCATTAAGCAGTACCACCACATTACCAATTTTTCTGATACTTCAGACTTACAAGTTTGCTTAAGTTTGGCTACCTGATTACCTTTTGGATAATTAATGGAGCGATAGACAGAGTATCTAGATGTTGGAAGTGATAAATAATAAGAAAATTGCAAGTAAAGACATGACTGTGCATGTCATTGTGCCCAGAGTACCTGAAACTCTGTAGATGCCTTCACATTTCATGCCATACTTCTCTACGTAATCTATACATTCACGGAAAACTGCTGGCAGGCGGATGCCATCATACATCATGGTCCTGTCTACTGCATCAGACAAAGGAATGCCAAACACGGGTCTGTGACTTGGAACATCCACTTGAGGTATCTCTGTCTCTTGAATTGGCTTTTTCTTTTTCTTCTTCTCTTTCCACTGTTTTACAACATCTGCGGCAGTTAAGTCTTTTGACTTTTTCTCTTTGTGTTTGTCTTCCTTATGTTTTTCTTCCTTGTGTTTTTCATCTTTGGGCTTCTCTTTTATTTTAAAATCCTTTTCCTTCTTTTTGGAAAAGCTGGGTTTCTTGAAGACGTGTATTCCCTTGGACCGCTTCAACTTGGAAGGACTTTCAGCTTCATCACCGGAACTGTCCTCTTGAAACGCAGCGTAACCTTCCGCTGTTGGGCAAAGCAGGAGAAGGAAAGGGGACAGCTGTGAGTCTGTTTACTTTCCAGACAGCAACAACAAGAAGTTGTAGGTAAGGAGGAGAGGGAAGAAGCAACATGAGTTAAAAAATAGTGCCTGTCTGACTCCTCGGAAGGTTTTCTTTAGTTGTTACACACTCGAGTGGACAAGGATTAAATCAAGTTGCGTAATTACATCAAAGATAAGCCACAGAGCTCCTGAACAATCTAAACAATCAATACTTTATATACTTACTCATAATGGCAATGTCCATCCTATGGGCTAGATTCCCATCTAATAGGCAAGGAAATGCAAAATAAAAACACCTGTCTGGCAACTTCTATATGTTCCTGTAATCAACAGTATAAGAGTTGCTGTTAAGGATCATCTACTGCATACACAGAAGTCTAACAAATTTCAATTAACAACAAACTAAACTCCAGCCACCTAAACCCCCAATCCTTTTCCAGAATATTATGAAGGCAAGTATGAAGTTAATAAAGTTTCAGCCTCAAATAAAATACAAAAAAACCACCCCAAACCAAAACCAAAAAATCACTAGCACACTTACTTTTCACTAGATAAATAACACAACTCCAGTAACACTAGCACAATACCTGCCCATGAACATGCAGATTTGCCTTAAAAAGCACATGGGAGAGATTCAAACAAGTCCCTGGGCTGAGCACACCGTTCCAGCAGCAAAGTCCAAGTGCTGTCTAAAACATGCACCAGGTGCTTTTAAGTCACTACGCCTCTGCAGCTGGCCCTGCCTCACCTTCAGGCAAGAACACAAAAGTCTTTAAAGGTGGATTACAAAAAAACCCCAACCAACACACCAACAAAAAACAACCCACAAACAAACCCAGCAACATGCAATCCAACACAACTTCCAAGTCCACTAATTCTGATTTTACATACACAGTACCCCGTACAAGAAAGGTAAGCCTGAAACCTGGTCAACAAAGGTGACATTTGACATGCCACCTGCACCAGCCGGGCCCCCAAGACAGCGAGCAGTAAGCCCCCATTATACAGACCCTTTGAGGCTCTTCCACCTACTGCTCGTGTGAGGCAGAACTGAGAGCCAAGTGCTCTTGCTGCCTGAATAGTTTTGGGTAGAGGAAAATTACCTCCTTAGATAATATGAGAGCACATCATGCACGAGACTATAGGCTGTAATTTTTTCCAAGTGAAAAATCTGCAGAACAACCAGGGGACATTCAGTCTTCCATCCTTCCAATTCTGAACTATACCAGACTGCAGTTTCTCACAATTATTTCAGCACATACAAGAACTGTCTCTATTTTGAAGCCTCCTTGACTGCTCTGTAGAAGATAGCTTTTAAGAGTCGAACAAATAGAAGAAATGTATTAAAGCATGGAACTACCATAAAATAATCACAATTGTTAGATCAGCTCAGTCTTTGCAGCTGGGACTCTTCCCTAGGACTGCCAAACACACACTTTCATAGAAGACTGAAAAAGACTTTGTAGCCGTTCCTGTCCAAGTGGATTTCAATACAAAAATACAAACATTAACTGGAGGACAACCAGCAGCCAGGTCTCCTCCTCCCTGCTTACTGGCTATGTCATTTCCTGGGTTTTGTAAACTAAACCCAGAAATGGGTAAGGAAACCTGCAGTGCATAAACCAAGGATTCAAATCTCACTCTTGTACAGAAGGAACTGCAGATGCACTAACTACAAGACAAAGGAGGAGCACACATCTCCACTGTGATTTATGAGAATGAGACAGGGCTGGCACCAAGGCTCAAGACAGAATTCAGAGATGTAATTTCCAACCAGAAAGCCCCATCTTCCCCAGAAAGATCCCAGAACAATCTGCCCTCAGTCTTTCCAGCTGGGTAACTGTGACAGCTCCCAGTCCCACAGCGTGGGGTTCCCACATGCACACCAGAAGTGTCAGCACTGGGACCCAAGCTGGGAGGTCGGTGCCACCAACAGAGCCCTGCTCACATGTCCCAACACTCCACACTGCAACACAAGCCCCAGTGCCTTCCTGGATCTGTGGTAATGTAACGGCAGCAAGAGAACATTACTGAAACTGGTATTTCTTGAATTCACGAGAAGACATGAAGGAGCAAGTTAAATACAAACCCAACCATTTAAAATAACTCAACAAAGTTTAGAAATATATACTAATACAGATTCACACAGAGAGAGAGGGTTCATACCAAGAGAGGGTTTGCATGTCTCTCAAGAATAGACCCATTTTCTTTACAATATTTTTGGTTATAAAATTGTTGTATCCCTTTCACCAGTGATACAATATACTGAAATATAAACAAATTTATACAGAAGAAAAATTACCAAAAGTACTTGACAAATCAGGTAATTTTAAATATGGAAACAGTATTACCTAGGGTTTAGTAAACTGGTATTTCTGTTCACTGTTTCCTCAAGACTTCCAGTACTAATAGTCCCCATTTTCCCATCACTCTACTCTGTATCAGTGACATTTTCCTCCATCTATATAACAGTACTAATATAATAAATTCTCCAATTTCACCCGCATTCCAATATGACACAGCATAATCTGCCAGTTCCTTTTCTTAGACCTTCCTTCCATAAGCATGCCTTCATTGCAGTTATTTTAAATGTAATGCTTCAAGTATAGCACTTATCAGAGAATTATGAAAAACCCTTATAAAAATAATAATAATAAAAGAAAATTTCCAGTGTTACTCTGGAAAAATCTAGTTTATAGGCTTATAATCTTTGTCATGCAGCGAGGCCACTGTTTCTATCAGTCTGCATACTTGGGAATACTTTTCCTGCATTCTCACAACAAATCCATTAAGTTATGCCATAGTATTTATTGTTAACTCCAAGGGTGGCATTATGCAGAACTGCCTCTTATCAAACCTACTGCAAGAGACATTTTGTCCACCAGGTCTCTGATGGGTTTTTAAGTAATTTATAACTCTACAGCTGATTTGGCTCCCCAGGGAAATCTGCAGCACCTGTAATTAATTCACTGAAAGAAAACATGGATGGCTTTTACATACGAAAAAATCGGTAGGTCAAATACAACTGAAGTGCAATGCAAACATTAGTTACCTAATGTCAGTTTGTCAGAGGGATTGCCATCAGATTGTACAGCATTTCTAAATAAAACTGAGATACATTAATGCACAATGAGCTTGGGTAAATGGCTTCTACTTCCTCTCCTTGCCCATAAGATGCATTTTTATTATCAACAGAAACTTCTACCTTACAGACATTACCAACATTCACTATCCAACTTTCAATTAGATCCATTTGTCTTTAATATTCATGTGACTCACTGAAGTGAGCACAGCGCTCCCAAACAAATTCTGCATTCAGATTACTCTGTAGCACTGTGCCAGCAGAGCAAATGAAGCAGAAATAAGAAATTTGTCTTACTTTATTTCGATTTAAAATAATCACTGGCATTGAAAGGCAGACTTTTAAACTATCTGCAAATGGTGCTTTGCTAGATAAATACACAGTGGTGTATAGAGATACACAGTGATTTGTCAGCAGAACAGGATGTAGCAACACATCCTATTTATCCCAAAGATAAACCCTGATATGAAGAGCCTCTGATCTTTATCAGTGTAGAAAATTCTAACTACTTCTTTGTCTGTAGATCTGAAAACTGTATTCAGAGCTTCTCCACACATCAGATCAGTAAAAATAATGTTTTGTTTGCAATAGCAGCCGTTTGGTTTCAGCCCTCACCTACATTCCAAAAGAACATACAGGACCCCCTGTGCAACACATTAAGGATCTGGTCTTCAAAAGTATTTCCTGAATTTTTCAGAAGAGTTCATACCAATGATACTACTATCCTTTCACGTGATAGTTCAGTACAATTCAAAGAATTCTCCATTTCCCCAGGAATTATACAAAGGAAACCAAGATCATTCTAAACAAAAAAATCCTAGCTGCATATTGAACTCATCCTGTCCAACAGTGTCAATCTCAGAAGTAAAATGAATAAGCAGAGTAAGATCTACTACATACAGACTCTATCTACAGAAATTCTAATGGGTAGAAGAGCTTCTTCACAAGTATTTTCTCATAACATTTTTCTTCTGCAAGGAACTGCATATTTTATGGCTTTATCAACATGTGATTAGTGACAGGTGGTTAAACATTTTCAAAAATCAGTTACAGTGGTTGCTGTCTCAGATAATCCATTATTGCTTAACACAGATCCATTTTTGCTCTCCTGCTGTCACAGGACAAGTTCTGTTTGAGTCAGGGAACAGGTCTGGTTTAAAACTATGCCAGTAAAAAGAAAATTCCTTTTAATCCGTAGTAAATCTCCTAATCTAACTTACTCTACAGCCAACACCCAGTCTATCACAGAAGAGTGGAGAATAAAAATTAGTGGCTGAAACATTTTTCCAGGAGCTGAATTCCACATAAAAAACAATATTCCACTGAATTTTCTATTAGCTCCAAAACATTTTTAGCACTTTTCCCCCAGAATAATTGCTGTGTATTATTAGGTTACTGCCACTAACACGAAGAAATCAAATCATTAAATAACTATAAATATATCTATATCTAAAAAATACAGAAAAAGGTATTTTGCTAGCATACAAAAATGCGGTTTTGATATAGGTAATAATAATGAAGCTAAGAGTGCATTACTCTTGCAGAAATGATTTACCTGAAAAACAGAACTGAGTAACTTTGGGATATTTATCCTTCCTTTCCCTGCTGCTCTTCAAGCACTTCTGTAGTTTACATTTAGAGTATTATCAAAATAGCTCAAGATTTTTGTGAGATTAAAATTAGATTCGGTTTCAGGTATTAGGATGACCTTGTCATTAATTCACTAATATTGCAAGTTCAACAAATACTCGCTCTGTCATAATGTAATGTCAACTTGTCTTTTTCTTTCACTGACATGTTCAGTTATATTTGTTTATACCCCAAACTGCATGATCACGGCAGTTTGTGCACTATTCAAAACCAAAGCAGGTAGCCAGAAAAAATGAAAAGAAACAATCTGAAGACATACAACAGAATTTAAAAGTTGATATAAAAGAATCAAAAGAAGGTGAAATAGAAGAATCAAAAGTATGGGAGGAATAATAAAGGCGAAATCTGGAAGGAAAACTCTTAAAATCAACCATGATAAGCAACTACAGACAACACTTGTAATTTAGACAGGTAAAATGTCTCTTGAGGGTATATTTACAATATTGATTATTTTTGGACTATATGAGATGTACTGAAAGCTTGGTATGCAACTTACTCTTCTATTTGACTGGCAATTATATGACAGACATGAATGAGGACCAAGAAATGGTGAATGCCTTTTACACTAGAGAGCAAGAAATGATTTGGTTCTTCCCATGTTTTGCATTTTTGTGTTCTTTGAGGACTGTTTCCGACCTCTAAAGTTTCTTTTAAGTAACAAAAATTGCTTTACATCAGCTATAAAATGTGTTGCAATCTCCTGTGGAAGAAAACAGTTGCAGTGCTGATGTACACAGACCTGTGTGGATTTGCTGAAGTAGCGTTTTCCCTCCTAAATGACAGCCTTCAGCTACGCTATCACCATGAGACATCCTGAATTTCATACAAAGAAACCCACACGATGCATAATGCTGGCCTCTACCAGTTCCAGATTTAGAGGTGTGCAATGCAGAGCTCTAACAGAAAGCTGGGCAGTAAAAAAGCAGCTACTGATAGCCTGAATTTAGACCTATCCGATCAATACCAAATTTTCATTGCCAGTCGAGTAATCTGTATTAGGTCAATATTGTTTACATTACAGAAATCACTAAGGAATCACTTTTCTTAAAACCTGAAGGAATTTCAACTGTTGGTTTTAATTTGAGGATGCATTTTTGAATTACAGTACTCTGTAGGCACACAGTTTTTAGTTAAAATAGCAACAGTCCTTCTAGACTGTGGTAGAAACAATTCCTGCATTCCAGGAAACTGGTTTGATTAAAAGCAGTGACAGCAGATTCTTAAGGAGTGATTATTTAAATATGTGCATGCATATTACAAATTGTCACCATATTAATTCTAACAGAATACTGTGTGCTATCTCACTGTTTCTGATCTTCCAAATTCCACATGTAAGAAGCAGAAGCATACACTGGCATCAGAGATGCAGATATTTTGAAATTTTGCTAAAACAAACGTCACTTAAAATGTACTAGCACTTGGGCTGTGATATTTAGGTTTCAGAGACTTGAACAGGAAGGGTCTTTCTGGTACTGAGAGTGCTCAGTATCAGCTTAGTATTTCCAAGTGCTTTGTTCTTTCAGAATATGTAGAAAAACTTTCTTGAATAAAAACTATTTCATGTTTCCAAAATTTTCTGCACAAATCTAAAGGTGGAAACTAAGATTTCTGTTATTTTGGAGGAGGGGTACTCTTTTTAAATGAAACTTCCACTCCGGATGCTGATACAGTGACAATGGATTCTATAGTCAAAGCTTTACTTTCTTCTAACCTTTGCTCTGTCAGTTCTGGAAAATGCAGATCTCAGTGTTGGTTTGCACATTTTTGACCTCTGCAATAATACTTTGGCACTGCTGGAGGAAACTGCATGATCAGACTAAACTGAAAAACTAGAGAAAAAAACAGACAGAGATTTTATTACTGCTCGAATAATGGTGCAGTGTGCACATGAAAACTTGGGATGGTACCCAAAAGCAAACACTGAGGAAGGGAGACACATGGGAAAAGGGCTACAGTTGTTGAAACTGACTCTTCCAAATGTACAAGCATACAATTCAGATCAAACATACAGTTTCATTCTAGCTAGCACCTCAGCTGTGATTAAAAATGGATATATTTGGAAATACATTTGAAAACTTCCACTTAGAATGTGAAGAACACCATGCCAGGATTTACCAATGCATCATGAAAGGTTTCGGATAAACAGGTTTATTAGTAATTCTGGGCACATGCTTGGCACCTGTATCTGCACAACAAAAAAAAGTTAAGGTGTGGAGTTTTTTGCAAGAGAAACAGATGTTGCACAAAGTCTGTTTGTAGCAAGTTAATTTGTTTCAATGTGGAGGAAGTTTAAAAGAACCCGCTGGGAATACTAAACAATTTTGAGAGAGAAAAAAGGAAAGAGAACTTGAAAGAGTTGAATTAAAAAGAGAAGTCGTCTACTCACTTCTTTTTTCTTTTTTCTTAAATTTTCCTTTCTTCTTCCCATGCTCCTTTTCATCATCAGATACTATATCTGGAGGCTCATGTAAGCTGTCGTGAGGTGGTGAAGGCTCACCGGTGCGGTACAATCCAGGGAATTTTGTAGGACTGATTTCTTCAGAGCTGGGAGTACGAGCGAGTCCCCCACTGTGTTCTACCCGACGGTGTTCACTGGGGCTGCTCGTGGGAGGCAGGAAGCACTCGGTCATTCTGCTACCTGGATATCAAAGGGAAATCTTCTGCTACCTGTCCATCACACCTGCATCAGAGGAAAACAAAAAGAAAACCCCCACAATTTTAAGCAATGGGTTTCAGAACACCTTGTTTAGAGCTCTACCCTGAAACCATAAACAGCAGTACCTTCTACAACGAGAATTCCAACTTCTGTCAAGACACAGTAAAATAAATCAGGTCTGAAGCTCAGTGTTTGCAGAATTTGCTCATTAACTCCTGAGCCATATTAGCATGAGAGCTGCCATTTTAGCCATTTCTACTTTATAACATACAAAACATATATTAAGTATCTGAGTACTTTAACAGTTGAAATAATTCTTAGAAAATTTATGGGCAGCTTGCATACTGATTGGTAGTATTTACTACAAATTAGTTTGCTAACTTTTAAATTTTTTTGACATCAAATAGATTTGCCTGGAAGCTCAGAGTGTTTGTGAGCACTGCCCTTAGGGCAAAGATCATTTTCTTCTTTCCCAAGCATATTTTATAGATGCAAATAAGAACTTGCCTAGCCTGTTGCAATAAGGGGGGGAAATAAAATAAATAGAGCTAAAGCAAATCCATCTTTTAATTATGCTACTGCAAATTAAAGAAGGTAAAAAAATAATGATTATGCTTTTCCGGTATACAACAATTTCACCTTTGAAGAGACTGTATCAGGTCATCTGCACCCAGATGCTGGTACATTGTTTGCTTGAGAGTTACAGCCAAATAAAAGCTTATACAAAAATTGCGAAAGGAAGCCAATGCATAAATTCTCAGCAGGGGAACTCATAAACAAAAAACTGTTCCTAGCACAGATAAATTTCAGAAATTCCACAGAATGGATATGCTGTATGGGACACCACACCTCTGGAGTCCACTTGTCTGGATTTGGCCCCTTGTGGCTAAATGGTCACAAAGGATTTTGTAATACTTTGTTTTATTTTTAATTCATATCAAATACTCCACTGCCATGATTATTTGATACTGTGTTTAAACAATTACATGGCATGCTCAAACATGGGATTTTATGAGAAATGTCCAGGTATGTAAAGCTTCAGAATGACAGCTATCAAAAAAGGTCAAAATTTCCAATTATACAAGCATTTTCAATATTACCACTGACAGACTGGCTTCACTATTGCATTTCATCTGAGTATCAGAATTACCTGTAAAATTCCTGCACAGTATGTTTGCATTTCATCACCAACTCCTCCCCCTGCTCCAAGAAAAACAGAACCCAACACATCCCACCAAGAGCTTCTAAACAACAGAAAGTATTTCAACAATAACTCATGGAATTATATTAGAAATATTACATATAATTTTTTTTACGTGAATAGAATGGATGGCACCTACAAATCAATCCACATGTAGAGTGGACAAGGTGGGCAAGGGCAGAGAGCAAGAACAATGCTATTGCAAAGGCACATGAACAACACCCCGGAAAATAAGGATATGTAGGCTTTGCCTGTGGAACCCAGCAGAGCTTCTGGGATTAAGAAAGCCTTGGCCCATACATTCCCCAACACTCTTCAGCAGTATCACTCAACTCCTGGGCTTTTATTTACAGATTGGTAGCATACAGAAAAAATACAACATGGTATTGTATTCTGTCCAGTTAACAATTATAGATGAGTCCAGCTAAGTGGGTTTTGGGGAGGATGGTTGGTTCACTTTTTTGGGGGTTGGAATTTTTAATTTTTTTTTTTTTTTTAAATTCTCATCCTTCAGCTCTCTGTATGCAGATCAGAGTGAAATTTTAGAGTATGTCGGCAACAGTATCTCCCTACAGGAGATCACTCACAGTGTTTATGGAAATTACCAGTTACTTAGATCAGAATTTGAATAGGGCACAGTAAGACACAGAATTATGATGAGAAACAAAATACTCATGAAGTCTTTATTTAATACTGTTCATTCCTTATTCTGGTTAAAGTAGGCACTGGCTAAAAATTGAGACAATGGGGTATATTTGTAAATGCAACAAATTAAGACTGTATTTATGTTCCTTATTTTTTTATTTTACAGCTTCAAGAAAGCATTAATTTCCTATACGTATCATTTTCTAGGCCTTTAAATAAGGGAGAAATTCTATGATGCTCAAATTATATCAAGACCTATCAGCAGGAGAGAGCCTTTAAGCCCACTGAAAAAAGCTCTTCCGCTTTTACTAATGGACGTTAATGTCCTACTGCCATATAAATCTGCACATTTCCTCTGGCTTTTACAATTTTCTTCTGACAGCAGTAAATGGCGAGACTGAAAAAATCACGGACCTTCTAGGCATTCTGAGAAGGAACATTTCTAACAGGCTTGCTCTTCTGTCAGCTTCTTCCTCTCACACTTTTTCTTCCCAGTCTGTTACTGCTTCAGTCCTGCCTCTCCTCTGCAGCAGGTCCCTTCCCTCAAACTGCTTCTCTTCACCTGTGCAGTTCTCATTTGTCAGGAGATTCAATAACTCACTGCTGCCACACTACTCCCCCCATTAACTCTCCTCTGCCTCCAATTCCAGCAGTTTGCTCTTTTTGAGCTGATTCAAGTTGCTAGCTGCCCCGACAGGCTTCTGCTGCTGAGCTAGCTCATGGAAGAGCTCAACAAGCACTAACAATGAAAAGCAGAGAAGTGGCAGAACCACAATGACAGGAGTGCAGCCTCTCTCTTTGGGCACCTCTATTTTGTCATACTGCACACACAGCTTCATCTCCTCAGATTTCAATTATTTCTTACTATTTGTAACTTCAAGCTTTGATTTCTTTACCACCCAGTGTCAGTACTCCCATGGCTCTTGTCTTGACTAACTACTCTGTTTCACCCTCAGTGTATCACAGACAACCTGATCTTCATCTGCTTTGGTCTCTGTGACTCAAGCTCAGTTTCCCACTTTTCCCTCATCTTGTTTTTTACTCGGGTGGTTCCTACTTTCCTGCAGCACACCACTTCCTTGCAGATAGTTCTCTCTCTTCTTCCTCTGTTTCTTCTATCTGATTAGCTACCAGTTTCCATTTCTTCCTGAATGTTCTCTGCTGCTGTTTTTTGTTACCTCATGATTATCTACCTCATCTTTTCACCTCGTCCTCATTTCTCCCACTGGCTCTCAGTCTCTCCCCAATATCATAAGAAGTCCCTTCTTACCTCCCTGCCAAGAGCAGGCTCCTTGACTCCCACCACTTCTCGTTCACTTGACATTTGACTCTTCCACTGAAGCCACAAATGCTGTTACATGACAGCATCAGAGAGCTTCTCACACTTCAACCACCTTCTCAGACCTAGCTACTTTTTTCAGTACTCCCAAAATGCAGTTTCTTGGACCATCTTCCTGATCAACACTGAATCAAGCCTTCAGAATAACTGAATATCAAATATAAGCCTTCACTGAACATGGGCAGAATCATGACCTTTCCTCTATTCCCCAAGGAAAGGCTAAATTATAAGACATTTTAAACAGGGAAAGAAGGTACGCCACTAACACAAAATCTAGCCATCATGGCATCACCATCTTTCTAGACCATGGACCAAGCCCAGGAAAGCAGGTTGGGGAAAGGAAGGAAGATGCCTGCACAGGCAAAATAATGCAGTTTTCCAAGCATCATTTTTGAAAATAAGTGAACTTTTTCCTAAAAAATTCAGTCTGAGCTATATATTTAGTAAGTAAAGACGAGGTTTGGAAAAACCATAGAAAAGGGAAGAGAGAGAGACATGACAGCCAGCTTTAAAAGATCTCACTTCTAACAGTGTGTCATCTAAGTCGGCACGAGCGCATTAAAGAGAGGCATAGTCTGAAAGACCAAATTCACAGCTCTTTCATTCAGTACAGAAGGCTCTATTATTTCTGTTTTGCACTGAGTCTGTACTGTGACTTTGTGCCTTGTAACCAATTGCAACAGCAGAAGCAAATTAGAGCAGGTGATTGATTGCATGCACAGATGTTATTTTGTAAAGCTTCTGGGTGGAATGAAGAACGTGGAATTTTTCTGCAACAAGTATTATGCAAGACCACATCTGAAGCACAGTGGGTATCCCCATGTCATTTAATTTTGCCACAAAAGACACCCTCTGAATACCTGGGTGTCACATTGAAAATAGTCCCAAGAAGTCAATAATCAAAAGATGAAGGCAGAGCGGGGACACTCACTCAGCTACCAGTACCTGCTCTATCACAATTCTCCAAAAGCAAGAGAGAGAGCACAGCAGTACCTCACGCCTCATCACAGACCTTCAGTCCAAAAGATCTGGACATGCATGAAGGACCTGGTTCTTGAAGAAATGAGGCACGCCCTTTTTGGACAAAAAATATCCTAGTAACAAACATAGCTCCGTTTTGGGAAGTAATGAACCACAAGAAGAAAGAATAAAAACTATCACTTGTGGGCTTAAGTATGTCAAAACACTTCAGAAACCATGAGTGGTACTCATATAACTGTTGAGACTTTTGAATAAGATGAGATCGAGTTAGAATTTATTTACCAAGACTATACAAGGTCTGTGTCACATCTAAGTTCTGTATCTATTGCATTTTTTACAACATACTGAAAAGCTTAATACAAATCACTGCTTTCATTTGAACACTTCCTAGACTGAAATGCTGCAATGCAGTCAAATGTCAAAATGACATCAGAACCTTTCCATTTCACTTAATAAGCAGTGGCCAGGTATAAAACCAGTGCCCTTTCCTTTCTTTAATAAGGTAACATGGCCATGAAAGGAGAAGGAATAGGGAAGTACTTCATGTAGACAGGCAAAGCAAGTTTAAAATTTCACAAGTCACAAGTAATCACACAAACACAGCATTAAGCAACTCCCCTGTGAGTCACACACTCTTCATAACTGGCAAAAATTAAAGCCTCAAGAAGGGACTTCACAAAGTTTTCTGGATAAAAGGAATAAAATACAAATTGTTTAGCAGCATTCAGCTCCTAAACCTCAGATTACTTTAGAGGATATGTGATGCCATAAGAATGTTGGAAAATTTACTTCAAAGGAGGCTGTATAATCATGCAGTTGAAGTCACACAGGAGCAAGCTGTACATTTTTCAAATAATGCCAGCATCAGAACAGTTCTAAAGTAACAAAACCAGCTTTTGTGTGGTCTCTCATTTACCTGTAGGTGGATAAAGTCTGCCAGTTACAGCACCATCCAAGGCATTTCAAGTTCTGCTCTAAGAGTTCATAGCAGCTCAGGAGGAGTGATATACAAACAGACAAAACTACTTAGCTCTCGACAATCAGTGAGCTACAGACCACATCCATATCTGAGTGGACTCTTGGAGGAGCCAGCTCACATTTAGAATATGCAGCTGTATCCAGATTACTCCCTATTATTGAGGGTATTCCAGCTCTTCAATAATCTAATCAGTAGAGAGCCAGCCTTAAAATAAATAATTAAATAATACCCTACACATTTTAGAAATATCAAAACCAATGTTTCCAATCCCATTATGATAAAGTTTTGCAATCACATGAAGATAAAATCTCCAGCTATGTGGCAGCATGTGCTTTCCAGTTTGGTTCACTTCAGGGAAAACAGTATTACAGCCCCTAGCTCTGCAGAGCTCCATCAGGATGCAATTCACAGGCTGTTTCCAAGAGACACGTCTTGGGAAAAACAAAAATTGGATCCCTGGAAGGGGGTGGATGGTTAAATGCTTTGCTCCAGGAGAGAGCACATTGAAAAGGGATGGAGCAGGACTGCCTAGGAAAAGCCCCTGTCCCTGGCTCTGCCTCCTGCACTGGCTATACCATCACACCCCTGTTTTGCTGTAACATCCTACTTCCCTGGAGAGGCAGGCTGTGAC
Organism: Pachycephala philippinensis; assembly: GCA_013397055.1. Lineage (NCBI taxonomy): Eukaryota > Metazoa > Chordata > Aves > Passeriformes > Pachycephala > Pachycephala philippinensis. The sequence goes on from VWZT01004606.1 coordinate 2,450,611, forward strand.
AATTTATATCCCAGTGTCTGTCCAACTACCTTGTCAAAGCAAGTAGTCTACAAGAAAAGTTTGGGCACAAATCTTTGTTCCAGGGTAACAACCAAAGCCCTATACAGAGGGTACACAAACTATGCCCCACATGTGGCTCCCCCCACATGTGGCTCATTCCCATCCTTCAGGGATATCCCCAGCAAGCGCTGCCACATGTCTTTCCCCAGCCGAATCAACTGCCATGGAAGCAGTTTCAAAGCAGTGCACTACATTATGATCACAACCAAATACATAAGAGGCATTCTTGCAAATAACTGTCCAGCTAACGAGCTGTTTAATTGCTTTGCATGGCAGCTTTCTCAAGTAACAAGCAGAAGGCCTGGACGCCACACCACGACGCAGACGGGCGCTGTACCCAGACCAGACTTCTGCAGGAGTATCTTGACTAATCAGCCAGCTGCACTACAACTGCTACTGCCCACCCTGAGAATAATTTCTCATTCTTCAAACTTCTTGGCAATGTGTTACTCCACTGTACAGGATTCTCTATTTTTACCCCCAGTAAATCTTGCTCTTGGTTCCCATGGTCTCGTCAGCACAAAGTAACCCAATACCTCCAGAATAGTACTCAAGCCCAGTACATTAGTTTCCTACTCCATGGTTTAGTCACACTCTTCCCCAGGTTCTCCATTTGCTTCCTCATTCCCCTTCCTCCAGTCCAGTTCCTCCACCATCAGGGCTGTACCTCCTCTATCTCACAATCTTTTCCTCACCAAGCAGGTGTTCACAACCTAGACCTGTGCAACTCCAGTTTCACCATTCCTGTCCTCCACACCCAGTGTCTCATCTAACCTCGCCTCTTGGCTGCTCACTGTTTCCCAGGTTTCCCTTGCCACCTTCTATTTCTCCCACACTCAGTTCTCATTAAAACTTCTGCAAATTATGGGCCACACATAAGCAAGGCAATCTGGGAGGTCTTCTCCAGCCAAATTTAGGTTTCCCCTCTAAATTACAAGTACCAGTAGAAAGATTTGCCTGATTACCAAAATATTCATTATTACAGAAAAGAGAGATTTTCTTGCTAGCTGAATTCTCAGAAGCAGTTTGAAGAATTTGGTTAATGCTTAAAAAAAAAAAATTAAGTACCAGCCTCTGAAACAAAACTTTTCAGTCCAAATTAAAATATGGTAGCTTTTGATATGAGCTGAATTACTGAGAGTTGAATTGAATACTACAACTGTCTTCCTAACATATTGAACCCTCCTATACTTCTGAAAACCACCACATTGTGCAACATATATAATACCCACTATTGCTTAGACTGGCCTTAGAATTATTCCTGGTGTGACAACCCTGCCCCTTCTCTCTTATCCACCTCCCCAAATTCCCACTTGTACCAGTGCTAATGCATGTAAAACAGAACAGAAAGTTTTACTTATACCACTTAACAAAGGAAGGCAGGAAAATACAACAAAAGGTGTGCAGTTTACTTTCTTAACAATCACTATAAACATAGTATCACCACCAGTTTTGTTTGCCATCAGGAATGTACACAAGTTTTTTTACAATTCACATTTTCTGACAAGTCCTTCAAAGAGTTGTCTAATCCCTAGGCACCAAAGGTCTGCAGCAAATTGTACAGCAATTATGATTTAGCAAATTAATACTAATTTTTATACTTTAATCAGTTCCTGGGCTGGATCTATTTAATGGCAAATTCCCCTGATCAGAGATTTAAACTACAGCATCGTTCAGTCACACTCCAGTACCTGAATGCAGCCAGCTTAAGAACAGCTGTCAACTTAGTGGAGTCAGGGAAAAAAATCCCAAAACATCCTAAACCCATGACTGGTTGAGCTGAATGTACTACAAATGCTGTTAAAAAAGCAAGTGCTATTCAGACTAAAAAAATGCAAAACAAAGCAGAAGAAAAATCAATGGATTTGGCATAAAATATTTTCCAGGAGATTTAAGTATTTCTGCTATTCTTTCAAGAGCATCTGCAGACTATCCGTGACAGATCGAACAACAGAGAACGGAATCTAGTTTTCCAGAGAGGCCAGAGCTCTGCATACTCAGTTCCAACACCCAGTAAAAAACAACTAAGGGTATAAAAACTCTAATTTTGGGGTTTGTGGTTTTTTTTTTTTTTAAGAGTGTCTTAGTTAATACATGCTAAAATACTAGAAGTTACAAGGGTGAACAACAATTATCAAAGACTCTTCGCTTCGAATTTAACGCTGGCTACAAATCTGGGATGTGCTCACACACCAGAAATGTGCAATATAACGCACTGGCCTTTCTGTAACAGCAGTAATTCTCCTGGCAAATTCAACAGCAGCAGTGGAGATGCAGCAGGGCGTTGTGAGGCTCCTGCCAGCAGGTAGAGTTCAGGCTCTGTGGAACTCTTGGGAACACACCCAGCCAACCTGCGCAGGCAGGTGCCACTGCTGCTGCATTACCATCACCTTTTGTACCCGTACCAATTACAATGAAATCAGGACCCATGTGTGCCCCTCTACAAACATCACTTAACTGGTGTCTGCTGGTTTGCCCTTCCAGAGCCCTCAAGCACACAGAGCTCCATAGGGACAGAGCCTTGCCACACTCTGTCAACTGCATAAAGCTGCTTAACACGTAGAGGGAACGGCAGAGCACGGGTGCTGCACGGAGAACGGCACGCTGAGTCCAGACAGTGTCACTTCTTAATCCAGTATTCAGATATCATCTTTCTGACTGGATACAGAAAAAAATCAATTAGAAGCACCATGCTTCTTCACTGAATTGGATGAATTGTGATCATTATTTTATTCATAGAATTTTCAAACAGCATTAACTTTGCAGAAGTCACTTTACAATCCTTTAACTGGGAGGGCAGTACAAACAATCCAGTTTACCTTACCAAAGGCAAAGAATATTCAATTCTAAGGCCTTATCATTTCCAGAAAGAAGCAATTTCTGAAAGTAGGTTAATGACACACAAACCTTTAGGGTTTGAACTGTGAAAATTGAGTTTCTTATGCTTTACATTGAATTTTTTGCCAACATGTATTGAACACAGGTGAAAAGATCTATCAATTACAGGCTGTCACTTGAACTCTGTAGCATAGGAGAAGCTAAGAACAGCTTTGCTTGGATCTCTTCATAGTGTGATACATGACAGAGATGATCAATTTCCATGTATAATTCTTTTCATGTTCCAGTGTAACACAGGCAAAACATATTCAACTTTTAGTGAATATTAAACAGAACTATGGTGGTTGAGATAAAACCCATTCTACCATAACAGCAGAAAGGAAAAGTAAAGAAAGACTTTGATCCAGAAACACTGTTTATATAACAGCTTCTCTGATAATTTTTAGAGATTATTTAATAACTATCTCTATCAGCTGATTATTCTTAGTGATTATTTGATACCTATGTCTACCTGCATCACCTTTGCTTTTGGCTTAAGAGTCCTGTTTATTATCAAGCTAACATCAATGGCTATTGACCTGGAAACCAGCCTTCACTGGTTGCTTTATTAAGCCCAATTTGAGTAACATCAAGCACAGACTGGGTTGCGCGCAAACGTTTCCCCAACTTAACAATAGTGGATTGATGTGTAACATTTCTGTGCTCCCAGCACAGCAGTTTTTAGCACAGCCTTATTGTAGATGCAGTTCTACCCACCAAAAGGTTTTTTCTGATGTAGCTTTTTCATTTTGAGATCTGTTTTGAGACATGCCAACAAAATAATTGTTTTGCTGATCCATGTTATGTCTACAGCAGGAACCTGCGGGAATAGATGTCAATGTCTTTCAAACTCATGCTATATGGAACAGAAAATTTTTATTTTTAGCAGGGTATGTTAGGTTTCTGTACAAGAGTAGGGCTATACCATCTCCTCTTCCCAGACATATTCCCATTAATGCCAGTGACAACTCTTCATCAATACCACATGAAGGATTTAGCCTTTCAGCAAATTTCTGAATTTTTAGTTATTTTTTTTAGTACCATATGTAGAGATGGGATTAACAAGTTCTGTTTTCCGTGTCTGTCCCAGATTCACTCAATACCCAAGGGGAAAGTCAATTTAAATATTTACAAGCTCAGCAGATTATTAATTATGATTAACATCACCACCTCCAGGGCTGAGATGTTGCAAAATGTCACGCATGTGAACACAGAAAATATTCACAAATACATGCAAGGCAAGGTGCGGCACCACCCACCATGGGGCAGCTGTTGGTCTCTGCAGAGAAAGCAGGAATCTGTCATCCATTAAAATGCCAATTACTGGAACAGCAGAAGCAGCCACAAGTTCACAGTATTTGCCTTGTCTTCTATGCCAATTTACCTTGTCAAACAGCCTTAGAAGAAAGCTTACACGAAACACCAGCCTTCTAGAAAAATGTATAGACATCCTTAGAATTTAAAATTAAATTCACATATATTTTCTAAAACAGACTTCATTCAGCTTAGTCTGTAGCATCTACTGCAGCAATTTTCAGCAATTCTATGTCTTGAGAATATAACAAAAAATCCCCCACACCTTAAGAAATACAATGATTGATGTTTTCAACTTACTTGCCAAATATAATAAAAATTAACTGAATAATAACACAAACACAACATTAAAAATACGTATGCTCCACAGATGGAGGAAAAGTTTGGTATTTGATAGCACAGGACCTAACAAGTTCTGACTGCCATTCTGAAATCTGTTGTGTTGCCTTGTCTAAACATAAGTCATGCTGCTATAATTAAAATTAGAGTAGACGGTTTAATGGAAGTCCCACTACATGTAAGACGGCCTTTGTCCTATCTCCCCCTCAAAAGAAGATAAACTGCCTCCATCAGTGTAAGGCAGTTTTAAGAGTGGTGAAATCCTTGCACATAAGTACTAAAGCGCACCAAATGTAATTATGTGTCAAAATATCCACCTACAACTGACTGTTCTAATGATACACACTAACTGCGAACTTCTTTGACATGTTTGTGTATCTTTTAGATGTCTTCAAAGTTCGACTGAAATAACTTTAAAAACTTACTTCCTAAAGGATTTTTAAAGAATGAGCAACCAAAGGAAGCCCATAGAAAATTGCAAACAAATTTGATCATAGACCAAATAAAATATCATAAAATTGCAGCACACAAAATGAATGATGCAGGCAAAACTGATGCACCTTCTTCATTGCTTTTTGGTGGTGCATACAGGTCCTGGCATATTCAAGGATACCTTTGTGAAAGCCATTGCCAGAAAATTAGTTCTTAATTATCTTTGTGAAGGAACATGCATTTAAATATACATCCTAGTATATCAGTCACACTAATTTAATGAACCATTCAGACAGCAAAGAACTCCACATGTTCATCACTTCCTCTTTCAGCTGGAAAGTTGAATTTTGTTTCCTCCAACAATGTTTCAAAACCTGACTGCTTAAAATGCATTTGTTCACTGGTGGTATGCATTGCGTGAATTTTGGAGAACTGCAACCCCAAATTTCAGGATGAAAACTTCAGAAGCATGATCTGTGAAAGATCTCTTCACCTAAAATTAGCAAGTGGCCAGCACAAAGAAAACTTACAGAACTTGTAAAGATTAAAACATCTGAAGAACAAGAAAAGTTAAAACCACTAAACTGAAATAATCCAAGGAGTTTCTGGGTAAATCTGTTCAATCACTTGGTATTTTCCCCCCCAAGCTCTTACATTTTTAGTCCATTCAATCAATTAAAAATAGCCCATAAAATATGAAACGCTCTTTAGGCTATCTTAAAAGAATGGCATCTCCTTTGAAGACACCGCAATTGAAAATTGGAAGAGGAAATTACACTTTTCTTTGAATCCAATTTAAAAAAAAAAAAGGTATTTTGGGTTTTGTACAGATTAGCATTACACTTTTATATATAGCATTTGGTTCATAATATTAGAATCTACTGGAGTAGTACAAATTCAGTAAAATACCTTGTCAACTTAATTATCTTTTATCAGTAATTATACACTACATTATTACACTCAGTATTAGGTATGTGAAAGCAGTATATTGGATATAGGAAAACAATAATTGAGAATTATGGACTTCCATAGAATTCACGGTAGAAAACCACAACTACTACCATGAAATGAGAGAGTTTCATTGCTGGCATGTATAACACTAGAATTTACACTTAGCACTCAATTTAATTCATGCTAATAAAAACTCACTGAAAATTTACTTTTATGGTAACATCCAGAAAAATTCTGCACCTGACTGCTGATCCTCATATTTACAAAACACAACGGGGCAGACTAGAAAGGTTAAAGTAGCAACAAGCTTCACCACCAGGGTAAGTTAAATGTTAAATTTCACATAAGTCATTATAGGATAAACATTAAATTATAGCTTCAAACTCATAGGTGTAACTCCTATTTTACAAAGTTAGGTATGATTTTAAAGAGAAGTAATATCCTTGAAGAATTCTTACTAATTTTTTTCTGAGAAAAAGAAGTTGCAATTTTTGTCACTGTGATATCTCTTTTTCCACTAGTGTCAAGTTAACAGAATTATCAACTTATATTGTGTTTTCAGAAACCATTCTTTGAGCTCTGGTAGTAAAGTTCTCTGATCAGTTCCAAGAGCTCCTTTCTGCCAGATGTCCTGACCTCTAGTATTAGAAAAAGCCCAGAGATCCTACTGAACTGTTAAACAGGAAACAAACTTCATGAGCTGCCTTCACCTAGATAACAGAAACCTGTGAAATTTTCATACTAGAGAGGACAAAAATGTAACAAAAATACATTTTATCTTATCAAGAATAAGTCACTGCTAAGAAATGTACAAAACAACCAACATGAAACTATATTTATTTTCCTTAAAATAATTTTCAGTTTGGTCCAAACTTGCATTCTGATTTGGAATGTCAAACCTTACCACCCAGCACTCGCTCCTCTTTCTTCCTCTCCAGCAACCATCTGGCCGTTCCCACCTCATGCAAACAGCCATCACTCATCCCTTGCTTTTCCTGTGTGCCTCCAGAGACCAGAATAGCCAGTCTAAAAAAGCTCTGTTCCTTGTGGGTGAGAAGGAGAACAAAGACGGCAGAGTGGATATGAGGAATCTGTTCCTACTGTTAGGGAAGCTGACCCTTCCACTGCACTGAAGGGTGGATCTATTCCTATGAAAAAGTGTAGCCCCCAGCAGCCAAAATAGTGCATCTCTGCACCTTCACACAGGCTCTTCCCCAGCGCTGTGCTCCTGTTGGGCTGTAGCTTGCAAGAATCATTAACCATTCCCTGCTTCCTCCAGGGAAGACAGCAGCCTGGATGGAAGCAAGGCAGGGATTACCTACAAGGTCACACCATAAATTAATGTGTAACACCAAGGATCATAATCCTTCTTTTAAAGAAATTTTCTCTTTGCATTGATTGCTTAAGGTCTGTATTTCTGCCCATCTTCCTAGCACTTACAACAAATGGACAGATGGCAAGCTATTAACGATTAAGGGCACACCAGCACAGATGAAGTGACTTACATCACATTCTTCACTTATTATTATTGTATCAGAATAATTGCATTAATTTATTCTGCATGTAGAAAACAATACTAAATTTGCTTATTTAAAATATAACATTTTCTCTACGAATATTTTTTAAACTGGGCTAAATATCACATTACTATTAACACACATTAACAATTCACTATATGTACTCAGATTTACATTATTACTGTTTTAGCATCTGGCAAGCACTTTTTCTTTATGATTATAAAATTATGTGTTTAGTAAATAATTAGTTGCTATTTTTTAGTCAGGATCCTACATCAAGCTGCTTCTGAAAGAAACTGGGACATCTTCATTATCTGTACTTTTGTTTACTTAGTATCACAGGAACTAGACAAGGAAAAAATACCTAATCATGTTCTCTATTTAAACACACCTTAATTAATTATCAAAGGAAATACTGCTTGTAGCTAGTGAGCTGATTTCTCTAAATACTGTGATCTCATGGTTTTGAATTTGCAGATCTCAGTCTCTGATGCATACTTGGAATTCATTATTAGATAAGAAAAAGAGACGCCTTCTGTTCTTTTTTAATGCACAACTAATAATAAACAACACTAAGGACCCAATTATACATTCCAAATGATTTTGGTCAGACATACTTCGTTCAGGTATTAAGTGTTGGTTTTACCTTCTTATTATCCACTGAAGTCACTGTACTTCATCTTTTTCACAAATTCCTCCCCACTCGTTCAAAATTGTCACAACACTTTACTGATGAAACCTGAACAAATTTTTTCCTAATGCATTATCCACTAGCAACAGGACAGAATAAACTAGAAACTCCTTGGATATATTTGAGCCAAGTGTTGTGTGAGCCAATTTACTGGATCACCACTCCTTACTTGGGTAATACCACATACATCCTCTGCTTCCCAGCAGCTGCCCCAAGTAAGCAGTCATTCCTTAATTTTTACTGCAGCCTAAAGAAAGGCTGGAAGCAGGGAGCATTGGATCCCTGCTGCTGTTCAGCTTTGCAGACTTGCTGTTGCTGCCACCATCAAAGTCTGTTTCATTCTACTATTCCTCCACACCTTCAACCAAGTTTGTGTTCCCTGATGTCAAGGCCAAAAGGTGAGGGATGGTTGGGATGAGAAGGGTAAGTATGGACAGGAACAGAGTCATACCCTTCCTTTTTCTAAACTCAGCCTGCATCCTCACCCTTCTGTTTTTGGCCACGGCAAGCAGAAGATGTAAACCTTATTTGGACAGCAGTCACCCCTCCACACCACCACATCTGGGGATGCAGCTTAAGTAAAACTTCCTACTCCATAAAGTACTTCCAGCCCAACTGTGGGTCCATTTGATATACTTTTAATATTTTTTGAGCAACAATTTGAAAACTATGATCCATGAGGCTCTGGTGAACAGAAGAAGGAGCTGATGTAGGATGGCACATAGCAAATCATGAGTAGTTGTAAGGGTAGTGAACCATTCACTGATTCAACATAATCAGATACATTAGTTCAGAGACAAGCTCGGTAGATTATGCTACACTATACTACAGTAAACTGAGGGTAAATATCATACCTTCATATCATACATACACATCATTTATTTTGGCATTTTGAGGCTAGCTACATGACACCAAGCTTTACAGAAGGAAAGAAAATTAGCATATGTTGGTATTTATTGCTGAACAGCAGCATCTTCCATATTAGTCTAAAAACTGCCCGTAAGAAACAGCAGTGTTTACTCAGGAAATATGCAAACCTTTTCTGTAAGAAAATACAGCTAAAACTTACTGGGAAAGAGTGCCTGAAGCGTACAGTGGAGATCAGAACCCCAAAGTGTGAGATGCAGTACTTGTGCATGCCAGCTTTGCTTTAAGGACACAAATAGAATCAAGCCATGCAGCTCTGAAGCAGGAATGCAGTTATTGCAATTCCAGAACAATATATTCCAGTGCAGACATGCACACATAGAAATAGAAATAATCTGCCCTACAGAAAAAGAACTTTCTTTCCCACGTAACTACAATCACACCAGGGGTTTTACAGTGAAATCCTTACTTTGGGGAAAAACCACACCAATCCAACCCCACCAATCCAAACTACAAAATATGTCCTCCCACCCCTAAATACACCTTAACTAAGACAGACCAACGCCAAAGTTGCACATGGAGTATTAACATTTGAAGGCAGCTATTCCTATGTTCCATTTCAGATACGGGAAGACTAAAGAAAACAACTTATTTTCTGCAAGCTAGAAATAAGATCCCTCGGACAGGGAATGTGAAGTTCCCTACTTCACCATAATAGACACTCTGTTCTTGATGTAGTTAGCTAGAACATTACAGCAAGGGGGTTAATACAGTTCACACTTAGAAGTCCTAAATGCTCAAAACTACAAGAGTTTGGAAGGGCTTTTTTAAATTCCTGTTTATTTCTCTGTAGGAAAGAGCCCCCCAAAAGCTTGTCACACTGACTGTAAGGATTACACACAGACTGCACTGAAATGAACTGAAGCACAGCCCCATTCACCATGAGCTGTATGCAACACCTCAAACAACATCAAAACCCAAACCTAAGGGATCTAAGGAATCCCTCTGCCATTCTCCTGTAAGCTCATTAATAAATTTACATCCATTACCATCCTGCGTCATATCCAATGGAGCCTTAACATCACTCCTGAAAGGGTGCATTATGGCAATGCAGAGCACTCATGGTAAGCACTTCACGCCGTTTCCAGATCAGAAACACGTTTAAGAATGCAGTTAGGGCTGTTCTCCTGTGCTGGGACAAGGGTCTTGCACAAATCACCCTGCTTTATGCAACTGGCAAAGAGGCCTTAGCCTGTTTTTTTTAATGATTATTTCCTATTAACAATTATCATTAACCTCAGGGACATCAGGGTGGGGGAAATCCAAACCACACCATTCTCATGAGCAGATACTTTTGGTGTGGATTCCTGGCATTTTCTTTGTCACTTGTTTAAACATCTGTTAGCACTTAAAAATAAGATGTATTTGCTCGTACATCACCCACTGACATATCCTTGGAAGTGTTCAAGTCCAGGCTGGATGGGGCTCTGAGCAACCTGGTCTAGTGAAAGATGTCCCTGCCCATGGCAGAAGGGTTGGAACCAGATGATCTCTGAGGTCCCTTCCAAACCATTCTGTGATTCTATGATAAACAGTCACACACATTTTCTAAACATTATCAGGTAGGAAACACGACATCCTGAGAACCTGTTAATCACACCAGATGCAGAAAAATGACAATAACGGTGAATTTTCTGGGTTTTAAGATGCGACGTCTAGGTGAAGGTAAATGAATAAAAATCCCTGACCTCTCCCTCCCCACAAAAAAACCAACCCAAAACGACCTCGCAGAGAGCTAACCCACAGCCCAGCACGGCTCTCATCCGAGATTGAGCAGCAGCGAACCCCGCACGATCCAAAGGGAGCAAACGCCTAAGGAAACAGGGCGCACAAGGTGCCCGGCGCCTGCTCCCGTAAGGACAGGTGGGACAACACGGCCCCTAAGTATCGCACACGGGCCGGACACCGGCCCGGGCGGGGAACGGAGGAGAGGGAGGAAAGGAAGGGAAGGAAAGAAGCAAGGGAGGGAAGGAATAGAGGAGGAAAGGAAAGAGGGAGCCGCGGAGAGTGGGAAGGAGAGAATAAGGGAAGGCAGCGTAGAGGGAGGGAGGGCGAGCAGCGACCCGAGCACAAATGGGCGGAGCCGCCCGAGGCCCCGCCCCTCCCGCTCGAGCAGCCCGCGCCGGCC
>VWZT01004606.1:2461966-2488104 GCA_013397055.1 Pachycephala philippinensis
CCGCGCGGCCGCGAGGGCGGGGGAGGTGGAGCGGGCGGGCCCGGTCTGCCCGCGCGCGGAGCGCGACGGGAGCTGTAGTTCCCCCCGGGGGACGCTGCCGGCGAGGGCGTGAGGTCCCTGCTGGCCGCCGCACTACAGCTCCCAGCGGCCGGCGCGCCGCTGGGGGTTCCAGCTCCTCTGCGCCCCATCTCTGTTGAAGCCCTCAGGCCCGCGGTAGCGGAGTCGGCTGCCTGAGGGGACCCCGGTGAGATACGCATGTGAAGCTCCCTCAGCAGCCGCCGAGAGCCGGCAGGCAGCAGCCCCATCGCTCCTCTGGGAGCGCAAGGAACGTAAGCGTCCCTGAGCCATGAGCTGGCAGTGGCCGTTGTGGCCAAGAAGGCAAATGATATCCTGGGCTGCATTAGGGAGAGCATTGCCGGCAGGTCGAAGGAGGTGATCCGGCCCTTCTATTCAGCCCTGGTGAGGCCGCATCTGGAGCGCTGTGTCCAGTTCTGGGATCCTCAGTACAAGAGAGACAGGAAGCTCCTGGAGCAGCTCCAGTGGAGGGCAACAAAGATCATTAAAGGGCTGGGAGCATCTCTGTTACGAGGAAAGGCTGAGGGAGCTGGACCTGTTCAGCCTTGAGAAGGGACGACTGAGGGGGGGACCTCATCAATGTCTAAAAGTATCTTAAGAAGGGAGGATGCTAAGAGGATGAAGCCAGCCTCTTCTCAGTGGTGGCAGGCAATAGAACAAGAGGCAATGGGCAGAAACTGATTCACAGGAAGTTCCACCTGGGTATGAGGAAGAACTTTACTGTGCAGGTGACTGTGCACTGGAACAGATTGCCCAGAGAGGTTGTGGGGTCTCCCTTGCTGGAGATATTCAAGCACCATCTGAACACCATCCTTCACCATGTGTTCTATGATGACCCTGCTTGAGCAGAGAAGTTGGAACAGATGACCCGCTGTGGTCCCTTCCAACCTGACCCATTCTGTGATTCTGAAATTCTGTTGATGATGATTAAAGACAGGTATGGCTGAACGAGTTATGAGATTACACTTGTCAGAGTGGGAGGTCAGCAAACACCACAAGCCATCAGTTTCAGCGTGGGAGCTGACACAGCTCCACAGGTGGGGGCACCTGGGCCACCTTCCCTGTGATGTTGCTGCTGACAGAATTCCACGTCCTCAGTTCACATGAGAACAGCCATTGGCTTCGGCTTCATCCCGCATAACAAACCTGGCTTCCTGAGAGAAGTTACCCGCTCCTCTCTACCACTTTCTGGAATGTGAGGGAAATGGAGAAATGCTCTGGATGCTGCTCAAGGCGATCTGTGCCAAGGAACACATCCCCATCTCAAGATGCATCCTGTTTACAGTGATGTTGTAGGGAATTTTGTGATTTTTTTTTTTTTTTTTGCCTCTTACAATGCAAGTTTCTGTTACATTGAGCACCTGCGTAATTTGAATCCCTTTCAGGATTGCTCATCAACAGGGGAATTTGTTTCAGTCAGAAGCAGGGCCGATTCATTCCCACAGCCTCAAGCATAATCCCCGGCCTATTGGACACATTAATACTGTGGCAGCGTGCCACCTGCTCCATTTATTCACTTGAGACTCAATGCTGCTTAGTCCCTGTCGAATGAGCTCTTTGTGCCACCTCCTGCGGTAATGTAAAAGGTCCCCCACAGGAATTTGTGCTATTCAGTGGAAGATACAAAAGGGAGGGTTGTAAACACTCTGATTAGTGTTGGAGCACAGCTATATTGTCTCCACCACGTATTACATAACCTCGCAACTTCCAATCTCCCTCCTCCTCTCCAGAAGAAACAGTTTAACAGTAAGGGCTCACCAGGCTATTTAACTTAACATCACAGCTAATGTGTTTCTTTTTTTGTTACATATAAAGGCCATCTTACTCCTGGCAAAAGAAGAGAGAAGGGTTAGTTCTGTAACATCCCGTAGTAACTGGAGATGGTTGCCCAAGAGGATCTCCACTTGAAGTGACAGTGGCCAGAGGCTCTCAGCTCTGATGAATGTGTATTATCAGAGGCCGCTGCCAACAAAAGTTCATGCACAATAGGCCCATCAGCTAATGAACCCAGAATGACTCTTCTCCCAGATTTTGAGGACAAACAAGCGATTGTTTGCAGTGCTGACCACACCAATTTACTGCCGTGTGAAACACATTTGGATGATTTCTGACTTGCAAAATTCACTGTGGTCTGAGGCCGATTTACACACATTGAGGCACTTTCTTACACCCTCAGCTTGCCCCACATTCACTCAGTAAATTCTTACTGCTTTAAAGACAAAGTGAATGAAGGATTCTGAGGTGGGAAGCTCTTTGCTTGGAATATCAGTCTCGCTGAGGTACCTGAGATTTATAAAAATAATAAAATAATAATGGAGGGGAGCTTCAGGAAGCATTTCGTCAGGGAAAGAAAAGGGAAAAGGCATAGCTGTGTTAATAATTCTTTCTTCCTCCTACTATTTCAAGAAAGCTAGTTCTGGCATTGAGTTTGTCCTGGGAAGATGGGAGTCTACATGGGCTGTACCATTCTGGGACAACTTTAGACATGCTGTGTAATTCTCCTTAGCAATAAAGGAATACACAGCAGAAATAAAAAGATTTAGCTTCGGAAAGAAACTAGTTGGCCACATACTGAAACAAACACGTGAAACAATGAGAGCCTGAAGATACAACAGGAAAACCTAGAAGTAGAAGATTAGTTGATACCTTTAGGGGAGAAAGTATGTTGTTCATAGAAATTACCACAGAGCGGGAAAACAGAGCCAAAAAGAGTGTATGGTGCTGAACTCTCCCTAAGCAACTCCCATGAGCACTGTTACGGAGTCATAGAATCACAGAATGGTTTGGGATGGAAGGGCCCTTAAAGACCATCTATTTCCAACCCCTCTGCCGTGGGCAGGAACGTCTTACCCTAGAACAGGTTGTTCAGAGCCAAATAATTCCGAGTTCTCTGCAGTAGGAAGAAAATTTATAAATACTTAAGCAATGAAAAGGGTGTAAGAAAACTTGAGCCTTGGCCACCCTTACGGCCTAGATGGATTTGTCTGAATCAGACTTACTCTGTTCCTTGCAATGTTTTGTATCTAAGTATGTTTTCCCATATGAATAGCACAAATTTTAATGATGTACTGGTGATTTGGTGAAAGATGTTGTGCCAAGGGAATGTGTCAAATCTTGGTACAGGTGTTCCTTTTGCCAAGCCCAACAGACATTATGACCTAACAGGAAAATGTCAGGTTCTTGTTTGAGTGTGTTCTGCAGGTACCTCATCAGCACGGTCTGTCCTCTCTTCTCATTAAACCCCTCCCAGCTTACGGGGTCTTCAGGCTTTGCCCATGAAGGTGGAAGTGCCAGCCATGGGAGAGGGCACCACGGGTCATGGGGCTGGAGAGACCGGAGCGTGTCCGTGTTGTGTGGGTCTGTGTGTCACTGTGCCCTCGCCAGCAAACTTCAAGTTACTCCAGCCAGCAGGATGAGGGGCTTGGGAGCCAGGTATCAGAATAGCCATGATTTGGGGAGGGACACTGGAGTGACCATAGATATATTATTAAAGATACAAGCGGGCGTTCTTATATTTTTTAGGAATTAGATGTGAAATCCATGAAGCATACTAAAAGCAAGCCAGGAACCTTAAGAAATGACAGGAAAGCAATGTCACGTTATGACCTTTGTACTCAAGTGCCTGTAGGAAAAACAAACCAGAAAAAACCCCAACAAACCAAACCCTAACCCAAAGCAACTAAACAAAAACTTTTTCTACTTTTAAAGAAAGAATAACAAAATGTTCTCCACCCCTTTTCAGTCAGATGCCCCACACACTAGAGATTTGTATAATTTCTTACTATATGAATTCCCTCTCTGCTTCCCTTTACGTTCAGTGATTTACAATTCTATCCCAAAGAACTGTGATAAAAGTGACCAGTGCTTTACCTGGAGAACATTCCTAACTGAAAGAAGTTTTAAAACATGTTCTTATGTAGGTGCTGGTTTGCTAGTTATCCAGATGTAGGGTGAAATAAGAGACCCCAAAATAAATTATGATTTTTCCTACAAAATTAATAAGACTAAATAAACAACTTTCTGAAATGGTTAGATTTTTCAGGAAGAATATTCTGAGTATTAATCATTTATGTACAGAAAAAGACTTAGAAGCTACACTTTTAGGCATGGAAAAAAACCGCTAAAAAGTCAATTCTCTGTATTACTGTAGCCATCTAGATCAGTAACTTTTGTAATATGCTTTCTGGTAACATTTCCCTGAGAAACTCTTGAGAAATAAAACACAAGAACCAGTAATGTCTTTTTATTAAAATACCTCTTAAAACACTCATCGTCATAAAATACACTGGGTGTTGCTGCATGACATTTGTGTACACACAACACTTTGAGCAAACTCTAGACAGCATCAGGAACTACAAAAAGTAAGGCAAGCCCCAGAAGGTGTGCACTACCTTCTCTCAGGCCACTACAGACAACTGTGTTTACATTTTTATGCCTTTCCCCACACCATTTCCTGGACACCTGTTAGGCTGCTCCTCCCATCCCTCCCGCCCCACCCACCTTGATTTGACCTCACAGTGAAATTCTGAGGATGTAAATGGAGACAGAATCATAGATCCATGGGGCAGCAGGTGCCTGACCAGAAACATCAGCCCTGTTCCTCCCCAAAGAAGATTCTAAGCTACCCTCATATTTCCAATAATTTAAGACTGTAAAAATCCGAAGCACGCTAATGACCTCCTGCTTGCTTGATTGCTACGTGTCTCCGGTCTCGGTCAGGAACGTTGATCCATCACCCTCCAGCTACAAACAGCCACAGCTACTCTAACATATTCTTCCTCTCCATTCATTTTAAGAAATTCTAGCAGAAGAAAATATAACATGAATTGTAAAATATCGGAAGAACAACTCCTCCATTATAAGCTAAGTTTTTCTATTCTTGTCTATGATCTTTTATCACTTAATTGTAAGTTTTAAGTATGAAGACATTCCATTATCCACTAGTTCAAAACAATAACATTCATCTTTCAAGTACATATTTATAGCTGAAAAAGACACTGAAGAAAGTAACATTATTTACCAAGAGTAGATTTTTCTTTTATTATTATCAGTATTATTATTATTATTCCATCTTATTGAAAGAACTGTATCATGAGAAAAAAAAAAATTGAAAAAACATTCAGGCAAATTTTTCAACAAAATAAATGTAAAATGACTGCTTTCATTTGTACATGGTACAGATAGACAGGTGTAACTAGAAAACAGTTTAATCCCTCTAGACTGAGGTTAATGAGAGAAAAATGAATAGTCTAATTCCTTTTTGTGTTTGCATATGCATATATGCATAAAAAAAATTCAAGGAGTTAAATCCCACATTATTATAAATACCAAAAGCTGATCATTAACTACTCATACGCTTTATTCTTGTACTTAGTACCATTATCAGCGGAGCCCTAAAATGGGTCATAGTAACTGCTATGTAACTGTCAACATATAAAAACTCTTACTTAGAAAAATGGACAATGTTCTAAACTCAGAACACTTTAACTTTGCCTTTGCAGACACATATTCCCTTCTTCATTGACAAAAATTTATGGGGGAAAAAAGAAATTTAATAGTAATAAAAATGTTTTGGAATAAATATTCACAGGAAATTATTAAATGGGAACATGCTAGCTGCCAGCTGCTCAGCTGGTAGACCTGTACCACTTGCTTGTCCCTGTCATATCATTCTTTATTCCTTTAGTCATTAAATCCATCATAGCCTTTCATGTTTCCTTTACTGGACTAAACGTTCAGGGAGTAACAACCCCAGAGAACAGTGCAAAAGGTGGGAAATGCAATTGCACTTAACAGCTTCATTTTGGGACCTAAGAAAAGATTGAAAATATTATTTTGTTTAACACATAAATTATGCATCATAGGCCCCAGTGAACTTACAAGAGCTGGGCAAATGAACTTGGAAGAAAAGAGTTCCATACATAGTGTTTTGTTGGGCAGCCCTTCTAAGAAGTTAGGATTTTATCCATGACAGCCCATGCTTTGAACTTGAAGAGAAAGCATGAATTTTAATTTTTCTTCAAATACCTCTTTCACAATAAAAACCTAACCTCAAAAACTGGAAGGCAATAAAGTTAAAAAACAAAACCAGAAACCAAACCCCAAAAACCCAGCCCCTAAACAACATCCACCCACCCTCCAACCTAGCAGCCATTTATTTATTTGTTGAATTTCGATAATAGAAATCTCATTACCATATTCTAAAAGTTTCCCTACTCTAAACTACAAGATAGAGTACTATGTTCTGAAAACCAGTATAGCCAATACTTTCAAATCAAAGGAAAACCATCAGAACAGCAATGATGAGCATGACTGTACCATTTGAGCAGAAATAAAGAAAAATAAGTTTAAAACATAGTGTTTAAACATCTTTTAGTTAGCCTCGTTTACATGAATTTAACAAAAAAAAAAAAAGAAAAAAAAGTTTTCCGATTTTATACATCCTCTTTTTCAACCAGGTACATTTAATTGCAACCAGCAGGCACTCCACCTAAACGCAGTATTTGCAATCCCCGTCTCTTTAATCGAGAGAGATTACTTTGGCCTCAGTATTGCTATATTACAATTTTCCTGCTTCAGAACATGCAGTTCATACATTTGACAGTTTTACTGCCGTAGTCGATGCATTCTGGCCCAATACACTCACAGCAGGCGTTGTGAAACCATCGGTATTTGGAAGCTCCCATGGACTCGCAAGAGATCTTGCACTGATGTATTGACATGCAGTCATCAAAATACACCACAGTACACATGTGTTCTAAACCAAGAGGGGGAAAAAATTCAGTTTAAAAGGTCTTGAAGTGTTTTTAAAGGTTAGTTAAAAATTAGTTAAATGTGCAGCATTAGAAGTATGATTGCAAACTGACAGGACTATGAGGCATAAGGAAAGAAAGGTGACAGTAAAAGCAGAGAGGCAAGGCAGAGAGACAAGGTAAAATCTATCAACTTCAAATTTTCAGCATCTGCAACTCAACCTGTTGCCTGATCTCCTTCTGGATTAATTTACTTCTATATTCAAAGGTAAGAATGTGTTTGAATTTTGTCCCCCAGTTACGAGAGATACCTTCTAAAGTGTAAGGATGAGCTATGCCAAAATTACAAGCAGGAATATGTCCTCTGAAGGTAATATGCTACCACAAAAAACTTCAGGTTTAGAGAAAGTATCTTAAGAAACCATCAAAACTCACTTATTTGGATGTAAATGTTTCTTTCTCCCCCCGCCCAACTCCACAATAATCTTCAGCCAGATTAAGTCACAGACCTATAGAATCCTGTTTTCATCAGCATGAAACTGCACACTTTTTTCTTCCTTATTTTTAGCAACACCACCAGCTTCACTACTAATCTTAAGAAACCCCTTCTGCTAAGTCTTGACTTCATGCTGCTAACACCCATGCAATTACTTGAAATGCCATGAAGTTTGGTGTTGCAACATCAAAATGGAGCTAAGGCATTCACCACAACTATAAATTAAAACCATCCCCCCGCCCAGTCCACTTCCAATTCTCCAAGCTGACAGATTCCACCATCTTTCTTCTGTACTGACCAGGTGATTATACCATAAAACTTTGTTCATCCTCCAAAGGACCATGATTACATGACATTTACCCAGAGCATAACTTGGCACACTTTGGGGAAAGCACAACTGGCAGCTGTCTGCAAATGTGAATGTCTCACTCACACACAACAAACCAACTTGTTTGTTTGGAGACAGCAGCTCCAGCTTTTATGGGGAATGAACAAGGACTTGGCAATATTTCATCACCAGTGACAAAAAGCTCAGATTGCCATGGTCCCAAGAAGGAGCACACACCATCCATTCCCTGAAGGGCCAGATATTCCCAGGTATGTGTTCCCTTCGCTCCTCACAGGAAGTTTTCTGTGGAAGGGTAGGGAGGAGAAAGTAGAAGGAAGTCTCCAGGCAGTATTCCTCATGTCCCATCAGCCATCCAAGTCAGTGCTGGGGTTCAAGCACAAGAACCTTACAGAAGCCGCTGTTGCACATTACTCATACTCTTTATATCCTTTTGCTTAATCTCTATTCAGTCCTTTGATACCTTTTTAGTTGTTTTCTACTGAAGCGCAACTACATTAAGTTTGACCTTAAATTCCATACATAGTCATAGAAGGTGTCAGCTGGAGGCACAGAGCCTCTACCTCGAAACAGGTAATCCTGGCTAATGTAGAGAGATTTCTTCCTGCAAAATCACCTTTTGGGTGCCATCTCCACCTGACTGACCTAGTCTCTGGATAGACTAGGTCAGTCTACCCAGACTGACCTGACCTTCTCATTTGCCTGAGAAGGCAAAATGCTTCATGGCTATCTCCAGATTGGAGTGAAACAGCTTTTTAAAGGAAGCAGCCATCCAAGGGGTTGCCAGAAGTGCTCACTGCTATCTGTTGATCACAGCACTCCAACTTGCAACACATAAAGGAAAGCCTAAGGTAGGTCAGGGAAGCTTGTCAGGAAAGCTGTGCACACCCTGAGGTGTGATAACTGCTCCCAGCACTTAGAGGCTGTCTTCACACCAGAGAATGTCCAGTCCCTTCTGCGTAAGGAGACATCTGTGCTCACCTTCATGTTAACCTCATCTCTGACAGCCTCAGCAGTGTTAGTACTGCTTCAGAAGTCCTGGTGAAGCCCCCAATTCACCAGCTAATGCCTGCAGAAACTTGAAATAAACTTCCTGGAGAAGGAGAGCCTGTGATTTCTAAAATGCAAAGATCAAAGACACTGAACTAGGGGATATCTCTCAGGGTAAAGGAGGCCAGAGGAGCAGCAGCACCCGGCCTATGACTCTGGCAAAACTAGGTGGCATCAGCCAGCTCCTGTGAGACTGCGGGGACTGGTTTCCTGGACCACTCTCCCAGCACCAAAGCCAAAACTCAACCTTATTATGGTGGCAGCAACAACCAAGGACATTAATCTTGACTGAGCATAGAGTGGAGAAGAAAGTTTATTTCCACCTGCACACAAGTCAAGAGGCTAGCTTCTCAAGGAGCAGTACAAAAATGCTGCTAAGGGTGAGAGAGCAGACTGCATGTGGCAGGCCAGACCCAGCAGTAGATCCATCTGGTCCCAAGCAGCTCCTGTAAGCAGCTGGAGGACATGCTTCATGTATATGCTACCAAATTATTTCCAAAGTCTTGCTCACTGAGAGACTTGCCAGGTCTGAACAAGTCAGATTGGCCAGGGTGCACTTTTTTTGTCTCAGGGCACTTCTAGCCCTCTCCTCAGCAGTGCCTCTGTGCTCATGTAGAGGCTGAATTACTGAAAGCAGGAGAGTTCCTCCCCTCAAGCACTAAATCCTGCTCTATAGGCTGCAGAAAGAGAGTTACACAGGGGAAAAAAATACATACCTACAGGCTCAGCTGGGATCTGGGAGAGTATTTAAATTGTTTCACAAACCTAATTACAGAGTCATCACTTGGCTCCCTCAGTGTAGATAAAAACAATATTACTTAGTGCAGTAACAGCTTCCTCATTTGCATTTTGCCAATTTTCACACACTAAGGACCACAGACTGCAGGTGCAGGGAGGGAGAAGGATGCAGCAGCAAACTTTTTCCCCGGAACATTAGTTTCTCACCTTTTTATCCCTCACACTTCATATTCAGTAAAGGCTGTGTAGGGGAAACAACAACTGAGTCTAAATTAAAAATGAACAGAAGAAACTACCAGGCTTTGCTGTAAAACTATCTGTATCGGTGTAATATAGAAGAATTTAGCAACTCAGAGAACCTTCCCAGTTTGCTGTATGGGGCCTTTGAAGTTAAATGTGCTATGTAACTTCAGCTGTCTGCTGGCCAGTTTCTTGGTAGCTCTAAAAGTTCTTTAAAAAGGTAACTGTCCATCCAGCAGTCATACCATTTTATCATAGAACAGCCTGGGTTGGAAGGAACTTAAAGATCATCTAGTTCCACCCCCGCTTCTGCTGGCAGGGACACACCTTCCACTAGAAAAAAGACCAGTCTAGTGCAGTAGCAGGAAGAAGGGAAAGAGGGGAAAGTGAGAACAAGGAGATTAACCTGCAACTGAATATGAACAATCAATAGAGATAATCCACTACTTTTGGACGAGTCAATTTTATGTCAATCAGAATTTATAAAAAGAAACATTTTTTAAAAAATCTTCCTAGACTACCTACAGAGGTAGATGTCTCTTCACTGGATTTCTAGCTCTCCGCTCCCTGTTGCACTGCAGGGAAGCAGAATCGCAGAGCAGACACCATCCCCTGTGTCACCAAGCAGTGTGAGTCAGAAACCCTTAACTACAACACAGATTTTGTTTTATCAGTTGCCAAAAAATTATCTAGTTCCCCTCTCCCTCTTGCCAACATCCTGTCATCATTTGAAACAACTAAGCTGATTTAAACCTCTGAACTCACAGTTCAGAGCTCTGAGGATATCAGCTAAAAGTAAAGCAAAGAGAATAAAGTACAAATGTAGCTCTAGATTAATAACCATCACAATCCTCTCTGAAGCAGAGGCTCAAGTGCCAGAAACAACTGATACAAAGAACTACAGCAGCTCCAGCAGTGCATGCATAACTTTGGCAGCTAAAACATTACAAGTCAATTCACAGGAGGAAGGGAAGACACTCATTAGGAAAATAACGGGGAAGTTCAAGGTCTGGCGGCTGGGTTCAGAGTAGGCTGGGGCGAGAAAGGAATGCTTCATATCCCACCACACCCCATCTCCTGCCGGATCCACAGTCGCCCTCCCGGGCTGGTGGCTCCACGCCACTCAGGCACAAAGCTCGTGGTTCCCGTGGCTGGTGCTGCTTTTCCTGGCACTCACCCAGAGCTGCATCAAGCAAGTCTGGCACCCTGGGCCAGCTTAATGGCAATCCCTGCGAGAATGCGCAGTAAAGCTAAAATCAGAGCAGTGTTACACTACGTGACAAGGGGCATTTGTAAGCAGAGCCTTTCCAAATTTTGAAATGTATTCCAGAAGACAGCACAGAGACCACTGTCCCCCTACAAAGTCTACCTCTCTTTAGCCCCTCTCCCTTTACAGGCCATGCCATCGGCAGCTGCCAGCACACCATGTGGGAGGGAAGCATGCAAGGAGCCACAGAAGAACCACAAAATGGAGGAGGCACAGCACTGTAAAGAAAACATAAAGCATCTCTGTTCCTGCTCGCAAGAATATTCTTTCAAATCCCTGACTGTCACAGCCCTGAAGACAACTGCTTAGCAAGTCACCTTAAGGGCATCTCCATTTGCAAGATCTGCCCTCAAGCCTAGCAGCATTTTTGGGGAGAAGGAAAGAGTAGAGACATGGTCTATTTCTCCAATAGCAGGCTATGCTCGTGTTTACTGCCACTAAGCACACACATACACATTCACATTCACTCTCTTTCAGTGGTTCTTCTAACACTTGCCAGCTTGTTAAAGCAGTGACCTGATTGTGTGACTGAACTTTTGCACAGGCAGAAGCCATCAGGCTCCAGGAACTTCCCTGGCTCCCTCGCTGTGCTCCTGCTCACAAGGCTCTTCAGTCCCAACCTACTACTCCTCTGCCTTTTGATTATGGGTTCCCCAAGGAACACATCATAACAGTATTAAAAACAGTGCTACCCCATGGCTCACACAACAGCCAACACAATTCCCCAGCTGTCCTGCTTCCACCACAATAAACATCAACTGACCAAGGCCAGACACTAATTTTTCTTTCCACCTCCTCTGTTCTCACTGCTCAGATCTTTCATGTTTTTATAAGCAAAACTTAATCTGACTTTTGAGAAAGCAGAGCACTACAAAGTTATCTACATTGTGACCAAGAAAAGACACTTTGGCAGACTTACATATTTAGATACCTAAAAGTATAGGAACAGGATGTGGAAAGTAATTTCCTATCTTTTCCAGTTCTTCACTGGTCACTAAGATGGAGAAGGCATAGCCAATGATTACAAGAGCAGCTCTGACATTTACTTCTGTTTTAAGTGTCTGCTGAGGCCTGAAAGCCAGTGGCATTTGGTAACTATTTCCAAATATAACTGTTGTTTTTGGACTGTCATCATTCCAGTAAGAGCTCTCTCAACGTAATCTCTAATATGTTCCTAGTAAAAGAAATGAAGGAGACTTTTGACTAAGAAAAAGTTGCAGTGTTATGTATTTGTCTGTGTTGTTGAACTCAAAACTGCTCCACACCCTTGAGATGCAATTCAATTTCCAAGTTTAATCCAAAACTATCATTAGCCCATCCTGTTGGTACGGTAGTAAAGGACTGTCAGGAAACAGCCATCTGGGTTGCAGTACCTAAGTACAGTGGGATATATTCAAGGCTGTATTAAACATTTTTTTTTTCCCTGAGTTTAATTTATAACTGTTAGTACTGTAGTCTTTGCACACAGGGCTTTTTGTGGCTTTCCATTTTACATGGCTTTGTACATTATTCTCATAACAGCAAGCAAGCATTTTAATAACATCAAAGACATATGAATGAGATGCTTTCTGACCATCTGGTTTCCTAGTTCTGGAATTAATTTATTTTTCTAATGTGCCTTAGCCAAAGGAAATTAGAAAAGTTGCCATTACTGTTCCATTTAATCAACAGCAGTCCTGCTCAGAAACACAACTAGGTCAATGGTTCACACTGGTATGGAAAAGCAGTGTGTCCATCAATTAGGGTATCTCTTATTGATACGATAAAAGGGCCATCACAACAGCAACATATGGGGTTACGAATATTTAGTGTGTGTTGGGAAGGAAGCAAAACATTAATTGCACTAATAAAACAAATCAGATGCTCTTTTTCCCCTATTAAGCAGCAATTTCACTATGAACTCTTTATGAGATTCTTTAAAGTCTGACGTAATGATTTGCAGGAAAAAGTGTTTCAGGTTTAGTATGGAAACCAAGAAACAGAGATTATTTTTCTTACATGACTGTCGACACTACCTCAAATTTCTCATCTTTCCCCAACCCAACCACAGCAAACAATATTCTGAAGTCTGTCCTCTAAACTGAATGTAAGAATATAAAAAATTTCATATAAAATAAGAGGAATGAATCTGTAAGTTGAACCCCAACCACCAAGCTGCTTATTTTGAAGACAGTCTGTCACATATCCTTCCTTCATCAGTCTTTCTGATCTTGCTTAGGTTTAATATTAATCCTGGATTTCATACAAAGCATCCTTCTAAAGATTTCAAGTTATGCCAGCTCAGGTGAAAGAAATAAACAACTGTTCCAGATGTAAGTGCCTATGGAACGTGGCTTTCTCAGACCTCTTAAGCCATGTTTCAGTTGCCTTCCTCTGCACTGACACATGATTTGGAATCAATTTCTGATCTGTCCTGTCTCCTAAGCTACAGGTAACTCTTCCTAGTTCAGAGAACACACCATGCCAGTGCACATGAAACAACATGAACAAACTGCCTCATGCCACAGGAGTAATTATAGAGATAAACTCACGTGGTTCAGTGTCTCCTAAGATCATCAGTCATTTTAACACCATCTTCCACGTTCCTCAACAACTTTGCCTCACTCCTTCTGTTACGTCATGCTCAAAATTAGGCTGAACCTTTCACACTTTCTTATGGGAAAAGAAGAAGCGAGCACAGAGAAGCATAGGATATGCACCAAGAAGGTTCCTGGAAGAGACAAGAGGAGATGCTAGGGATTTAGACATTATATTCATTACCTTTGTCACTAGAGTAAGGTGTGTGGACATTGTTGTTTGGAACAGAGACGTTCTGATGCTGTGGCTGGTTCACTGTTTCTAAAAAGGAGACGAGGTTCTCATGGTGTGACAGTTCTTCTGCCACAGGGAAGGAAACAATATTCCAGTTCAGCTGAGTGTCCCCTTCTGTCAGTGCCCGGAAAAGGGAAGGAATTGGTTCATGCAACTCCTCAACGGTGCTCTTGGATGTTGGAGGTGTGTCACTGTAATTGCGAGGATTGCACATACCTGCAGAGGAATGAAACAGTAAATTACACAGAACTCCCTAAACTCTTTTTCCTGAAACAGGCAGGAATATTTAGAGAACTAAAATTGCCTCTTTTTTTTGCTGAACAGAACAGAACGCTTTCATATCTATCCCACTCTCAGCTCAACAGCAGAAGTGCTATCAAATACAGCAGGACAAGCTTTCCATAACTGCAGGTTTCAGATTTCTTCTACAAAACACACCTGTGACTTGTGAAAAGAAAAACCTCATCTGAACAGCACTGTGCTTCCCTTTTAGTGTTAGCATTACAGCTTAGAAAATGGAGGGTTCAGTGGAAGGTTTGTTTTCCCTGGGACAAGAGACAAAGCACAGTATAATCAATAGTAGCATAAACCTGGAATGCAAGGTTAGGACTGAACAAAGGGAGTATCTTGATAAGTCTGAGGTACATGAAACTTTTGATCACAGTTCAAGTATTCCACCTTTGCTGCTGCAGCAGTGCACTAGATCTTTTTAGTCCTCTGCCAGAGACGCAAAGATCACTATCAGGACAGAGCATGAGTCTGAATTACTTTACTTGTGTAGAGACAGCCAAGATGAATCTCATTTTGCTACTTAGCTGGAGGGGTCACAACAGGCAAAATACTCATTTCTAGCTTACCTCTTCCTTGTTTTTCAATGTCTTCTGCAGTATTTTTCTTGAAACCCTGTAGTCTTTTTTCACTTTGCCAATTCCTACAAAATGTTTTTGTGATATGCAATGCCAGCACCAGGTTTTCATTAACCATTTAAACACTAACATTTATTACTAGCAATGAAACTGAAGGGAATCTCAATTTAAGTCCAATCCGTGGAAACGACCAAGATTAAAAAGAAAATTTGTATCTGCGTAGGTATTTTAAACTCAGGAGCCATAAAACACTATTAGAAGTCACCTGTTGAGAGACAGACAAATACATTTTCCTCACGTACATCTGGATATCATTTTGGGTAGTTTCACAGACAGAGGTTTAGAGAGCAACAGCTGCAAAGCACACCAGTTCTTGAAGTATAAAAGTGATATGGGACATGAATGTTCAAAGTCTACCTGCCTCACACAACCAGAGAAGTATCTCCTGCCCTGTAGATCCACTAGAACTCCAGCTTCACGAATAATTGTGTTTAACTAGAGCCTTTTACAAACCCATAATCTTCTCAACCTAAGTAGGTGGATTTCCGTACTGAACAAAGCAGAGGGAAGTTTGTCCATGATGATTAGCATGAGATCTAGCAAATCTGAAGCAAGTGGTTAGCATTACCAGCATTTGGCAATAGGAACACTCCACGACAGTCTGCTCCTATAAAAAGGTGAGCCAAGTACAGAGCAGGAAAAAAAATAAGCTTCCTTTCCAAACAACATCAGGTCACATTAAAAAATAATTCCACTCACATGAACATCCTACTGTAAATTATTGTTTTCCTACTCCTCTCAGTTAGGTTTGTTCTTCATGGACCTTCCTGGACTTACTGCTTTAATAAGAAATTTCTATCCCTGCCTTACCACCTTTTAGTGAGCATTAATATTAACCATGCTTTAAGAAGGATTGTATTAACCATATAATTGTAATAAAGGATGCCCACATGAAAATCAGTTAGGAAGCTATCAAACCAGCTAAGAGTTTTGTACAGATACATCGAGGGTTGTATGATTTAGCTGACGTCATTGTGTTAATGTTGTGAAACAGAAACCAGTGGGCCTTTCTAGACCTGTCAGACCAGACCTCTGCCAGGTTGGATTCAGAAAATAAATTTCACTGATAAGAAGGGAAAAAAAATAACATCAAGATTTTTTTATCAAAATCCTTCAGAATGTGTACAAGTTTATGTGCATATCAATGGAGTATGAATATATTACCTTAGGATGGTATCAAAAAAACATTGCTCATAGTTTAATGGGTAAATGCTCATCCACAAAGATCCTTCATTCTTACTGTTTTTAAAAGCAATTGAATTATAATGATATTTTTATATAGTAAATATTATAAAATAGCACCTTTGCTTAAAATGAAAATAAAAAAGTTTAACTTATGGGCAACCTGTAAGGATCAAACATGTCTAAACTACTGCTTTGGAATGGATGAGAAGATGCAGAAATGGGCTACCAAAATGATGGAAGCAGACAAGCCTTTACACAAGGGACTAGAAGAGCTTAACTCAAAGGGAACAAGGGACTTGTTGCTGTTCTCCCTCCTCCAGCATGTTTTTCCCTGTCAGAGAAGGGAGAGAACATACACAAAACATGGGGGCATCAATTGAGCATCAGTACAGTTAGTGGTGGAGGACAGCAGGTAATTCCTGACCTCAGGGCAGACATGATCTGAAAGACAAAACAATCTATCTGCTTTTACATTAGACATGATCAGCTTACAGAAAACAAATATCAGCTCAGGTATCAGCAAAGAGCTGTGTCTAGGGAGTCAGGTATGGCATTTCTGTTTCCCCATTTGAATAAGGCTACAGCAAGGATGATCCTACACCGAAGAGAAGAAGAATAGGACCATGCCATAGAATCCAAAAAGGTCTGAGGCACCCAAAGAACCATCAGGAGAAGTTTTAGTTTACTCAGTACGGGGAAACTAAACCTGAAACCTTGCTAACTCCTGTCCTGGAAAACACTACGGGAAAGAGCCACAGAACAGTGAGTCAACTGCAGATTTATAAAAAGAAGCTCGTGTGTGGACTTCACAATCCCAAGAGGTAGGTTCTTCCTCTCCCTAGAGATCAGTACACTCTGCCTTGCTTTCTACAGCAGATAATGGTTCTAAACTACGGAAATAACCTGCACTGAAAATGGGCATTTTGACACTAATCACCTTCATGAATTCAGAGAAAATCGACGTAGACAAGCTGAGAGCAAGTACAACACTCAAGATGCATCCCTTTCATGGAAGCCAGGATTTTGGATGGCAGCACAGGGAGACTTACAACAACCACAGGAGGATGAAACTTTCGTTATATTTAAAACAAGAAACAGAACTAGAATGCAACCTCCTGAAGCAGGGACAGCACTCACTTGCAAAGATCTGGGCACTCTGAACACCACCTGTCAGCAGCAACATGTTCTTCTGAAGACTATCATCTAGTCCTACAGTAAGACCTTGTCTGCTTCTTTTTTACCCTTCACAAAGAGCTCTTTTTGCAAACAAAAGAACAGTGAAAACACCGGGCCATGCGTATTTACTGGTAGTCCCAACTCAGTCCTAAAGGTGTCCTGGTGCTGTACCTGTCAATGCACCCTTTACAGGCAGAAACCTTCACACAGCATCCAGCCCCACGCAGCAGGCACTGTGGAGCTTCCTCAAGATGACAATTCAAACGGGAGTTTTATGTTTGAGAGACAAAATTAATAATCAGCTATTTAACAAGCAATACCTGGACTACTGCCACCCCCAGCTCCATAGAGCAGACACAGCCTTCAAATGTTTGGGTCTCCACAGTAATTTATTCCATACCCAAACAACGAGCTGTAAGATGCTTAAAGCACAGATTCTGTCCCAATGTTTTACTTCTATTTTAAGACTGTGAGCTCAGCGTGTGGCACGAAAGAGCAACGTAAAAAAAGCAGAAAGTCCCCAAAAAAATGCAAACTTACCAACACAGTCACAGCACTCATCCCAAAGTGTGCCCAGGCAGAGCATACACTCCTTACAGCAGGAACAGTTCCCTTCCCCAGGGCGGCACTGACACAGCTCCTGGAATCAACAGACACTCATTACACTGCAGCAATCCCAGATGTAAAATAACTACACAGCAGAGTGATTTTTCCTCAAGCCACAACTCAAATTAGGGCATTAAAAAAGCTTAGTGCACTAATACAGTGAGTAAACGGTGAAACGGCTCCAGCCAAAGAACAGATCTGACTTTACAAAAGGCTCTTTTGCAAGTTTGCCTTTTTTTTTTTTAAAGGTGACATTCTGAAGACAAATCTGAAGTCAGCATTTAAAAGACAAAAAATCCTATTCATGGGAAAGGTGTGTGCACTTCTGTGCATGCCTAAATCTACAAGTTCTTTGAATGTTTTTCCCATCACAACAGGAAATTCAAAGAAGGATGTCTCTTTATATATAAATAGTGAGCGTACATTATAATTTAGCTAAAAAAGAAAGCTACTATAAGCCACATGTGCCTACTCAAGACATGCATGATGCCTACCATCACACCTATCCCTGGATTCTAAGAGGAACTTACCCAGTTAAGTCATCTGACCACAGGATTTTCTGCATCTCCAAATGCTTGTTACACATTGCTCTCTGCAACATTAACGAAGAGATTTCCCCCCCCACCCCCAGGTCTAGATGATTCATTCTTGCTATTATGAAAACAACCCTATGATTCGTCCCTCCAAATCGCCACCTTGGGATACCTACAAGACTTCTAGAGCCTCTAGACAGTGCAATGACCTACACACATATTTTTCTTTAACCATTAATAACCCAAAAATATGGGAAAGGCATGGAAGCATAAAGACAAATCTTTCTCTTCGTACTGCCTAAACCCAAAGGCACTGGTTTGGCATCCTGCTAGAGACACACACTTGTGGACCTCAAAGCATGGAAAAAGCCTACATGGACGAAGAAAATCTAAAAACCAGGCGGTCTCCTTCCCTCTAGCTCAAATCCATACTAGTAATTCCGGTTTGGCCAAAAGACTGTGGCTACATGACAATAATTCACAGCCTTGAATTACATCATAGCGCAGAACACAGACAAGCCAAGAAGTCCCTTTGGTTGTCCTGTCTAAGAATTTGGTTTTGATGACGTCTGTGTGACTATCACATTACACACAACTGGGGAGAAAACAAAATCCCGTTACTGGAAACACTGACCGCGGGATCCTTTCCACCCCTGGCTTTACTGGAAGGGCCATCGGCAAATCTCTGTTACACACCAGGCCAGGGAGAAGATTATGCCCATCCCCACTCTTTGATCCTGTTATCCAGAGGCAGAGGAGGGACACACTGCAGGAGATGCACGCGGACAGGAGAGAAGGGCAGGAAGGTGGTTTGGTTTGAAATTCTCCTGTCCTGGAGTCACCACCCATGGTTCCACCCCAGCTGGGTCAGGGACACGTCTCCTTACAGGCAGACACCAACGTCACCTGCAAAGTGAGCTCACAGTTCACAGTGACTTGTTTGCCCCACTGACTGATCGAGAGTGAACCCCTGCTCCACACACATTTCTGCAATATGCAGCCCTGGTAAGTATTGAATTTTTACTTACAGAGTGGAAAACTACCAAGATTTATTATTTTTTCATCTTCAAAATTTATGAATGGCACCTATCACTGTTTCCACATAAACTGTGCTGTTTCCAAGTAAAAGATGAAAAACAGGCTGATTAACAAAATAGATACATTTTTTCACAAGAGGAGACACCACAAACTTAGAAAGATGACTTATGTGAATGAATGCATTTCTAAAATATTTATCTTACCATTTGATAAACAGATTTTGTCAGCCTTTAGAATAAAAAGCCTGAATAAAACAACTTTAAAAATAACCACGAGTACTGTTACTTTGGCCAGAGAATAATATTAATATATATTAGCATTAAAAATATCCAATTTATTCTTCAGCAGTAAAACTGGGCAAACAACTTTTACTTTTTAAAGACACCAACAAGCCAGCATGTGGGAGGAGGCAATTCTCACTAAACTATTATATGTAATGCATGAACAGAAGCCAGAAAATTAACTAAACTAAAGTTGTTTCAGTTTTGTGGAAGAGTATTCTCAGAGAATTAAATGTAACATTAAATTCTGCACTTGCAACATGCTAACAAAAAATTCTGCTTAGCATCTATGTGTGTAAGCACTGACTTGGGGACAGCATCATTATACCTACCAGTATTGCAACTGGTTTTTACAGGAAGGGCTTACGAGCAATGCAATATTTAAGATTTTTTGTTGCTGTTGTTTGAGAGTTCTGTTTGTTTCTTTGTTTGTTTTTTATTATTATTTCTTTATTTTAAACTTGGAGGGAGAGGAAGGAAGAAAGAACAACCTAATTAATTAGTCTTCTGCCACTTCGGGGCAATAGTTGTATGTTTTTCCATATATCTGTTTGCACATCCATGGTTTCCTTCACCAGTTTTGAGTCCTCCTGCCTGACTCATCCACACTGGATACTGGTACAGGATACATCGTTTTAAAAGAATGCTTACATGAGCCGTGGGTGAAGCAAGGCAGAATAAGGAATGTTCCTTGTTGATAGCTGGGGGTGTTGAGGCGTCAGTGGAAGAAAATATTACTCATAAGTCAACTTGGCAACTTCCCAAGCTGAACTACTGAAGGTGCATCAGAGAATGTATTTTACTAGGCAAGAAACAAGCCTCAGAGTTTAAAAATACAGTATTAAGTAGGAAGTAGGCATGTTTGTACAATAAAGATACTCCTGCTCCAGAAAGCAAACAAAAATTTTTAGAATATGTTTAACATCTGCAGTTTTTTCAAAGCTTTCTTGAAATTCCAGAGAATCTTTTCTTGGTGCAGGGAGAAGCAGGACCTGAAGGCATTGGAAACATCTCTGCAAACTGGAAGGGGGAGTGAAAGAAAGAGAGCTTTTTTTTCCTAGAACAGTTTAGTAACAGAAAATCTCCTGGAAGCAAACCGACCAGAACTGTTTTGTTAACCCAGCTGGGTTACGTACTGCAGCTACAACATGCACACCGAAAGCAATTTTTAGATGCCGAAGCCCTGAAGTTAAGGAGTGGCATTTATTTCATACCACAAGGCTAAAATGTCTTGGAAATCCTTTCAGGCTGACAAGTTTGCACACAAGATTAACAGGAGGTAAAGAAGACAGATGGAAAGAGATTTTAATTGGAATGATACCACACCAGCTGAGGTGGCTGCAGGTCTATAGAGTTCAGGGGAGAAAATCCTGTTTTCTCCACAAAACAACCCCTCTTTAAAAGGATCATAAACCCATGCCTGAATTATAACACCACTTGTTTCCTATGCACAGCAACAGTTTAAAGCACTGTTGCAGATGAGGCAGCAAAGCTCAGCTTCCAGCCCAACATGGACATTCCACCCGAGCCTGACTCCTGCCGGGAGCTCTGCACCTCAAGAGCCAACCTGGGACTCGCCTCAAGCCCGTTTGCTGTGAACAATTGTGGGAACGTCTCATCCTAGAGGTTTCTGCCTTCAAGGATTTCCTCCATGTTGCAAGGACA
Organism: Pachycephala philippinensis; assembly: GCA_013397055.1. NCBI lineage: Eukaryota > Metazoa > Chordata > Aves > Passeriformes > Pachycephala > Pachycephala philippinensis. The sequence continues at coordinate 2,483,152 of VWZT01004606.1, forward strand.
CAATATGTGCCTCCCCTCCGCCCAGCGAGCGTAACTGGCGTTTTCATCTCCTCCACACATGGAAACATCAAAACAACCCACGCGGCCAAGTCAACAACAGATGTGGAGCCATAAACACTGCAGCACACACGCCGTGTGCACCCAGGGCTCCACCTGGAACGCAGGGCAACAGCCGCTCGTGGACTCCAACCCCGGTCCCAGGGACAGGGGAAGGAGCTACGGCCAGAGCCTTCAAGGGAGCTAATTTTGTGGGCTCATTCTCTACACTCCCAAGTCTTACCCACAACTCCCTCAACAACTACAGGAAGCTGCAAGGTTTCTTAGTGAAGGCTGAGCTTATGCAGAGAGATGCCTCAAGGTATTTTCTTACAAGCCTTTGCTTATGGAAAAAAGAGGAGCACCAATGAAGCTAGAGCCCAAGACGCAAAGGGAAAGCTGAATCCATGCAAGTTGTTGATCTCATGCACTATTCTGGATCTAACAAAATAAATATTTATGTAGGGACCACCCTTAAGCAGAGCAGCTCCTAAGGAGTGGCAGTAATGACTGTACTGACTTCTAGCCATGCTGGCAAAAATATTTATGTTAGCTGTATGCTTTTTGAGAGAGCAGGTCTCTTGTCTCTCTGTCTCCAGGACAGGCAGCCTTGCTTTCTGCACACAGATGCAGATGACAAACATTCACAATCTGTTTGCTCCCCCAGTTGTCTCTGAGTGACCTTATCTTGGTTTCAAGACACGGATTGTGCCGAACCTGAACAGCGATAAAAGTCAGTGAGGGAAAAATGTCATGCTGTAGTCAAGCAACCTCCCTCAACATGGTATTTTATTTTTAAGTTCACATTTCTCCAGAAGAGTTTAGAGGGGGAAAAAAACAAAACATGGATATACTCTACTTGCATACCTATCCAGGAAACAACATGCATTTCATATATCAGTGCAGCGCTTCTGCCACAACAGCACTGAAGTTTTAAAACAAACAAAAAATCCAAGAAGAAAGATGACAATTGCTTTAAGTCAAAGCTTTAGGATACTTCCTATCCACAATCAGACTAGTCTGACCTGATCTGTTCTTCTATAAAGAATGAATACTGACTGGTAAGTCAGGCCTGTGTGCAGGAAGACAGCAGCCAGACAGTGGAAATGAACAGTGTAATTCCCCTGCAACTGCACACAACTCACATGGTCTAGGCTACTTTTGGGTCTCAGAGCATATGATTTTGATTTTAGGGAAATGCTTTAAAAAGGGACTCCACATCACCTGTACAAAGTAAGAGAGAACACACCTACCACAAGTAAAGCAGTTCAGTGGTTTCTCTGCATGCCCAGGGCTGTGTTGCTACAGAGATGCCAACATAATCCAAGGAAAGTGTAGTTGTATGAGCCGTTTCCATGCACTGCTGAACCTCAGCCATTTATTGCCAGCTGAGTAAGGACTCCGGTAGCATTAACTCCACCCCTCCTGGGCTGTACTCTATTCAGACTAGCTCATAAAAATAAAGTTTAAATGCTTGCTGTCTCAAGCTTGACTCGCTAAGGAGGAGATGTCTGTTCTTTCATGGATGGTGGACTCCATCAGTGGCACCAGAAAAGGAGGCACATCTTCCCTGTTCTCCCCTTTGCTTACAGCAAAACAAGCAGCAGACCAACAACTTCCAGGATGGAAATCCAGCATCTGGACCAACATCCTTCCCCTGAATCAACACATCTGTACCACTGGATTTACTATTTAAGTGCCATGTATGTCCAATGCCACCATTAGCATGTTACTTCTTACAGGTTTCAATCCTAGATCTGATTTTAAAAAATGCAAGAGAAGGGGCTTATAAGTGCATCAGTCTGTCACAGTGCACAATGTTCAACATGCCAGCAAAACCACTGGAGCTCTGTTTGAAAAGGTAAAACTCAGAAGCCTTGTTCTTGCTCCCGTATTTAACAACTCCACAGAATTGGTGGGGCTGGCAGAAGCAGCAATTTCTTTTTTTTACTTTTAAAGCAGTGGCAGTGCAGAAGCCAGAAAGAAGACGGTTCAGCCTACAGTCAGTCTTCATTCCACAGGATGGGTTTGTGAGTCTGGCAAGTGTTTTTATTTGTAACCCAGACAAATTTTAAACGGAAGTCAGTGAAACGAAGTAAACATGGAAATGCTTCAGGCCACTTCTGCATCTCTTTTAGAGCTGTGACCATGCATTTACAGTAATCACGCTCGCATGTTACTGCCATATGATGTTTGTGCTCTCTGTTATTGCATTTCCAATCTACAAAGAGGCAGTAGGAAACAGTTGCTTTTAAAGAAGCTGCAGCTGACCACAGGAAGCCTCCTTTTCCAGTCTGGAGTCAAGAAGTGTGTTCCATACACCATTACTAAAAAATACTTGGTAGATACCAGAACTGCTTGCCATTTTGCTAGAAAAGGCCCTTTTGTTCTGCTGCACACCACATCTCTTAACTCCTGCTTGAAGAAGAGCAACCTGGTCTCACTCTGTTTCTTTCCCTGCACAGACATGCAGTGAGTCAAAAACAGCATCTGAGTTTACCATCCATTTCCTACCAGTTCAGCTCATAAGCATTTGGTTTGGTTTTTAGGCATCTTTTAATTCACTGTGCAAACCTGATGTTATGGAGAGCATCAGGCATCAACTCCTCAGCCTCTGCTTGAGATTTAAGGAACTGGACAAATTGCAAGTTAAGGGAAACATCTCAGATGGACATAATCCTTGGCTTGAAAAAGTTTCAATTAAAAAAAGAAACATGCCCATATAAATATGCACTTGGCATTCTCTATCTATAAAATGGTTGTTAATCTGCATTTACAGGGGTAGGAGACCAAACTAACCTCTTTAAAGAGACACTACTTAACATAAAATACCACTTATTTGTATCTTTTCAGGACGCAGCTTCAGGACTTTTTTTTGAACACTCAAAAGCAGATAAAGGGCACACGACTCGTACCTGTATCAGGCATTTACTGACATCGCTGGCACAGAGAGCCTTGTTGCAGCCTGTTGATGACGGGATCCACAGCAGGAACAGAAGGACAGTGACTGTGGGCACCGTGATGTACTGTGACCTCATGTTTCCTGCAGGTGAGCAATTTTCACAAGTACTTCAACCAGCACTGAAATAAAAACGAGCAACTGAAAAGGGTTTTGGAACACAAGTAAATTCTATTCCATTCCCCACTTGCCATTCCTTCAATAAATATGAATATTTTTTTAAAAGGTCAAATTGGAGTACTTAACAACAAACCCAAAACCTCCTCCTCCAGCTAACTTGTTTATACAAAGCTTTCTGCTATTGCACCTTTGGATTAAAACTACAATAAACTTGAGGTGAGCAATTTCAAGTTTGCTGTATCAAATATGACATCCTATAAGCAGCAATGATAAGAAAACACCACGGATGAGAAAACCCACCAAAGGAGACCTAATTTTGTAAATGCCCAAAGCAGACAGATGGGTTTTGTGTAGTATCTCCTCACGCTAAGGTCGGTAGGACCAAGGCCAGACAGCAACCCTTTACAACAAGGTAAGTTGCCCCAGTCATCTTTAATGCAGACAGGCAGTTGTTTTCACATGGACACCTGGATGTCACACAGGCTTTCAAATCAATCACAAAGTTGTTAACTTCTTTTTAAAAAATATACAGACATCAACATTAAAAAAATAAAAAATACCAGACACTTTGAACAACGTAACTTTCAAGAGCCAAGCAAGTGTCTGAGGTCAACCAGAGACGACAAGCATCTGCTACTTCAAACAGACAGAGGAACTGGGTTTGTTCAAAGCATTCCACCTTTCCCCCTCTGTGAAAACCCAGCCTGTCGGCAGGTGGTATTTGTGACAAATATATCACAATGAGCAGCGTGCCACTGAGTTTTTACTTGTGCTTCGCATATGAACTCGGCCAAAAGAGGACCTATTGCACCAGGCACTGTACCAATATATAATAAAAGTCAGCCCATGTTTGGGCAAGCTTACAGTGAGCCTGTATTGTTCTCCTAAGAGAGAAAGAATGCTAATGGAGCACTGGATTGCTTTCTTTTGGTATCTAGAAATGTTTTTCTGTTTTATGAACTACAAAACCCAACACCCTCAATGAGCAAAAAAGTGGAAAATGAGTAAAGAAGGCACGATCTGGACATTGAAAGTCTGCGTGCGATTAGTCCTTCTTACAATGGTTATTAAATGCCTCTGGATCTCGCTGTGCTGGGCACGCCGCCATCTGTACCAGGCAGGGCTGGGGAGACCCCCCTGCAAGAGCCGGGGGCACGCACGGAGAACACGGGATCTTTTCCCTCAGCTGGGGGCTCACCACTTTCCCTCCCTGCTATCCGGAGCCAAGAACGCTTCCTTCCAGCAGCTGCCGGCCCGGACCCGGCGGGTATCGCATCCCGGGCGCGGGAGCCGAGGCGAGCACGCTGCCTGGCGAGGGGAGCGATCCAGGCGTGCTCCCGCACGGATCGGGAGCGGGGCTGCGTTACATAAAGGGTCCCGAGGAGCGGGGCCGAGCGGGGCCCTTTCCACGCGCACCCCTCGGATGCGCACCGGGGTCCGGGTGCCCCTTCCCCGCCTGCCCTCGCCGCTCCAGTTCCGATTCACCCACCGCTGTGTTCAGACTTTTATCCGGCGCGGCGTCTCCCCGGAGCAGGACCCCCGCCCGCCGCCCCTCCTCTCCCGCAGCCCACCCCGGCGCCACCGGCTCAGCATCGCTCTCCCGCTCCGCCGGGATCGCCCCCGGGGCGTAAGAGCCCCCAGAAACCCCCTCCGGCCGATCCACCCGCGCTCGGCTCCCCGTCCCCGCCGCGGCTCCCGAGAGGCCCGGGGCCCAAAGATGGCACTGCCAGGGGCCGGGAGGCCGGTGACAGGGAGGGAGATGAGGGCGAACACCCCCCCGCCGAAGTGGCTCGGGGCAGGCGGGGCCCCGCACGGGGAGCGGGTCTCCTCCTCCCTCC
>VWZT01004606.1:2488400-2518735 GCA_013397055.1 Pachycephala philippinensis
GAAGGAGGAGGAGGAGGAGGCGGAGGCAGGGGCCGGTGGATGGGAGCTGCCGCCGGACCGTGCCTAGCGGGACGGGACGGGGGCACGGCCAGGAGACTGCATCCGGAGGGGCTTCTTCAGGGGAGGACGGGGGAACATCCCCCCGCAAGCCGAGTGCGAGCAGGGGGAAGCTCGGGGGTCCTGCGGCCAGGACAAGGCAGCCCGGGGAAGCGGGGGCGGGAGGAGCGGGGTCGCGCCGAGGGGCCGCTGCGGGGAGCGGAGGGCGCCGGGGCAGCGCCCCCGTGCCGGAGGGCTGCGGGCAGGGCGGGAGAAAGGGAACCGGGGGGCAGCGCCGCTGGAAGCGCCAGCGGGGAACGCCATGAACTTCCCCGAAGGCTGAGAAGGTGCAGGTGCCCGGGGGAGGGCAGGGGCCGCCTCCGATGGGAAGGGACCCTGGGCTTCCGAACAGCCTCTCCCAGGACCTCTAAAACACGGCTGGGCGGCGGCTTATTCCTCCCCCGTGCCAAGCTCCAAAAGACCAAGGTAACAAATCTGGTCCCTAGAAGAAAAACCCAAGAGGATCCTGGCTTGGTACCCACAAACTCAGAGCAGCCCTCGGGCTACCCAGGAGAGAGCTAGACCCTGGCGAGGGACGTAGGGCCATCGCGCCAACGAGTCACTACCGTATTTCGTCTCATCCCTTCTTCCCAGCTCCCGCCGCTCTCTTGGGGGAAATCCACCGCACGGTGTCCTTAAACAACACGAGGCATCATCCCACAGAGTAAACTCGGGGAAGAAAAAAAAAGGAAAAAAAACCGGAACAAATCCTGGATTCAAATCAGAGAAGCCAAGAGATCATTATCTATGGGATTGAAACATTTGGAGCAATAAAGCTTTTAGTAAAAAGTTGCAATTGAAAAAACTCTGTTGCACAGAGCCTCATACTGAGAAATCGTTTCTCCTTAAAAAGAAGACACAGGCTAATGCTGAGAAACATCTGTCTTCAGATCTCCTTTCAACATACTGCCAAACTATTTTCCTTGTCTCCTGCATCCCAAGTATTTTTGTCACACACTTCTAACACAGCCAAGACTTCTGCAGCCCAGTTTATCTTTTCTGTTCTTTTTGCTAGCCTCTTAATTACTCCTGTCTCATACTTCTGCCACTTCCAGCCATGTCTGCTACTTTTTATTACTCTAGTAACTTTTACCCACTTACTAGTTAACACCTTGCAGCTTTATCCTTTTTCCCTCATCTTTTCAAGCAGATAATACAGATTGCTGACGCATTTAAAGATTTTACAGCTACGTTCAGAAGAGTATTTAACTCTGAGAATAAATCTGCTTTTTCCTTAACAGTTTCAATTCTGAATGAGGTCAGGAAGATATTCCTGTAATAAAAGCAGGAACAACTTCTCCGTCCACAGGTACCTAACAAATTAAAAGTGAAAAAAAAGTTACAGGGTAGGAACTACATATTAATTGGTGTTACTGTGCTTGAGTTACTATTTATTCTAACCTGGCACTAGCAGTGATGTGCAGAGGGAAGGAGCCTGCTGTCCACAGAGTCTCTTGTTCACTACCCGTTTGCCCCCTGCCCCAGGAAATGCCCCCTGGACATTCACACAGGCACAAGGAATAAGTTCTCTGTGGTAGCTCACCTAGTAATGAAAAATCAGTTCAAACCAAGGATTTTATATCTCTTACTCCGAGTAACCAGGTCTCCTGCCCAAGCTTCATTTCTTTCAGAAATAATTTCACAGACATCAGATCCCAAGCATTCTTGAATAATTTATGGCCTGGAGGGTAACAAATCTTTTTCATGAATATCTGTAACCTCCTACTAATAAATAATTAACTGTCTCCTCATTAACAGTACTAAGAATAAAAAAGCATTGAATTTCACAACATGTGGAATTTTTTTTAATTTTTCCACTGAGTCTCCTTATATATTCCAGGAATGCTAAGGTTTGATGTACCAAGTGTTCCAATATTAAGAAATTCCAACTAATAACATGACCAATAAAATTTATTAAATATTATATTTACAACTATTTACATATCCCTTCCATAGATTAATATCAAAATAGACAATATACAATTTAAGAATTTTAATTCAAAGGCATTTTGTTGGAAAAAATAGGCTCTATTACGAGACCACCATATAAGAGCAAAAGGGTTTTTTTGTCTTACACAAAAATATTTTCAGTATAGGAAGTCATAGGTATGGCATTACAACAGCAGACTAATATGAAGTGTGATTTTGTAAATATTACAATAGTTTACGTATCAGTTATTGAAGGGAAGGAGTTCAGAGTCCTGTGGAGCATGCAATACAGTTCAATCCTTTTACAGTTATGGTGATGAAACAAGCAGCTAAATCAAACGCATGCCATACAAAATGGAACTGCCAACCAGGAACACACTACACTTAATAAAAACGACAACTTTGGTCCAATAAACATTAGACAAAAACAGTTTTACAGTTAAAATATCTATTTTATACAGGTTTGAACATTAATTACAAGACTATTTACATTTGCACAATATGTATAAAATAAATTATTTAAAAATGAAGACAATATTACATCTTTTTCCAAAAAGAAATCTTTACAGTAATTTACAAAACATAATAAGATTAACTGACTATTCTCCTCCAAGTCTTACATTTTCTTCCACAGGCTTTCTCATCATTTTTCTGTGGGAGTTCAACTGTTACAGAAGTTTCATAATACAAAGCTTTATAGCAGATTCTAAGTATCATTTGCTTTTTGGTGGATGTTTTAGTTATTAACAGCTTCCAGCGCTGTAAACTCACCAGGTTTTGTCATCTTTTTCAGCAATAAGCTCTAAAGCTGCAGGCAATTTTAAAATACAGATAACAGCAGTTACTGGGAATCCAAACTTAAAGTTTGCATCCATCTTCCGTGCTTGAACAAGAGTCTGTGCCACACTTCTCTGTAGGAACACCTGAATTATTGAGAAAGGTAGTATTCCACAGAATTAAGTGCTCTGTCTCAAAAGAAAAATACCTTTGTGCATCACTGCACCTCAGTCTCTAGCTGTCCATGGCGAGGGGCGAGCCAGATGGTGCTGGTTGTCATATGGGCGTCAATTCAAAGTCATCATTAACATCAACAAGAGGAACATAAAACTCCTGGATTTCATAAATGCTGATAGATTTGTATGTAGCAGGATCAAGCTCTTGCAGTTTAAGCTGCCACTCCAGTCTCTGCACCGCATTCAGCGCCGCTGCTTCGTGCTGCTGCCTCATCAAAAGGCACGTCTGGTTGGAAATCGAGAAAGAAGTTATTGAAATACTTGAAAAAATATTATTGCAACAAGTTTGAACACAGGAAATATGTCCAAGAGCCTCTCTGGTGATACCAAATAATTTCCCCAGTATATATTTAGAAATTTGCAGAATATTCCATTACACTACATAGCAACAAAAGTTACAGACCTTCCTTTGTGTTATCTCCACAAAAGCCCATGATACTGCACACAAATCTACTATTTATTCATCTCATGTTCATAGTGACATTAGTTTTCTTGTTTTTTTTTTTTAAGCGGAAAGACAAAGGAATGTACCTTTAATTTGTCAAACTTATCATCAACGTCCTGTAGCCATGACATGAACTGTCTTGCGTTAAATCGATCCCTCACCGATGTTTTGCTGTCATCAGTCTGCAAAAACCAGAAGTTTATTCAAACTTGATGATTTGATCTTAAACATACTCTAAAACACAAAACCTACTCTGTGGGACACAAAACAATCCCACAAACACTGCTTCCAATGGAAAAACAGATTCAAAGTACAAAGGTACATAAAAGTGTAAATGTTGACCAACACTTCCACTGCGAGCCAGCTGCTCACTAAAAATGGGTATTTTCAGATTTCCTCAAGCTATTTACTGTGCTCTGGTTCTGAAATTTAGAGTGGGAGGCTTAAAGATTTATACCTTAAAGTCTTCACTAACAAAAGGCAGATCCTTCCACAAAATTACTGTCTTTTTAATCTTTAAAATTCAGTAACAAATTAAAACAATATTCCTCAGGAAAAAGCAAAAACATTGATGAAAGAAAACTTAAGCAGCCTGATTTAACTGACCACACAAGTATTGAATGCAATAATAAAAATTATTTTTACCATCACAATCCCCAAAAGGAGATTAAAAAACGTGAGCACACCTGCCTTACGTCCTGTTTAATGAAACAGATTTTTTAAAATTCCAACTATTTCATAAGAATTTGGAATGTCACATCTGCCCACTGTGAGAAACTATATATACTCTATACAAAGTCCTAAAGCCAGACTATGCCAATATAACATTTAAATAATAACCACTAAATACAACAAGCTGCTGTTACTCTTCCGGGGAGAAAAGATGACACTGCAGGAATTTGTACACTGCAGCAGAAGGAACAAAAAGAAGCCCAACCAAATCTGCCACGACTGACCTTTCTAGAGAACAAAATTAGTATTTGCTAATGAGGTAACAGGAAAATGGAAGAATGCATTACAAGACAATGTTTTCTTATGCATCTACATTCTTCCCATGAAACAAATTTAAATCAAACCATCAAGGTGGTAGTATGAAATACTGATTTCAATTACGTTAAAATTGTATTTCATAATTTTCTCAACATTATATGTAATGTAACTTCCTAAGAAAAATTACCACAGACTGAAACACAAAGCTGTTGAAGTAGTGAGAGGGAAGGAGAGGCATTTTATTACTGCTCTTCTTATTATATAGATGATCAAAAAGAACGGCAATATTTGGGGGGCACACTCAACACCTCAACTTCTCGCCCAGCAAAGATTCCTTTTGTTTCACAAAATTCAAATACAGAATCAGCTTACTTAAAATGAGTTGTAAAATGTTAACTACAAAAATGCAGTTATATGCACAAAACAGGTATTTCTCATTTCTAAAAAGCTCAAGGCCTATAAATTGGGGCAGAAATAAAGCAAAGGACTTTGGAAGAGAAAAATCTCATTTTTGCTCTATCAGTTAGATTTACTAAGGAAATGATGGTTTAAAAATTTATCTGCGTGAAGCTTAAAATAAGACAACAATACAGTCTCCATAAACTATCATCTGCTGAATCACCTCACTGGGCATAGCTGTAGTTTTTTAAAGACTGGGGAAAAATGTAGTAACTGACTGAAGAAACAGCAGAAGCTGTAACAATTCTATAAAGGGCTCCAGAACTAATGGAAAATCCCCATGTTGGAAATGTATGCGTTTCATTTTAAAATGCCCAACATCCAATGCATCTACACTTTTATTACACCCAAAACACCAACTTTTCCTCCTTGCATTATGTGCTTCTCACAGTCACTGAAACAGGTGTTGAATACTGGTTCCATTCTTGTTAGTTGGAAAAACTGTCCACAAAACACCAACACCATGAGATTATTTTCTCTTAGAGATACAGCTGCAGCCAACTTTTGAGGGACAGCCCACACAACATACACAGACTGTGAAGCACATTGCTTATTTTAGGGTTTAATCAGGACTTAATACCCACATTGAACATGTAAATAACATGGCACAAGTAAGTCATACGGAGCCTGAAGTAATTTTGAAAAAGGTTATTTCATCTGGTAGCATTCAACACTTCACTGTTGGTCATCTGGTTTTTATGGAACAGTTCTAGTGACTGCCTCATACAGAGGAGGAAGGTTTAATGTGGATACGTCCGCAAAACATTTCCAAATTTCATAAACCAATTTCATCACTCCACACACTACTGCATTCCAATTATCTGGATTACTGATAGAAATTATCTTCTATGCTGATAATTTCTTTGTTCATGTTTAAGATATATTTGTAAGCTTCAAAAACATGTTCTGTTTATGACTGAAATCTGTTTTTATAACAAAATCAGGAGAGGAATGTTCTTATTTTATCCATCTCATAATTCCTGGAGGTGAAAGAAAACCAGACACGGTACAAAACAGAAAAGCCTCGCGCACAACACCCATATCCTCCCATTACTGTACACCCAATTGAGGCCCAATGGAAGTAACAGCCTAGAAGGAGCAAAATCTTAATTCCAGGCAAATCAATGACAATTTTGCTATGGCAATAGATTTCTCTCCTAATGCTTGAGTCAGGCTAGCCAGACCTTTTTGTCTGAAGCTGTGAAGGACAAATCTTTACCTGAGCATCCAGAGGCACGTTGTACACCTCAGCATCCAGCAGCACAGTGCAGGCACTGAAGGGCAGAGTTTGATTAGCCAAGGTCCTTGCTGCTCGGTAGTGAACACGTAGAACCTCTTGCTCATTAGAGACAATAAGCTTTTCCTAATTAAGATATCAACATATAAATAAACATTTAGTAAGTTAAGCATTCATAAAAATTCCCACTAATTAAAAAATTTCTTTCTAGGGCTTGCACTTTTGAACAGCATGAGAAATGGGCTGCTGAAGGCAGGAGGGGTTGATCTTCTAATCAAATCCAAATTTCAATTCAGTGATGCAAAGAGTGTCCTGTGGATGTCAGAACTGAAAACACCTTCTGCTTAGCCCCAGCCTCCACTGACAGCTGAATGTTTCCATTTACTGAGGCAAGTTCTAGTTAATGATGGTGGTGAAAGATGAAAGGTAGGAGGAGCACAGGGTTGGGATATAGGTTCGTGAGTGTTGACTGCATGAAGACTTCTACTCTAGGCACAATGGCCAAGCAAAATGCAGCAGAAAGATAATTTGCAGGATAATTTTTTTTAAAAAACAACATGCAGTAACTCCCTCAATTCACAGCTGCATAGATATTCTTTCCTAAACTGAGACAAGAAAAATATAACTCACTTGACAAAGCTTGACTTACAGTTTTACAAAGTAGATTTCATTTGAAGAACAGCACATATGAGCAAAATAACTATAAATATGGACAATTTTTTAAGACATAGAAGAATGTTTATATGTGTTTACTGCTCTGCAACAAAATGGCTCTAATTTTATCAAAATAAAAGAAGGTGGATTATAATATTATAGTTTTTTCAGAAAACAGGAAAAGGAGCATCTTTCCTTTGATTAGAATCCTAGAGTCTGGGTTGGAAGGGACCTTAAACACCATCTTGTTCCAATCCCCGTGCTGTGGGCAAGAACACCTTCAACTAGACCAGGCTGCTCAGGGCCCCACACAACCTGGCCTTGACACTGCCAGGAATGGGGCATCCACAGCTTCTCTGGGCAACCTGTGCCAGTGCCTCACCACCCTCACAGTAAAGAATTTCTTCCTAATATCCAATCTAAATCTCTCCTCTCTTGGTTTACAACTGTACCTCCCCTCGTCCTGCCACTATTTCCCTGTGTTAAAAGTCACTTTCCCTCTTTTATATAAGCCCCTTTAAGTACTGAAATGCCCCAATGAGGTCTCCCAGGAGCCTTCTCTTCTCCAGGCTGCACAATCCCAGTTCACTCAGCCTGTCTCCAGAGGAGAGGTGCTCCAGCCCTCTCATCAGTTTCATGGCCCTCCCCTGGACTCACTCCAGGGAACCCCCGGGGCTGGATGCAGCACTCCTGGTGGGGTCTCACCAGAGCAGAGTAAAGGGACAGAATCCCCTCCCTTGCCCTGCCGGCTGCAATTTTTTTAGTTGCAACTGATTTCTTTTCAGTCAGAACTTGAACCATATTTACAATCTTTGTGCTTCTTATTTTATACCTAGCTTTACACACTGAAATACTAAATTCAAGTAAAAGCCCTCCCTCAGCTGGGTTTGTTAAGTCTCACTGAAATTGCCAATTGAAAAAGCATCACACTGGGTTTGATGAGGCAGCTCCTTGTATAACTATGTGGAAATCCTCAAGATACATCCGTGTCAGAAAGGGGTCCTGCCTGTGCCCACAAGCAATCTGGTCACAATACTGGCATCTAAAGCTAGGTTACCAAGGAAAAAGGGCAACCTAAAAATAAAGAATACTCCTAAACCTGCAATATCTTCCCTATTTCTGTGCTGAAACTCAGTGATGCCTACAGATGTAGTTCTAATATAATTTTAGGCAGCTTCTGAGCAGAATATTGCAAAACATGTTTTAGTCTTAGAGCCACACGTGTCTCCTCTCAATACAGAATTTACTGTCTCTTCAATTCTTTTAACTCAGTCAATTTGGTTCTGAAGCCTACAACCATCATTAGCTTTCAAAACTAGAGCGTGAAGCTTCCTTCCCACTGCCTCTAGGATAAATCTGGGACACAACTCAGAGCAATTAACAGGGAAAAGCTGCTATCTTACCAACTTGAGGGTTCTGCTAACAGCTGTTCAAACCATTTTTCCCCCCTCTTAGAAGTTTCTTCAATTCATAAATTTGGATAGAAAGAAGATTACTTCTAAACATTCTTAAATCAAGCAAAATGTAGTCTGTTCACTGAAAAGGAAAAAATTCCTAAAGCTTAAATCTGGGAAATTAAAAAGGTAAATTAGTCTCACCCTTTCAATACTGTGCTGTAAACGTAGCTTCATCCTTACAACCTCCTGTTGTTTAAATAGTTCCTTAAGTGGGTCCGACAGTGACGGAGGTGGTGTAATCTGAGGAGAAAGTTTTATTAATAGTATAGTGAATATCTATTTAACATGGTTGGCGTTGCTTATACGAGCTATTAAAAAAGACCCAAAAGAAACAATAAGCAAGGCAATTTTTAAGAAAAATATGAGTTTTTTACTTTACATTAATTATGTGAATTCAATGTGTTTGCAATAAAAGGTTTTAAGGATTCCATGCCATAAAATTAATAAACCCAAGTGAAAATGGCATTTCAAGCTGTTTAGTGCTTTTTACCAGTCATTATCAGCATTTCATAGCTGTTCTTTTTAAAAGGCTATACTGTAGAATATAGTAAGAATGCAACTTGCTTTCAATTTTAAGGACTCTTTAAAGCACAGCTGTTCATTCTGAGAAGATAAAAACTGCCTAGCAAAACGCAGGAGCAAAGCAAAAAAAGGAAAGTATTGCTAAAAAACCCCCAAACCACTTGATATATTCATACAGAAGCAACAGCATTTTATACTGCACAAAGGTAACGAACCATACTCCTAATCTTGCAATCATGCAGAACACAGGCAAGCACAAAAAGTAGACTAGAACCCCAGACAGAGGCTTGAAAAGGTGTTTCTTCCTGTCAGTTATTCAAATAAGTTTCTAAAAAAACTTATTCCTTAGAAAGAAAATAATTTCAAAAAATTAAATAGACTTGAGTGATGTATCAATGCTGTTAGTTATTTGCTATACTATGAACATTTTGCATCTTCAGTCAATTACAGTGAACAACCAGAATTACTGCCTGCTCTGAGCTGTATGACAAACACTGACAAGGCACCTGGAGCCCTCCTGGCAACTGCAGAAATCAGATGCTTTGTGAGAAGTAACTAATAAACATCTTGGCAGTTCTAAGGCTCCACCCAAAGTTTACTTTTCTTTATGCCACTTCTGTCTGAACACTCAGCATGGGTTTCAACAACTGACAGGTCTAAGAGCACTGATCCTGCTTTGGAAAGACCCATTCAAACTACAAGAAACACTACCTACTACACCACTGATACTCAAAAACCACAGCTCAAACACATACCTGCAGTTACTATACCCTGCCCTGTACCTAACACAAACATAAAGATAAACAACTCTTTTCAATTTATTAGATCCTTCAACTGTCAAGAAGTAATAAATCCATTATGGAAATACAGACACACCGTAGATTAAACTGGATTATTAGTATCAATCTTGCACCTATACATTCCAGTAACAAAGTGATTTATCTACCAGAAATGCTTGAATTATGAATTATGAAATGCTTGAAACCAGTAATGTTTGGCACATATGCCATTTTGTGTAAAACATCAGTATTAAAAACAAATACACCCCCTATAGTCTAGTTTTTCCTGAAAACTTTGCATTCATGGTACAGTACAACAGTGCTGTCACAGTCTTTCAATAAAATAAGACAAGATGCTTGTAAATAATATCAAGCTTTAATTTTAATAAACCCAAAACATCTCCCAAAAATCTCTGTTCTTTTGCTTACAGAGAAGCACACAGAGTAAGAAGCAAGATAGAGAACCTGTCTATACATAATCTTTGGGTTTATGCACCTAAATTTTACAGAAATAAAAATTTCAGAGTTGGCAAGTATTCATATCACCTGAACAACTTCACAGAATCACAGAATGGCCTGGGCAGCAAGGGACCTTAGGGATCATCTAGTTCCAAGTCCCCTGCCACATGCAGGGATGCCACCCACCAGACCAGGTTACTCAAGGCCCCATCCAACCCAGCACTGAACAATTCCAGGGATGGGGCATCCACAGTTTCTCTTGCCAACCTGCTCCAGTGCCTCACCAGCCTCATAGTAAAGAATTTTTTCCTAGTAACTGATCTAAACCTGCCCTCTCTCAGTTTGAAGCCATTCACCCTTGTCCTGTCATTACATTTCAAGTATTATAAAATGTTACTCCCTTAAATTTACAGATGGGTTAATTTTGCAACACAAGTAAGAATCAACACAGTAGAAAAAACCTGACAAGGAGTTGATCATCCAGACAGCAGACTTGTGTGGACTTTTATTTAAATGTGCAGGACTCTGTTGCAGCAGATTGCATTCAGCCCTGAACACAGACCACGTTCAGACTCATGTGACACTGACAGGTCTCAGTGACCCAAGCCATCCCTGCTGCCACTGGATACATCCATAAACTCCTCACTCCCGCCCAGCCCAGCACTGCCTGCCAAAATGTACAGCTAAATATATGGCTAGGTTTGGTTACAGTCATTTATGGAATGATCGTTTTTCTCCTCTCTTCTTGGAAACTTGGGAAGAGTGAGCCTCAGATTCTTAAGAGTCTGAACACAGGATTTGGGTAGTCGCACACCACCTGCTGGAAATCCCAGCTTGTGAACCAGCACTGGATTAGGACAAGAGAAATAGGTTTCTTTGAGACCAGAAAGTCTAACTTAAAGGTTTTGAGGCAGGAACAGCCAGAGGAGCCTCTCAAACCTTCTAGTCAAAGAGACTGTTGCTAAAGAGAACACAACTGTGTAGGAAAAATACAAACACATAGGTTGGACTTGGAAGAACACAGCATGAAACTGAACACCACAAAAAGAAAAGGTGCCCTCTGTTTTTTGTATAACCAAAATATCAAACTAGTTTCTTAAGGGCCCACACTCCATACAGAAGAGAAGAAAACAAAGGAGCCCTGCCTGCTTCAGAGAGTTCTCTGTTCCCAGTCTGAGAAATGACCCAGAAAAGCCAGACAGAACTTGGCTTTGTGCCTCTGCTCCACCTCACTTGGAGCCAGCCACGAGAGCAGGTTTGATTGGCAAGAGCTTAGGTTCAAGACATGCCTTCCCTATCTCCAACACATCAAAATCAATCAGCAACTTTCCTGCAGGCCTTGCATCCTTCAGAACAACTACAACAAGAGCATCAACTCTTCTTCACTCCATAAACCTTCAATCCCCATTTGTGCCTGCTACAGACCTCCACTCTTCTATGTCATCCAAACAACTGGCCTGCTCTAATGCTCTATTTCAGGCATTTTGGAAACAAGTTTCTGGTAATACCCCTAAAATTAGATTTTACCACTTGAGTTTCTACAGCAATGCCAGGGAGACTGGGCAGAATCCCTTTTACTAGGAAAACATCTGCTAGATAGCCACTGGAGGCTGGCAGTGAATCATCCTGGTACCTCCTCTCAGGACACAACACAGATAAAGATGACTGAATCCTGTAGAACATACAGATGGAACGAACAATCTGAAAGGCAACAGAGCCAAGTACAATTTAAATGTACTCTGTTAGAAGACTCAGATTTGTTTCCTTCTGTTTTGAACTGCCCTGATGTCTCCTACCTTATGTTTTGTATTCGCACTGGTGAGAGGGAAGCCACAATTCATACGTGAATACCCTCACAGTCTTAGGTGATCTGGGCTATAAATCACAGTACATAAACAAGGCTGTGGAAATAAAGTTTTAGCACACCATCTCCTGGTTCCCACCTACAGCATGTTTGAAGTTCATCAGATAAACTACAGTGAATCATTAAAATGCCAATGCAGAGAACAGTATGTTACACCAACCATTCTGAGTCTCAGAGTGCCAGAGCTAAATATATGGTCTTCACACAGACCTACACAAAGGGTAGGATATCTGTAACACAGGAATAATTAAAGAAAGAGTATCTACTTTCTATGTAAATTGATGAGGCAAAAATTTGGTTAACAGAGAACCATCAGAGAATCAAAGGAAAAACTGTAAAACAAACTCGACAAAAAGGTAGTTTTACAGTTGCTTATTAAATTCTGCATTATAGGCGTAACAACACGTTATTAATATTTCACCATTTCAGAGAGACCAGGCGTAGCCTTTATCTTCACTTTGTTGGACAATGTGTACAATAAACAAGCACTTATTTCTGAAAATGAAATGATCCTTGGCTTAGCAATACTCCTTTCTATGGTATTTGTAACAGGAATTATTGTGATTTTCAATGGTGACAAAATAAAATTATTAAACTGTGTACACAAGCAAACTGCTGATAAGTTAAATCTGAACTACTACTATTTTTTTAAACAATATATTTTTTTTCTGAAAGTAAACATAAAAACTTTAATCAAAACTGTAATCAAAATTTTACACAAGTGACAGTAATTCAATAAAGCACTTAGTCCCACTGGAGATTTTTCAGACAAACAAAACTGAATTGCTTAGAATATCTTCTCATTTAGAACAAAACTCACTCTTTTTCTTACACTTTAATGCTAATGAAAACAACCACCAATTTCCTAATAATATATTTTGGCTTCTCATAATTTATCTTCTTCCTTTTTGCTTCTAGCAGCTTGGAATAAAAAGTTCCACCTGTTCTCTCTAGAATATCAACAGGACCATGAAAGTATATACAAAACAACTAACTGTTTAAAACATCATTACCATCAGAACATGTAATGTGTAGGGAATCAAGCCAGAAATCGAAATGACACAAAAATCAGTAACTGTAATCCTTCAATTACATATTTACCTTTTTATCAACTTTTTTTTGAAGAGGGTTTTCTTTTCAACAATTAATTAAAAGCCATTGAGAATAGGAAGCACACATCCATCTCTGGTATTTTCTGAACCTCTTACCTGAGATTTTGCCCTCCAATACCTAAATTTATTTTCATTAACTGCAGAGTCCCTATTATACACAGCAATAGAGACAGGAAGGAATTATAAGGCAGTGCTTTAATTTTAAGTCAGTAACTCTGCCGTCCTTACGGTGTCTACACACATTCCCATCTATGACAGGGAATTGAATTCTATTGCTCAGGTAGGAGATGGGCCAGGGAAAAATATATGCCATGCACCTCTACTTTCCACTTATCCCAAATTAAGCACTGAAGTGTGATGCCAAAGCAGTAAACTGTAGTTTGGAAACAGGATGTACTTGACTAGCAGCAGCTACATAAAAAAAAGAAACAAAAAAACAAACAAAAAAGCTATGCCTCCAGTGATAAAGATGTTACAGAAGCTGCAACAGCTACTGAGAAAGATTTGTAGACTGGGGAAGGCTGACAGCCTGGTACATTGTGGCAAAGCTTGTCCCTGGTTCACTTACAGACCAAGTAACAGGGTCATCTTACCCACATCTTTCCTCAGACTATACCTGGCCTACTAATTCCAGAAAATGAGAACAGCTTGTAGAGGGAATTATGACTACCTGTGTAATGAAGCAAACATTTATAAATTTACACATTAAATTTCTATTCATTGCTTCATCAAAAAAATCTTCAAGTCTACTGGAAAAAGCTAAAGCTTTTTTACTCTCAAGTAAGGTGAGTTATCTTAGACAAGGTGACGTAATAACTTGTCCATTCAGAAATAGAGAGCTTAGAACTAAACAAGTGTCTCCGAACTACAGATGTTCTTCAGTAAAAAGGAAAAATACTTGACATTATTTAATAAAATTATCAATACTTTAGATTGATGGATTATAAAAGCCAGGACACAGCAGATTGTATCTGCTGCTTTTGAGATAGCTGGCAGGCACTCTCCTACTTAAAACATTTGGTGATGGACTTTGTATTTTGAAGCACTGCACATCACCCCCCTCCAAATGAAACAGCTTTGACTAATTAGTTTTAACCAAATTATTGACAGCAGAAAGTCAGAAAATCTCTCAATTATTGACTTCACTTCTGAAAGAGTAGGCTTTACATATTTTGAAATTTAGTATTTGTCTGTGTGCCCTTGACAGGTGTCATACATGGTTTGTCTTATAATGACTGTGAAACCACTGTTCATATTTCCACTGAATGGGGCTTTTAAATATGATGCTATTAATCAATATTAATTTGACATATGTCAACTTACTGTTTTCAGCAGAATATTCAGAAGCAAGTTAGGAAGACTATGGAAGTTACAAAAATAAAACCAAAACATGCCTTTCATTGTACTGTATATTGGAAGACCATGATACTTACAGTTGGGATGCATATCTTGCTCAAGGGATTGCCATCCAACAGGTAGGAGCCATTGAAGGTCACATATTCATCGTAATATTGAGGTGCCTGAGGAATAACACTGCACAACAATTTACGCTTCTCCTCTATTTTCTTCCTTATGTGCAAGTATTCAAAATAGGGGTTTGCTCTCTCAGAACTGTATGGCTGAATCTCTTCAAGTTTCAAAGAATCAACAATAGCTGCCAGCGACTGCTGGGTCTTCTCCTTGGCCTGCAGCAAAGAAGGGTTTGCTTGCACAGGCTGAGGCACACGTGACACCTTCCTTTTACGGGGATGATGTACCTGAGCATCATCATCTTCAGTTAATCTAATTCTTGCTTTCATAGATGCTAATGATTCCGACTCTTTTTCTGATGTTTGTGTGCAGCCAAGAGGATTCTGCTTGCCCTGGTTAGCAAGCAGATTTGCTCTGTTCCTTGTGATTCTTTGAGGTACTTCTTGCTGTTCCATCTTCTGATCCTCAGCAACTTCTTCTTCTACTTTAACTATTTGACTGTATTTATGTACCTCTTCCTGTGTAATCTGTTGTGAACTATTTTCCAAGTTGGATAGAGAGGAGCACTGTGGTGGATCATCTACCAACACATTTTCTCTGTCTGCAATGCAGGGGCTTTTATTAACCAATTCATTTGTAATTCCCTTTGACATTCCTGAACTTAGCTCACAGTTATCAGCATTGGCTTTACTATCAACAACATGCACAGAGATCATATTTTCTTGTTGATCTTTCTCATTTCTAATATCTGAAGTATCTGCTGTGTTACCATCCACTTCACTCAGTGCATTCTTACAAACAACTTTACTGAATGCGTATGAATTCGCATTTAACTGTGAACTGCTATCACTTTCAGGAGTATCTTTCTCTAATGGTACCACTGGTAAATCATTCACCCTTTCGTAACTCTGTGAAACATCCTTTGCAGAGCTCTCAGAATACACAGCAATGGGTGCATCAGTCTTCCTAATGTTTGAAGGGAAGAAAGCATGTTCCAGCTCTCTGGTACTAGTAGCCTCTGTATCCAAAGCAGAAGTTGTAGTCTGAACCAGATTTTGCTGCTGTACAAATGATGAATCTTGACTGCTAATGCCTGGTAAAAAAACGTGTTTTGACACAACTGGTGGCTGGATAGGTAAAGAACAAGGCGACTGTGAAGGCAAAAACGATGCTGGTTCTTGAGAACTGGAATTTCCCTTAATTTCAGTGTGCTGAGGCAAAAATTCAGATACTTGTTGCTCTTTTAATGTCCTGCTCTCAGAATTATGCACTGCTATAACGCTTTTAGTTTCTTGCTCTGATACACCACAACCTGAGCTGTTAAACTCACTGTTTAACGAATTAAGTCTATCAAAAGGCACATCCCATGGTTTGGTTTGCTGAGTCACACCACTTTGACTACATGGCTCTAAATGCATGTTAGAGTCTTCTGAAGGGCTCATCTGAGCAGTATCTTTAACGGTACTCATCCCCGTTGTTGCCTGCTTGTTGCTAACAGCTCCATTTGAAGATGATGTGAACTTTGACTGCAGAACAGTCACACTGCTTTGAAAATCTCTTTCAAGTGTGCTACATGACAGTTCTGGTTTAGGAGAAGTGCTATCGTAAGTCTGAACTGATGGCAGAGAGTTCTGGTTGTTTTCTTCTGATATTCGAGGCTGCTTGCCGTGTTCAGAGACTGCAGCAGGCATGCTGCATCTTCGAACCTCTATAACAGGCCTACACTCATTTAAAACCAACTTAACATCTTCAACAGATGCTGATCTGACATACATTTGTGGGAGCCTGTTTGTGAAAGGTGGCTTAATGCGATCTGGCAACTCAGCAAGAGCATCGGCCTCTTTTTCGACAAGGGCTGGTGATTTGGCACGTGCCAAAAATGGTGACTGCGAAAAAGACATTTGGGAATCAGAACCTTCTGGCATAAAGTCCGAATCATATTCGATTACAGGCCTTGGGGTAGTTACTGTGGTATGGCAAGAATCCTCAGAGCTCGCAACAGAAACCATGGACAATGACCTGGAGCTCAGCCCCATCTTTTCACTTTCTGATTTGGGGGATCTACTTAAATTATCTAAGGCCAACGAAGGCTTTGCAACACTGACACTTCTCGTATCTACTGACTGTGATCTATTACTTGTAGCATCTTTCTGCTGTTTTTCCTTCATACAAACATCTGGCAACTCTGAACTTTTTGAACGAATCAGTTCTTTGCCTTTTACTTCAGCTAACGAGTGTTTGGGTTTTTCCTTCATTTTGTTATGTTCTGAACAAGTGCGGTTTCTCAAACGTTCCTTCTCTTTCTGTTTTATTTTTTCTTTATGCTTCCTATGCCACTGCTCTATTTCCAGATCTTTAAGGCTAAGCATTCTTTCAAAACTCGTTTGCATTAAATCATCATTGACTAATCTTTTTTCTTTAGGCCGAGCATCCTTTGGTGCAGGAGCTGGTTTAGGCTTAAGTTTCTCATGTTCAAATTTTAGTTTAAGCAAACTACTCTGATGCAGTTTATCTTTATGCTTGTCTCTCTCTTTGTATCGGTCTATATCTTTATCTTTTTTATCTTTCTCTCTACCATCTGGAGTTTTCAACAAATCATCTTTCGGTTTTTCTTTCAAAGATGACAGTTTGTCATGAGCTGTTTTATTACTTTCTGTAATACTGCATCTCCTTTCCTCTTGCATGTGTTTTGAGTTTGCCAGTGATGAGGTCTCCTTGTCTTTGGATTTGTCTCTTTTTTCAAATTCCTTTTCTTTAGTTCTATTTTTTTCTGATTTAGTATATTCAGATTCTTTTTCAGACAGTTTGACTTTTCTTTCAGTACAATGTTTTTCTTTGCTTTCAGACCAATGTCTGTCTTTATCAGCCTTTTCTTTATCATGCTTCTTATCAGTTTTTTCTTTATTTCTTTCCTTGTCATCAACTTTTTTAAGAGTACCCATGCTTTTTACTCTATCATTTTCCTTATGGCACCTTTCTGCTTGCTGAAAACTGGACTTCTCCTTTACTTTCTCTGTATTTTCATTTACTTCTGCTTTTTCTTTCTCCGTTTTATATTCATGCTTTAACTTTCTATCTTTTTCTCCATGTTTTCTTTCTATCTTTTCAACATCTTTTTCTTTGGCTGAGAATCGCTTTTCTGTCTTTTCTTTATTTTCCTTTAAATTCTTTTCAGTATCTGTTTCTCTTTCTACTAAATGCACACTGGCTGTCTCATCTTTAGCACCAAAGCAGAACAATTCGATTTCTTTATCTGCAAGCGTAACTTCTTTTTCTTCTTTTGTATCTTTTATTTTTTCATCCTTCAGAAACTTCTCATTTTCCTTTTTGTTCTTCTCTTTTTCTCTCTCATCTTTAGTACTTCTCTCTTTCTGGAACTGTCTCTCCTTAACTAACTTATCTTCTTTTGCCACAGCTTTTTCTAACTTTGATTTTCTGTCTGAAGAAAGAGATTCATGTTCTGTATTTAACAACGTATCATCATTTTCATCACTTTTGAAAAAGTTCTCTTTCCAAAATTCTCTGTCAAACTCAATACTTCTTTGAACCTCTTTAACATTATCTTTATGTTTGTGTTTCTCCCTCTCCCCATCCTGTTCCTTTTTGTGCTTTTCCTTTTCTCTTTCTTTGTGCTTTAATTTATGCTTTTTAAGTGTTTTACCTTCCTTGTCAATTTTTCTCAAAGTATACTCTGAATTCTCAAACGTTGAGCTATTATCTTCCTCTTTAATTTTAGGACTAGATTTTTCACCAAATTCCAAGTGAAAATCCTTTTGATGATGCTTGCTTTTTTCTTTGTGCTTGCAAGATTTGCCACTAGAACTTTCAACCAGATAATCAGAATCAGTGTTGTGATCATACCGAACTAATTCGGACTGCAGTGTTATTTCAGAACCCCCTGGTGATAAGCAAGTTTTGGTGTTTTCTTGCTTTAATGGTGTTGACTGCTTTTCACTTAACCCACAGGGATGCTTCGGGGATTTTCCAGCAGTGATATGAAATAGATGCAAAGAAGAATCTTCTTTTGCGGTGAAAGACTTCTTAAAGGTGTCTTCCTCTCTAGCTTTCTCTAAAGAATCTAACCCAGAAGTAGCTATATTTGTTACTCTAGCATTTTCTTTTTCTTGCTTTACTTCTTGATTCTCTTTATTTTTGCTCTGATTTTTTACTTTCCTTTTAACTTTGCCCTTTTGCTTGTGTTCATTTGTAACCATATATTCTTTCTTCACTCTGACATCAGAATTTGATGTCTCTGAAACAGAGCAAGGAGAGACTATCTTCTTGTCCTGAAGTATTTCTTCATCTGAACTTTCAGAACTTGAATACAGAACTCTAGATGGTTTCTGCTTTTTGTTTTTGAATGATTTTGAAAAGACAACTTTTTCTTGTTTCACAAATAAGCTGGTCTTCTCAACTTCAGTCTCATCTTCTTTCCTTGGGTCTTTTCTAAGAATATGTTTGTCATCAATCATTTTTTTCATTTCATCTTCATCATCATCTTTAAACTCATACTCATCTAGAGCAGATGGAAGTGGTGCCTTACTAGGGACCGTTTGCTTGCTGTTGTTGGCTACAGAGTCCTTTTCTGCTTCTGAATCAACATTCCCATCTACACTGGAAGGATTTACAGATGGAGCTTCTTCAGAATCTAGAGTAAGGAAACCAAAAATTAATTGAATACTGATGGGACTCTTGTCACACTTCAGGACAAAAAAGTTCAGTTCAGCAGTCACTTCTTTACAAATGAACAAAGAATAAAACCTACCTTAAACACACAACAAACCTTCTCACTAGAATTAAGCTTTTTAAGAGAAAACAAAAGGTCAAAAAATCAAAGTTCTCTCCTCCCTTTACAGCTCTCACTTAGGCATGTAAAAATACTAATTAAATTTTGGAAACCTCACCTGTTGTGCATAATTCCTGTATAACCTCTTTCCCAAGGACAATACCCTGCACAGAAAGACTGTTGAGGAATCAATTGCTAAACAGTAACAAATTTCTATTACACGTATGTAAAAATATTTGTCTTAAGATTAATGATTTCACTAAGCTGAAGTTGATTCTGTGAAGTGATGCCACAACTGTCCCTTAGAACAGAAGGGCCATGTACTTACTGTATTTCAGGTTATTCTAATGTCAAAAGTGTTCACACTACATCAGAACATAGGGCAATATGACTTTTTTTTTCCAAGTATAGTGAAGCTTTGAATAGAAAACATTCCTAGGGGGTTGGGTTTTATTTATTTGTCCGGGAAAGAGAAACCAACTTTTACAATCATGTGACATGATGCTCTTCTTTATGTGCTTTTCACAGATCACAGAGTGGTTGAGGTTGGAAGGGACCTCTGGAGATCAGCTCATTCAACCTGCCCTGCTCAAGTAGGGACACCTAGAGCTGGTTGCCCCAGGACCATGACCAGAAGGATTTTGAATATCTCCAAGGACAGAGACTCCACAGCCTCCCTGGACAGCCTGTGCCACTGCTTGGTCACCCTCACAGTGAAAAGAATGTTTTCTGATGTTCAGAAGGAACTTCCTGTGTTTCACTGTGTGCCCACTGCCTCTGGTCCTGTCACTGGGCACAAGTGACAAGAGCCCAGCTCTGTCCTCTTAGCACCCTCCCCTCAGGTATTTGTACACATCAACAAGATCCCCTGAGCCTTTGCTTTTCCAGGCTCTTCATAATCTTCCTGGCCCTTCCCTGGACTTTCTCCATTATGTCAGTGTCTCTCCTGTACTGGGGAGCCCAGAACTGGACCCAGCACTCCAGCTGTGGCCTCACCAGTGCTGAGCAGAGGGGAAGGATCATCTCCCTCAACTTGCAGGCAACATTCCTAATGCAGCCTGGGACACCATCAGCCTTCTTTGCAGCAAGGGCACGTTGCTGGCTCACGGTCAAGCTGGTGTTGTACACCATGACCCAGGGCCTTTTCTGCAAAGCTGCTTTCCCAGCTGGTCACACCCCAGCCTGCACTGCTGCTTGGATGGTTGTTCCTCTGCAGCTGCAGGACTTTGCACTTCCCCTGGCTGAACTACACGAGATTCCCATGAACCCATTTCTCCAACACAATGAGGTTCCTCTGGATGGCAGCACAACCCTCTGGTGCACCACTCACTCCTCCTCAGAACTCCCAGTTCTGTGTCATTCCTGGTGGTACACTCTACCCCAACCATCAACAAAGGTGTTAAACAGGAGTGGACCCAGTATTGATCCAAGGTACACAGGCAGTTACTGGCCTCCAAATAAACTTCGTGCCACTAATCATCACCCTTCTGGCCCAGACATTCAGCCAGTTTTCAAACCACCTCATTTCTTTTACCTAAAAGATTCTGAATTATTGGAGATTCTGTGGAAGTCAAATAAAAAGTTCCTGTCTGGCATTCAAATAAGTTACTCATGGTCAAGAATCTTTTGCTTTTGAGGCAGCAATTCTTTCTGTGCTCCAAGAGGTGTTACATACTCCTCAATCTGCAGAAATACAGGAGGGGCCAAGAATTACTGCCTCCACTTCAAGTCACCTACCTGGTCACCCACAGAAACCAGTGGTTCCCCCACTGGCAGGGACTTTCCTACACTAAGTTACACCCATGTGTAACACTGACTCCTGATTCATCTACTAGAGGTGGAAAGTAAGTGACTTTGGGGATATTTTTCACCATGAAAATACCTCGGAAAACACCCTGTATCACAACAAATATGGCATTTTCCTCTATACTTTTCTCTGGTAAAATCACCATTCTGATATAGAGTTGATATGCAAAGTGGGAATAGTTTATTAAAGACAGAGAGAAAAGAAAAAAAAAAAATCAGAATACACATTTCAGATAATTCAATTGAAAAAACTAACAACCTCTAAAAATAAAAGTGGAAGACAACCTTAGCAGTATCAATTGTTACCTGCAGCAAGTCTTAATAGCTAGCACTATGCAAAAGATTAAAGCCACTTAACCTCAGGTGAAATGATGCATTTAAGTATGCAACTAAATAGCTACTTTTACCTGAGCAACTGTCCTCATCGTCAGATATGGGCACCTCCCTTTTCAGTAGCATTTCCAATTCTTCAGTTTCAGCAACATCAACAGGTCTCTCCCCGTGCTTATTGGCTTGAAATGGATTTCCACCATGTCGAAGCAACAGCTTCACAATCTGCAGCATTAAATAAATTAACTTTTAGGTTATCTACAACATGTTACTTGACCAACATAAAAATCCCCTGTTGCACACGAAATGTGAGTAACATGATATGCAATCCTATGCCCTACCTATGACACTGAGACTGGAAAGCAAGACTATAGCAACTAAAATGCAAAGTCCAGGTAGTATATACATAGTCTGCTCCTTAAAGGAAGTGAAGGGGAAGACTAGAGACAGTTGTCCTCTGTTACAAAGACTAAGCATCATTATAAAAGAAAGCAACAGAGGCCTTTTGTTCTTGCTGTTCTAGCATTTCTTCACACAATTCATCTGGTTCCCTACCTACCAGGCTCTCTACTCCTCTGCATTTGATTCACCCCCTTGTTTCAAATTTTATTGCACTTAAATAAGGAACAGATCAAGTTTTACAAGTCGCAGTACTATTGGTTCACACAGCAGTTCCAAAAAACCCTGAGAGACATCCAAGTTCCTTACTGGAGGAACAAACTACCCCCACCCCCAACTACATGCGATAAATCAAAATCATCAACTTCTCCATCATCAAGGGCAACAATTTGTTAATGCTACAGTGATACCAAGGCCACTGCATTTGCAGCACAGTGTCCAGTATTAATTACTTTTTTCCTCCCATGTGGTAAGAATGGGGAAATTCAGCAGACAGCAATACCTTAACAGGAAGTTTTACAGGTATTATTCTGGTACATAACATCAGTGAGATGGCCACAGGTACCTGTACTGAGACCAGATAAGCAAGAGGTCCCATTCTCCAAGACTCTACTACAACTCTAAGAAAGTTTGATCTAAAGACCCAAGATCTTTGTTTAGATACGTATAAAAAGCAGTTACTAAACAGCTAATAAAAAAAATCCCAACAGATTGTCATAATTAGTTTCTCTAGCTTTTCCAGAAAAACCTTTCAAACTGAACACCTTGTTTGGAAGGTGTACTTGATTCAAGGATGTATTCTATGTTCTGCTTTATACAACAGATTGCACACACAGTAATGAAATAAAAGGGATATAAAGGGAAAGCAGAGTCATTTCTGCATCTTATTTGCAGAAATCGAGAACAAATTTAAAAGTTAATGTAAAACACCTACAGAGCTCCATTTATCTTCTCCACTAAGTGCTGACTGGTAAATTTAAAAAATACTAAGAATATATATACATTAGTTCTCTATTTCAATGCCATAAATAATATATAAAAAGAAACATAAGATATATACCTTTAAACATTTATAAACATATATGTATAATACACACAAATCCACAGTATACTGTTAGGAGACATGTTTCTTTTGAGAATCCTATACAGTGAAAGTTTCTCAAAAAAAGTCACTGAAGTGTTTATTTAACTAAGAAAGTAAAGGGGAAACTTTTAAATATTTAAGAAAACAGGTATTGGTAGAAAGTATCTGGCAATAGAAGTCAGATGAAACAATCAGAACAACTTTAAGATGCTCCCATACAGCAGAAGCAGAACTGCAAGACCATACGACGGCAAAGAGAACAGTCAGGATTTGTTCTGAAGCTTCAGCACTTCAAACCATGTATTTATCCCCCTCCCACTCTCCCAGAACACTCACGTTTCTATGCCCACTACTAGCAGAATCATGAAGTGGGGTATCATCATCCAAGCCCTGTGTGTTCACGTCGGCTCCCGCTGCTATCAGAACTTTAGCAACATCGTAGTAACCAACATTACAAGCTTCGTGCAGTGGTGTCCAACCTAGAGTGAAGAATGGTAAGTTTAAGACAGAAAGATCAAAGATCTGTTTTTTTCCTCTTGTGCTATAGATCTCTTTTGCCTCCAAACACTTCAAAACACACTCTCACACACAGTACTTGGCAGGACAGCAACACCGTCCATCTGATGAACAACACATGCTTTATCAACTTTAAACCTCATGCCAAATTCCAAATTTTTCTGAGATTAAACTGAATGCTGGAATCCCAAATCAAATAGTAAAAGACAAAATCTGGCACAAAATCCCCAGGCTAAACATATTAGAGATTCTTTGACTAGTAAACATTTGACATGTGTTAAGTGTATATATAAATAATATTATTCTATATGGAAGCAGTTTGAAAACCACACTACTGGAAAAAATAAGCACGGCAAATTACCCTAACCAGCACTCCTTTAGAGCTACTGAACATGTACTAGGAATCATTAATAACATTTAGCAGCTAGATAATAAGCTATTAATAAATAGTGACAGAGAACATATTCCTGGTATTTCCCTGAACACTAGTAATTTTTTGTAATTTTGATTTTCACAAGTTCAGTGCTCATTTTCTGTAGCAGAGCATGAACTGAAGACGACAACTCACACACACTATATTCCTTACCTCAATTTCCTCTCCCCATCTTGATGACTTCCACTTCATAGCTGACCTGAGCTGCTGTTGATGCCTTCACAAAGCCCAGTTCTGGGGAGGCATTCAACTTTTGTTTCCAACAGAACCAGTACAAGTCTGGAGGAATTTATTCACGTGAACCCTGTATCTAATAAGCAGCAGTCTTGTACATCCATTAAGTGGAGGTACAAGAAACCCCTAACTTATCTAATCCCTCAGTAATGGGATTTCTCACCTTCATCTTTCACTCAACTTCCAAGCTGCCACTCATTTAAATTTTTAAAAAAGCTAAAAAAAAGAAAAAAAAAAAAAAAACAGAAAAAAAAAGAAAGAAAAAGGGAAAAAAAGAAAAAAGCTTCTAAGTTATTCTAGAGCAAAACACTTCTTTCTCTTCTTCATACACTAAATTTCCTCTTCAATCATCACTTGGGTTACTCACTTTCAGCACTGTCTGGCTACCACCTCCTTCTTTCCATTTTCTTGTCACTTGCCCTTTTCACACTCACCCAACATGATAACACTCTTCTGCTCTCAGTCCTCTGATCCCTGTCTTTTATTCTCTGTATTAATTATCTCTGTAATTTATTTTTCTCCATGTTGTACTGCTTTGCTTTTCCATCCTTTCACAATGTCCAGCCTGCCAACTCTAGTGCTGGCTTGCTGTCAAATATCTGTTTCCTTTACTCTTGTTCTCACACAGCAGTATCATTCTGGCAGATATCCCATGAGCAGGGTTACTTCCTCCATTACTAATTCATTTTCTGCTCCTTTAGTTCTGCCAAATCCTTAGCTAAAAAACTCTAATTCTCTAAACTACACTGCATCCTAAATTCCTACTTTTCTCTACTCATGACTCACTGCTTCGATCCTCCCCCTCTTCTTGACTTCTCCCTCTGCACAGTATTTTGAAGTTCAGCCACCTCTGCTTCTCACTTTGGATTACCAATAGAAAAATATCTCACTTGATCCCAAACATTTCTTCCAGAATTTTGAATGAAGTCCCCAACCACTCACTTCCAACTGATTCTCAGAACCAACTCGCAGCCATTGTCCTCTTCATTTGCCTTTAAAATTAAGTATCTGCCCTAGGTCAGACTGGGATGAAGCTATGAAGTTAACTTCCTTCAGAGCAGTCCATGCAGTGCTGCGCATTGCATTTGGGGCTATGCACCAGTACTCACAGCACAACGCGGTGTTAGCTACTGCTGAATAGGGCTTGTGAAGTGTCACGGTTTTCCCTCTCCCTCCTCCTGCACAAGAGGTTGGGAGGGGACATAGCCAGGACAGCTGACCCAAATGTATATCCCATACCACAGGATGTCATGCAATAAAAGCTCAGTGAAAGGAGAAGGAAGGCAGGTTGTTTGTACATAATGGCGTTTATCTTTCCAAGCATCTGTTACACCTACTGAGGCCCTGCTTCCTGGGAAGTCACTGAACATTTGCCTGATGATGGGAAGTAGTGAATGAATTCCTCTTCTTCCTTTGCTTGCACATGCAGCTTTTGCTTTTCTTGTTGAATGGTCTTTAACTCTACCTACAAGGGCTTTTTTCCATCTTATTTTCTCCCCACACCTTGCTGAAGAAGGGAAGTAAGAGAGCAGCTGGGTGGGTGTCTGGCAGCCTGCCAAGGTCAACCCACTACATCTCTTCTTGAAGGGTTTCTATTATTCTCCCTGTGATTTCTATGGGCCTGTCTTCTCCTGAACCTCCCCCTCCTTTTCTAAAATTGCTCTTGTCAACAAGTTCTTTTCATCTCCCCTCTCAACTTCTTTGAAGATCTCACAGTGTTCTACTTCTGCTTGTTTTCTTCTCTTCCTCTGTATGCCAGTCCTGGGCAGCTTCATGTTCAAATACAAATTCAGCTACCCTCTGCAAATCACGAAATTACCAATCTATTTCTTACCTAAAGTCAAGATTCCAGTTCATCTCATTATTATCTTCTCTTGATGTCAAGTTTGAGCTGACAACTAATTGTGCTATATAGTTCTTAGTTTCTCCCACAGGTGCCTGCTACCTCAACTCCTCTCAACCATTCCCACCGAGAACAGAATTCAGACCCATAAACCAAAACCCATAAACCTCAAAATATTGTACATGTTTCAACTTAACAAAGCTCATCAATCACTGCTGAAATCACAGCAAATACTGACATATCAAAGCTATCAGCAGGACTAGATGACAAGTGCAACTATACCACTCTCATCCGCCTTGGTGCATATCAGCTGTCCCAGTGAAGACAGTGCCACCCCCTTCACCATTACTCAACTTTGCATCTCCTCACATAGCCCACAGTCTCACCAGTTGACTCTGCCCAGCATAACCCTACAGAGTTCAGCAAGTGTGCACGTATTTCTGTAAATACCTACTGTGCAAAGGTCCTGGACACAGCTGAAACCTCTGGGTATTATTATATTGTTCTAATAATATATATACACTATGCACTATAGTGTCCCAGTGCTACCACTGCCATGGGAAATGAAAAACACCATTTGAGAATTTCTATGAAGTTATATTTTTTAATTTGCATACAACACAAACCGAAAGGAAACTTCTGTTAACAACTTCAGTGTTACTTTTAATTTATACAGTTAAGAGTACTCATATTAACTTACCTGCAAAATCTTTTACATTTACATTTGCACCTAATCTGATTAGCTCCTTGACCTGTTTAACATCCCCTCGAATTGCTGCCATATGTAGAGGAGTTTCCCCTCGTTCATTTCTCTTGTTAACTTTGTCTTTTTGTCTTGAAGAAGAGGTTGGAGTTTTCTTCTGTGTTGGTGTTGTTTGTAAGGAATGATTTAAGGTAGAATCTATAAAACAAGTTTTTAATGGTCACTGTTAAGTTAATTAAAATGAGGTGAAGTAAAAAGATTGTCAACACTTGTCTTCAAAGATAACAATGACCAGTGAATAATTACATATAAATAAAAGACATTTCACCCTTCACAAGTATCAACACAATGCTGATTTTCAATGTGAAAATTTTGCAAAATCTTACTATTTTAAGCAAGTTTCTAGGACAGATGAAGTCTATCCAAACTACAAGGTTCACATACTCTGGTATAAATTCTGCCGAATCAAGACAAAGCATGATCATGCAGATTAGTATCTACCCTGCTTCCCCTTCCTCCAGCAAAATTCCACTACATTTTTATGTAGTGGGATGCCAGTTTAAAGAATTACAGTCTACATATATAAATCCTCAGCTGTACCAACACAGCTGGAAACCTTAAGCCATTTGCTTTTAAATAGCAATTTTACAAAAACTTTACACCTGTAGAACATACACATACATAAAGATTTTTTTAAATACAGCTGGACCAAGGATGGTTTGAAATGGTGAATTAAAACCAAGATGTCTCCCCTCTCCCACTAAGTCCTAAGGAAATGATCCCATTTCCTCCTAAATTAAAATCCTGCTCCAAAGTGAGACAATAAGATAATAGTCAAGCTTCAATAAAAAAAAAGAAAGCAAGCATTTCAGGCTTTAAATAATCCATACAAAACAGTGTCTGAGAGGCAAAAATAACCAAAGGAAGAAATCTTCAATTTTTACAGCTATCATAGTGCAAAGCTTTTCACATAAATACAGAAGATCAAGAATTTTTCCTTAAATTACTCACCAGCTGAAGTAAGTTTTAACAGAAGTATGAATGATTTAAAATATGTGGAAAAAAAAAAATTCCAAGATTATTGAAAAACATCAGGGTTCCGAATATTCTGACTAGGACAGAATTAAACAGGCAAGAGGAAGAAAACTGTTAACTTTGCAAGATCACCTGGACTGTTGTCTCTTGCTGTCATCTGCATGAGAAGTGCCATCTGTTTGCGCTCTGACAGAGGGTAACCAAAAAGAATGCTAACCGGGGCTGATTTCTTATTCCCAGCATCCTTCTTCATTTTCTTTTTCTCCGGACCTTCCTTCTCTAGAAATAGGAACATTTAAAGACTCAAACTGCTGTTCCATCAGAATATTCTTCTAGAAATAAAACCATCCTCTTAAGGTCTGTAAGCTCGTGATTGGTGGCAGGTGATGAAAAACAGAAATTACACCTTTAACTTACTGCATTTGTGTTAGTGTTGGTTACCTGTTCTAATCATATTAGGATAATAAGATACTGAAACAAAGCACTTAAAGCTGTAAGCAGGATTACAAAAAAATTCTAAAAGATGAAAAACCTGTTTCACAGCAGGAATGCTGTGTATGTCACAACTTTAATTCTCAGAGATTGAAGTCAGGCATTTAAAAAATTCTGTAAAATCAGCTGGTCAGCTTTCAGCATTGAATACAGATCTGAGACTACACTCTCTTCTCCTTCTATCAAGACACCATGTTAAAAATTAGGAAAAGACTATTTAATATGGGTATCTGCTAAGTAATTGGTTAAAAGATTGTTTCTCTCAAACTCATTCTGTTATTTTCTCTTAAAGCATTTTCTTCTCCAGAATTCATATCCTTCAAAAACATACAGCTATTTTATATACATAGCTTCTTTCCTTTTATCAATATTTACAGAAGCTGTTTAATATTTCATCTCCATGTTTTAAACCAGGAGCTAAAATTACACATCTGAATAAACACATCAAAAACAAAACAAAAACTCCCATGAAAACCAAGAAACCCTATCATCTGCAAAAGCAGAAAACCTTAGAGGACTCCACTGAGGAAAACTTCTTTGACCTTCTGCAGAGGGGTAAAAATTAGAAGCTTAAGACCCTTTGAGGTTCCTGGTTATCTTTTCACTTCCTACAATTCTGCCTTTTTTCTTGTTTCACTCATTTCCTCTCAACTAATTTTCTACCTTCCTAGCCTTCTCTAAATCTCATTTTCTAGGCCTGATTACAGACACAAGCTCTACTAATTCAATGCTCTTGAGGCACAGGAAGGCACATCGACAGTTCTTATCTTGAATTCCATATCGACCTATAAGAAATACATGATTTTACAGGCTGAACAATTACAAGCAAGAGTATTTTAAGAATGGAAAGTTACATTTCCATGTACATACTTTAAAAACCTCTATAAATTTATGCATCGTGTTTAAAAAGGAAACAAGATCCCTTTTACAGAATCAAATGTTCATTCTTTTTCCTAAACTGCAGGCAACTCATAGTCTTGAGTATCTAAAAAATTAATTCAATATCCAAATCAACACTATTTGTGTTGTGCCCTATTGGTAAAAACATCTGCATAGGAAAATCAAAACAACCTTTACAATAAAATTGTACTTTCAACTTTTTCATTGCAAGTATGCTGTTCTCTCTCTTTATTGACTAATTTAGTACTTCCATCAAAATAACACATTTCAGATTGACCAGCATAATCATCTGTTTCTTAACATATGCTATTTACTGCTCATGATCCTTTCCTTGAAAAACACATTTATCTTCATTCTGAATTATTCCTAACAATAATATAGCTATTTTCAGCTTGAGAAAATAATATATCAAAAGAAATGAAATAAAGCTTTTGATTATCTAGCTTTTACACTTTTATCCATTAGGGTTGTCTGGGTTTTGCCTTTTTTTTTTTTTCATCATCACAATTTACTCCTGTCCCATATTCAGTGTTGTATTTCAGTGGAGGGGTAGATTATTCTTCTATTACACTTTATTAACACAGTGTTTGCAAAGCATTTCTAGATCTCACCAATTTAAAGTACCAAATAAGAATACAACTGTTCTCACCAAGTTATACTGTAATTATGCACTTACCACTCAAAAAGAGACACAGTTTTACTAAAAATGGATATGAGACTTCACATGTATTTTCAGTAAGTCTAAACAGTTCAATGAACAAAAATCAGTATGATCAACAAAAAACCTAAAACAGTCTCAAGACTCTAGCAGGTGCACCTGCTAATCCTTTATTGGAATATGTTCTGTACAAGGCTATTGCTTTTCCCCCCAAAGATCTCATGGACATGACCTGGTTCTGAGTGTACAAGGTAAAACAGGACAAGAGGGGTGGAAGAAAGCCAAGAAAAGAAAAAAAAAAAGGGAGTAGGGCATATAAAATAGCAAGTTTTATACACCAAAAAATAAATCCGTGTTCCAAGACTACGATCACACAGTATACTACACTTTAACAGGAGGAGACCAACTTAACATTTAGGAACTTCAACTTTTTAGCTATTCTTTGTCTTCTGGTAACAAAACTTTTCATAGCTGTGTACTTAATGTTTCTACAATTTGAACAGTAATAACTTCCCTAATAGAGGAATGGTATCACTTTAAGACATTAAGTTTAGGTAGAATTTAATGTATAAAACTGACTGCTAAACTCAATTAGCTGGTTTGGTTTTTTGAGTGTTTTTTTTTTTTTTT
>VWZT01004606.1:2525252-2549201 GCA_013397055.1 Pachycephala philippinensis
TGCTAGAATAAGAAAATCTAAAAGCCTAAACCCCTTAAGACTCCCCCAGGCCCTTGGGACATATAGTGCCTGTGGTATTACTTATGAAAGAAGCTAATCCATCTAACACAAGTCATCATTTGCAAATGCATCGCTAAGTTGATAAAAGCAGATCCAAACTCCATTAAGCCTTTTCTGATCTCTTCCACTACACCCACAAGTTTCCCACTTGACCCCAATCTCACCAAGAGCTTTCTCATTCCTTGCTCCAAACAATCCAATTATTTCCCGTATCTATGTATGTAAATTTCCCACAATATGATAAAGTGGCATTAAAATTTTATTGCTTTCTCTAGAATATTATCTTATATTAGGTACTATGCAATAGAAAGGATGAGCTAAAAATAATTTTAAATTCCTAAGCAGGAAACATTGGTTTCAACTTGCTCTGTAGGAAAAGAAAAAACAAACAACAAACCCACAACTTTTTGCTGTTGGTAATCTTTAAAAAGAATCCCTTTTTTGGTGGCATTCATCAGTAAAATACATTTGTAGATTCTCACAAAGAGGCACAAGCTGCTTAAGTAATTTGATAGCTCTACATTTATTCTTAAATTGCTTATATGTATTATGTTAAATACTATGACTGATGCACTAGTTTTTGAATAATGACTGAAAATTAATTTTGTGATGATCTAATTAGGAGAGGCAGTTCAAAACGCATACTTTCAGATAAATAAAAACACATTGAAAATGAAAAAAAAAAAAGGCTATACATAGAATACACAGAAACAGGAAAAAAAAGACACTATTTTGTTCCTTAGCTATTTATTTCCTTAGTGGAAATAAGCATTCAGTGGTGGACTTTCCAATTTGAAAGATGCAATGAACATTTGAGAGAAGGGTGTTTGAGAAGTCTGTACAAAGTTGATGCTATTTATTATTTTCAGTGACAATGGTGAAATAGAGATACAATCAGATATGCAGACATCATCACAACTGAGAGAGATGGAGAAGCAAAGAGCCCTGGCAAGGGGAATGTAAAATGACTGACTAATCTGAAAAGCAGTCTTAATACAAAACAAAATAGGAAAAGCCAGGATAAAACCAAGGTTCTACAAACTGATAAAAATAATTAACTGTACAATCACAAAATGCTGTGTTAAAAGATATAAAACTCCTAATGGCATCCCGGATTTAACTTCAAGTAAAGGAAGGCAAGAGGAAGTAGAAACCCTGCAGGTTAGACTAGGCATTCCATTTTAAGGAGCGGGCATTCACTGTTCCAATTGTTCCTGGCCACTGCAACAGCACGGACACATCTTTTTCAGAGTCCAAAGCAAGGTTCAAAACTCAGCATGAATAGGTCTGTGCATTACTTTAATGTGATCCATGTATACAACCTAAAATGAAGCTGACATTTTTTATAAAATAACCTGTAAGTCCTCTGGACTTTCTAAAGAAGTTAATTAACCCAAAGTGAAAACTGCTAATCAGATAAAACACTGAAGACATGCTGATGTTCAGAAAACTAAACTACTATGCAAAGTGAAAAGCATTACATACTTTCCATGTCCACTACAGTTAGAGAACATTTAATGGCTTTAGACTGCAACAGGAGACCAGCAAAGGTTATTTATCCTTCTACTAAGCATCTAACTCTATGCCAGTCAGCATAATTAAATATCAGAATAAACTGCCCAAGGAGACAGGAATTTCCATCAGGCAAGCCTTTAAAGAAAAGGTCTGGCAAACATCTGTCAGGAACTGAGTACAGCTTATTCTACTCTGGGGCAAATAGATGAACTGGATCTGCACGTCTCAACGTTTAATGCATGCCTCACTGGAGGATGTAGTAACAAGGAAAAATTTTCTCTGTCAACAAAACCATACTAGTGTGCTGTGATGAGGAACACATTTTTAATCTGTTCAACAGGAACTGTCTCAGAGGGCTAACAAACAGCAGTCTGGACAATTTCTTGATATCCCATTCCAGCTCTATTGTCTGGTACTGCTACAATCAATGACAAGACACAAAAGGAGACAACAGAGAGCCATATAATCTAGCAGATGTACTAAGCCCTGGGAGAACACGCATTCTTTTTCTGCCTATCAAAGATAATTACATACTGAAGCGTGTTCTGTATGGTATTAAATCGTTTTGGGCACTATTGTTGGAGTCTTCCAAGGAGAGAATTAATTCTTACAAACTCCAAATGTGTTTCTCCTTTGGATGACATATCCATAGTTTACTTCCTGAGTTTGGCCATATAAAGTATAAATTCAGATAAATTAAAAGTTCATTATGTTCATGTGTTTATAAAATATCTTATGCAAACATTAGATGGTCTAGCTGCTGTACTCACTCGTACTGTTTTTTTTATGCTTGCCAGATGAGCAACTGAAATAAAAATACATGTACCCTAAAGCATATATGATATAAACTCAGCTTATTAACAGGAATGTTATTTCTAATGTTTTTTTTGAGTTCTCAGAAGACCTGAACACATAGCTGATTTACATAGCTATTCACTGCTTGTTAGGGCTGCATAATAGGCATTAATTTCTGGACAAACATGAAAGATTATGTCTAACAACAGTAACTTCACTACGTTTCTCTGTCAACAGCTAAGAGTGCACAACCAGAACTAGCTAAACAGTGTAACAACTACGAAAGGGAAATCAAACGCCGCAAGTGTTTTTTTCTTTCATCTTATGTTAACCATTGGAATAGTCTTATGCCATTTAGGCCATTACGGTTTTTATTTTGAGAAGAATGAGGATTTTTTTATGGAGTGGTATCCTTTAGCATTACTGTTCACTTGTAAGAGGCAGTTTTGTATGAACATTATTTCACACTGGGCCTTAGTATTTCCTTACATCAATTACATTAGCTAATGAATCCCTAACATTTTTCATAGTAATGCTTTAAGAACTATTACTTTTAAATTCATGGTTGCAAATGTTTATGCATTGACAAAAATCTTTATTTGCTTTACAGAAATTTCCACTACTTTTTAAAGATATTTCATTAAAATTATCACTGTTAATTTGGCCTAGTCAATCTTTACTTGAGAGTTCTATGTTTGTGTATATAGTACAGATTTGCCTTCATGACTTTGTGTTGTTCAAACTCACACTTTACTCTTAGCCTATTGCCTGCCAAATTCTGAATAATTTTCTTGGCTGAATCTAAATTATGGCATTTTGGCAATATTTTCTCTATTTTTTTCTAATACACTCTAAAGAGTGCAGATTAGTCAAAGGCCAGCTGAACACTTCTGACAATTGTCTGTGTGTTAGAGAAAAGTATGTGACAGTTTAAGTGACTATTTAACATAACCATGTATTCAGTTCTTCTCAAGATATGACAACTGTATTTATTATGCTAAAAACCTGAATACAGGAATATTAACTCAAACACTTATACTCTCCATTAATAATAATAATTCTCCATTTTTATTTAGGATCTTATATTTTCAGTATTACATATCATTTTATATCATACTATTCCAAACCACACCCTACACTATTCTAATCTCAAGCTGTACACTGTACCAGGGTGGACAGTGAGCAACACTGGATAAAACAGCGCCAGCAGTTTATCAGTTTACTTTTTGCTATCAACTTAACCAGTCCATGACTGGGATTCCATATTCATAGCCTTGGTCAAACTTCCATTCCCTCCTCTTTCCCTGAATTACTGAATGACACTTTGACCATATCCCAAACAAGGATCAGAATAAAAACAAAGAAAAACCACACCCAACATTATTTCATCCCTTTACTAGTAAGCCAATTTCCTTTCCCCACGTTACTCTGTTATCTTCCTCTTCTTATCTAAGTAGTTCATCAGAGTGAGCAGAAAGAATTACCTTTGCCTCACTTTACTGGGACCAATGAAACAAACTGGAAAGAGACTAAAAGGTCTAAAGGTTTCTATGAATGTTTTTGGAAGACAAAAAGTTACAAGTAGATGCTGAATCTTCTAATCTTTTCCTATTTTTTAACCTCTTCCTGTCTTACATCCATTCATCAAATGGTCTTGCAGAGAATACAGATTTCAACAAAAGCGTAAGTCTGACCACACACACACACAAAATCTTTTTCTAGAGAGGACAGTTCTAAAGATTGTTGGGAAACAAAGAGATTCTCTCTCCTTAGGGCAATATACATGTAACTCATCATTCTCAATGCAGAGTATTCTTCCAGCTTCTGTTACTCATTAGTAGTACAGATAAACCCGTGGTCTATTGTACAAGTGTACTAGCCAGACAAATTGGAGAACTGGGTGATTTGCAACTTGGCTCCAGAACTCTAAAAATTATGGAATACTTCACATTTATAAACAACAAACCACTCTTCAGCATGACTGGATTTCCCGTATTCCTTCATTCTCCAACACTCAAAAGTGGATTGTACAATTTTTAAATGGGACTCCCTTGTACAGGAGCTACTCTCAAGCTTTGTGCAGCATTTAGCTTTTAAGTCCACCCTCACAGAGGGAACAAGTCCCTGTGTTACAAAGGAATATAAGAAACTGGTGTTTTTCTTTGGTCTGTGCTCTGTCACACCTTCACAAATGTTTTGTTTGTTTGTTACAGGGAGTAATACATTGCAAAATAAAATAAAATAAGGATCATTCTTCTTGTGAGTATATAAAGACTTCATATTAGCTAAAATATGGAGGCTATACACTAACTTACATCAAATAAAACCAAAGCATCCAGCTTCCTTTTAAATTAACTTGCAAATTACAATAGAAGTCAAATTTTGTCTCACAGTTTAACTTACAGTTAAAGCAGTGTAAAAACGTATAATTTTTTTTCAATACTGAAGATATCAGAACACAGATTCATATTTATTTCTTCCCATTACAGCAACAAAAATCATGAAATATGCTTCGTTTTACTGAAATTAAATAGGCATTAATATAATTTTGTTACCTTTCTTGCAGTTGTTTTTTCCACCATGGTGCTATTGCTGTTAGAATTTTCAACTTTAACTGTTTTTGTAGACCCAAATTTGGGCATTTTATAGCTGTTTAGCTAGCTGTATCTTGTATCAGCGGGTTCATCCTGTGCCTGAAAAACAAACAAACAACATTACATAAATATACACACTGCAGTGTCATTTCAGGACAAATGTTCCTGCAGATGGTAGCAGAGCTGAATAGTACCCCAAAAAAGATGGCTAATAATGACACCTGGCTTCAAGCATCCTCTTCATATGCAGCTCAAACCTTGGGGCAAAACCCCAAAAGGTCTAACATGGCTGTTGCTGGGGACGGTGTAATGAAAAAAGCACCAAGTCAGCTGCTGAACTGCCTCATTCCTCTAGCTCACATTCTGGGAAAACTTAACATTTTTGGCTATTTTAATAGGTTCATAGGTTCAGTGTCTCACCTCATGTTAAACGTACTAAGGCTTGGAAAGATGCACAAGATTTCTAGTAACACCGGGAAGAGAAATTAGGCTTTCTAGCCTGGGAAACTGAAATATTGTATATTCAAAGTAGTATGAAAAGGAAGTCAAGTCTTGTGGTTTATTATCCTTTCTGTTGGATCAAGAGATGCCTGTTAGAAAAAGAATCTTTTAAAGCTTAGACCTGGAACTAGAAACCTTAATTTCCACTGTCTATCAAATGATATACATAAGTCACCACTAAAGACAGATATGTATCTATATAAAGCTTCAAGAGCTGTGTAGTGTTTCATCTCCATGGTACACCAAACAAGTTTCATTACAGATTCACATAATGGAAGAGGTCCAACTTGCCTCTTCCACAGACGGAAGAGCCACCCTTTTTGTAAGAATGCCTGAGAGGAAAGGTCACACAAAAGGTAAAACTACATTTGACAGCACTTTAAAGCTGGTGACTTTTTAATGGGACTTTTTGAGTTGATGTATTTTGTTACAAGTATTTACGTGATCACAATCTTACTGAGGTGTAGTAATTTTATGCCTGAGCAAGTCATCATTTTAGGTGCAACACTCCTATTGTAGCTTTACCATTAAGATTTTGGGATCATGACATAGAGAATTTGTTGCTGTTTTAGGCCCATGGCCACTATTTTGGTTTGACACAGTTAACTGGCAACAAAACTGGTGCAGATGACTTTGAGAAAACCATTTTGCACACTACATCTGACACACGAGACGTTGATATTCAAACAAATTTCTACATCCCGCCCACCCATCCATCCCCCACAAGGCTTAAACTATGGAAAATCTGAATATTTGTCTAAGATTAATACTGTTGTATACAACAACGTAACATGCTACTTTCTTAATCTTCCAGAATAGGAGGGGAAGAAAAGTTCGACATGCTCAATCCTCAAGTCAAAGAAGTAGGAAATGTTGCACTAAGGTCTGCTCTATTCCTCCCTTTCCCCTACACCTGAGGAGGTTTCTTTTTGTTTTGTTGAGGTTCTTTTAAGCACTAACCACAAGCTTATGAAAAACAGGAAGAGAATAATTAGAAACAATCTCACATTCAATAACCAGAATCTTGTCTCCACTATGATACAAGATACACTCTTGTGAAATTCCTACTGTTCTACCTAAGACAAAAGAAACATTAGTTTATTCCCTTCATTTATGGAGTGTTAACTGGATTTATGCAGCCCTACTGATACAGAAAGTAATTGCTCAATTTTAATGAACATCAAAGCACATGGTTATCATCCTTTTCTTTTTACTTGCTTTTGTAACAGCTGCAGGAACAAAAAATGGTTATTGGTTCAAAGGAGAGAAAGAAATACTACTCTGAGTTTCCTGTAATTTACAAAAACTTTCCTTAACCCTAAAAGAAGCAACAAGTTACTATCTTCACAGAATACTACTGTGGTGATTAGACCAAACATAGTGTATTACCATAGTAGCAAATACCTGTTTCCATGGTTTAAAAAGCAACAAGTCATAAATCTGCTTTTGCTCATTTAGCCTCTCAAATCCTCTCTGTAACTTTCATTTGTAACAATTCCTATTCTATATACCATGATTACAACTACTTTAAAAAAAAGCAGTGGGTGAAAGCTTTATTATTTTAATCAAAATATTTCTCATTGCATATGCTGCTGTTTCCTTTCCTTCCTTTTTTCCTGCTACCTGGCTCCCTGAAACTACCTTCATTCCTGCTTTCTCTTCCTTTCCTGGTTTCATATGCCATTTCCTGGTGTATGACAGCAAGAAGCCAAACTTCATGAGCTTAGTAAACTTGATTAGCTTAGGCTTGGCTCCCTTGATCTCATTTGCCTCACCAGCAGGGGCTAAACCACAGGAACTGAACAAGAGTTGCCCTTCACAAAAGGCCCGGCCTCCCTGCATGTCTTTACCTGGACAGCAACAGTTTATTTTTTAAAATGATAGAACAAAAAAACTGCAACCTCAAGTATTATACAGGGGCAAGAGGATTATGAAAACACTTTCAAAATAGATTTCACTCGAAGACATTTTTAGTAATACAGTTAGCTCAATATACAAATAGAAGTAAATGAAAACAGAAAGCATAGGATGTTTCTATCTTCTTTACCAAATGATCAACAGGCAGGAGCAGATGCACAGGAAGCTCCACCTGAACATGAGGAGAACTTTACTGTGCAGGTGACTGAGCACTGGGACAGATCACCCAGAGAGGCTGTGGAGTCTCCCTCACTGGAGATAAATTCAAGAACCATTTGGACACAATCCTGTGCAATGAGCTCTGGGATGGCCCTGCTTGAGCAGGGAGGCTGGACCAGATGACTCACTATGGTCCTTTCCAACCTGACCCATTCTGTGATCAAAAGTAAATGTGAATTCATTAAATTCTTGACCCAAGCCAAATATGCTTTGGGGAAAAGAAAAAAAAAAAACCTGCTTTGGAAGTTCACCAAAAATGAGTGCCACATACTGGATTATCAAAGCAGAACCACCACGCTGTAAGACTAACAAACAGCAGTTATTTCCATAAAGTGTTTCAAGTACCAGACTGCTATTGCACAATCACTGTGCAGAATTTAAAGCAGACATAAATGCTTCAAATATCTGAGAAAAAACACTTTTCATAAAAGGTAGATTTAAAAAAATTATTAAAATATCACTATGGCCCAGAAATTAGGCAAACTATTCAACCTGTGATTACATACTATACATAACAATAAAATTTTCTGCCAAAGTAATGTTTTAATTGAAATTTTAACTTTTATTTCCATTTTTCTGGAGTTCAGTACCATTGCAACTCAAGTTCTAAACACAAACATTTGCACTCAGTGAAAACGCAGAACATTAACAGGGTCTTCCAGGGAAACCTAGATCTGTCTGCTTTGAGTTTTCCTCAGGGCCATTTCTTAATACAATTACTGGTTTATTAGGCAATCTTGATGGCACATTTTAAATCACCAGAACCCTAAATTAAAAGTTAAACTCTTCACATTCAAATTATTCTCCTCTGTCACAACAAGCAGTGCCATCACTTTTCATCTGACACACAGGCACAGCTGTGCTTTCTCCATAACAAACTGATTTCAAGCTTTTCAATAAAACAGAATCTGCTTCCTACTAAAGAAACTTCTCTGTATGTAACAAAATCAGATATTTTTATTTTATGTTTGGACATCTTTCCTGCACCTTCATTACCAATCATCAGTCATGCTATTGGAAATGCTGTTGAACTCTTCTCTCAGTCATTTTTCAACTAAGGAACTAAAAATTCTGTTTTCTCCTTGAAGTAACAAAGGTAAGCATTTAGGCAGATCTACGGGCAGTGATGTAAAAAGCTAGGATTATTTCATAAAAAAACCCCCTGGACATAAAAAACCAACCCCAAAAAAATCTCACCGACCACCAGAATTTCAGACATAACTAGCTACAGACAATTAGTGATATAATAAATCTCTAATGCCAACAAGTTACTGTATTAATTTATATAAGCTTACATCTAGCACTGATGAAAAAGCTAGTCTTTACCTACGTAAAAAACCAGAGCATTCATGCAGTACTACAACAGTGCTGCCACCACTGTCATTCAATCCCTTTATATCTTTCAGCCTGGTC
Organism: Pachycephala philippinensis; assembly: GCA_013397055.1. NCBI lineage: Eukaryota > Metazoa > Chordata > Aves > Passeriformes > Pachycephala > Pachycephala philippinensis. The sequence continues at coordinate 2,534,267 of VWZT01004606.1, forward strand.
TTCTGAAAAATTAAGGCCCATGTGTTTGTGTTAGATGCATACGTATGATTCACTAATGACTTCCAAGCCTGTAGATGGATTTTCTTTAAATTTGACAGCAGCAGAAATTTTCAAATATATTAAGCACTCACAAATTTCATGGGAAAAGGTGGCCAGTGGACAATAAGAATAACAATAATAATTCATCAGTGTTTTTCACAAGGGAAGGTTTCAATATGAGCTTCATGACACACCGCCTGTAAGAAAACTCCACATGAGATGGCCTCTATAAACCACTTTCCTTTTTTCCCCCTTAGTTATGGGGCGGGGGAAGTTTCAGTTAAGACCTGCACATTACCAGAGTCAATCAACCAAAGACATAAATTGCTAAGAAATTAAGTATCATTAGTTCTGGTGCTCACAGAACTACTTGTTTCCTTTCTGGTTCAGAGTGTATGATTACCTCCTTACTCCTGCACATGTCTTCCCCATGAAACCTACAGCAAAATGTTACAGGATGCTTTGGGAAGGTTTTCTTTGATAGCCCTGTTGTACAGCTGATCTTGAAGGTCAGCTGACTGCTAGTACTACATCAGATTAAGGGGGCACAAGATTCAACTTCTATGACAATATCAGTAGTTGATGAGTTAATTTCCAAGACGCTGCATCTACCCTCATGCTCTAGAAAGCATTTGCATTTAAAAAGCAGGGGATCTAGAGTAAAGCTGTCTTCTCAACTACCTCTGCTTTCCTGTACTTCCCATATCTTATTTCATCTGCAGAGAAGAAAAACAAAACAAAAAAAGAAAAGAAAAAAAAAGGAAGAAAAATATAAATATCCCTCTTTTGCAATAAGGATTTACTCCAGACTGGGAAACAGTGAATCAACTACACCAAATTTCTGCTATAAATAATTGACAGGAATGCTTCAGAATGTTTTAATATAATTAAACTACTGAAAATGACAACTACGGCTACATCTACATTAGGAAGAAGTAAAGAATTATCAAGAGTGGATCTGTAGAGTTGAACAGCTGGTAACAAAAATCCCAAATGTACACTAGTCACATTTAGCAGATTTGCTCTGGACTACTTCTAGTGCAGTTCCATGTAGTAAATGCACATTAAAGGTTGGAGCACATTCAGCAAATTCCTAAACACATCTCTCAGCTTAAAACAGGAGGAATCAAGCTCTGAAAACACTACATAAAGCAAACTAAACTACAGTGAGGAAAGAGGATAGTTACTGATTTAAACTAAGACTGACCTGATTTTCTCTTAGAAATCTCCTCCTTCCCATCCCTAGAAATTTGTCTCTTCCAAGTTTATTTTGACATGACTGGCATGATCTAGATCTCAAAGCTATTAAGAGTCCACAAAAGGAAAAAAAAAAAAAAGTTGGTGGATGAGTATAAGAGAGATGTCTAAGAACAGCTGAACTGAGGGAAAGGCAGGCAAAAGCCAACATTACATATTCTGTTCAGAGAAAGCCAGCTGGCCAACCCGTATGTACACACTGGCTAATTAAGAAGTATGTAGGTAGCTCACGCCTAGCCATACCAAATGTTATCTGCATTCTGGTGGGAGTGTGTCAAAGACAGATGAGGTTAACACACTGGGAGAAAGGGAATGGGTATAGTACAAAGGACCAAAAAGCTACAGAAAACTGGTATTTTTAAATCCTGTAAGAAGCAGAGTTTCAGCAAAAAGATGTTGTTCATTTAACTAAGTTCAACACTCTGTGTTCTTTTTTCTTCTTATCAGGAAAGTGCAAATGACTTCAGTATTTTATTTCACAACAAAGGCATCCTTCAGCAAACAGCTCAGAGAAGTGATTTCTTTCCAAAAGAGAGGTTAACTAATTATTAATGCTAAATGAAATGTGTGATGAGAGATGTAACAGCATTGCCAATTATTTTCTTCTTATGGAACTCAGTGCTTCTACACACAGTTACTCAACTAGAGCCAACTGCTACACAACGAAATGGCTCCTGGTAAACGAACGTGTTATCAGATTAGCATCTACCTTTTCACCTACAGTGTCCAGTAATAAAAAAGGGCTTGAGACAGAACAAGAGATTATTCAGGATATTTTGGTTAGAGGCTAGGGATGTGCTAAGAGGCACAAGACCAGCAATTTGGTACTGGGGGGAAAGAGACCATTCAGGTTACAACACACAGTAGGAGGGCAGTGAAATCCAGTAGTACAGGGCCGGGCCTTTCTGGGTTGGCAATTTAACCACCACGTCTACAAGAAGAATATCTGTCTGTATTTTAACCTGTTTTTTCCCACACAGAAATATGTCTAAAGCTTCAGATTAGCCAAATGACAGAGTGTAACTGTGACAAGGAGGCAGCAGAGAGAGAGACTTGAGAGGACAAGGCTAAGAAGAGATTGTGTCTGGGAGGAAAGCACAGGGGACTCCACGATCAACACAAATATTTTTCCCCAGAATACTTTTTTTCTATGTTACAGAACACAAACCAGAAGTCTTCAGTCTTGCCATTCCTATGGCCTTGTAAAAAAGCACAAGCATTCCATACCCTTTTTGTTTAAATGGAGAACGACGAGCTTATCCCTGTGGTCTGTTTTCCACTACCTCCTTGGACAGCCATACTTGCAGAAATGAAGTCTCAAACACTGCTGATGTCTCATGAAAATGTCAGAATGATGGTAAAGGACGGGACACTGCCGAGAGCAAGCACGTAAAAATCTCATCAGAACGTTATACAAAATACTGTTCTGAAAGGTCAAAATTCCAGAGTGACTGCAGCCATAAAAATATCTGTACCAAGGTCTTCATTGCAGAGAACTGTATCAACACAGCTATTCTATAATCATCAGAGCAATTTATTTGATCTTTACAATGAAGACACTGAAAATATTATTAAAGGCTTTATTTGGGCAAAAATACCTTTAGGTTTCTTGTGCGAGTCCTATGAAAGTAGTGTTACATGGATCCCCCTAAAAGACGCTTCCTCTCAATCATTCAGCAACTGAGGGCGCTGCTGCAGCTCAGCACACAGGTTACTGCCAAGTAGGATTATGGAACATTTTAACTCCCTGGGTGCTAAAGTCAAAGTTGAATAGGTACGAGACCTAGAGAGTAAAACATTTTTTCCAAAAAGCTGGTAACACATTAGACATATGCAGCTATAATGGACTAAATATACACTGCAGTACATCCCTACTGGCAAGCCTGCCTCCTGCTGCAGGCTAGAACCATATTATCCTTCACAAGCTCAAAGGAAACACATTCTGCATAAGAAAAGATTAAATAAAAGGCTATTTGTGTACACTGTACTATTTGAGACCGTATTTTTACCATCACCACTTCCTGTGTGTGGTATACATTATAATACCTTCAAATACAACGAACAGAACAATTTACCAGGCCCTTTTTTGCCCTGCACTCCATGGTGTCTCATTGTACTCACAATTCAGTTCTCTGGCAGTAACCAGCAAATAAATTACTAACCACTACTGGCTTTAGGTAGCAGAGCAATTTAGTATGTGAGAGAGAACACTGCCTGAATGATACATGCAGTGGCTTTTGCAGATGAAAGGTGACAAGAACATTTTTATTTGGAAAATATTCACAAGGTCTTTTCACACAATTGCGACGGTTCAGTGCATGCACATTCCAGTGCCAGGGTTATGATGAAAGAACGAAGCTCCAACACAGCCTCAAACTAATGTGCCTAAGGCAACAGTCTGTTGCTGTATTAAGTGCAAATGCAGTACCCAGCATGGACATGAGTCACAAATTTGGCAGATTTTACAGCATTTGATGATAAAAATATGACAAAACATTCTTGGTTCAGAAGTGAGAAATTCTTTTTTATTACAATTTTTCTTTAGGATTTGCACAATACTTGAGACAACTTCGTGGCTAGAATATGCAATGCTGGGATTAGTTCTGCTCCTTTGCTACACCTATTGTGCAATCTGAGAAACAGAGCCTTACCTTTCCCCTGCAGCAGTTTTTCCTACCAGATTTTAGAGGATATATCAAGAAAATCAAAGAAAACAAAACATCAGCCTAACAAACAAACATTTCAGAAATATATGTCATGAGATAAATTGGATATATATTTTTTGGAGATTCCTCAGATACTAGCTAATGGAACAGACTCACTGTCCTATCAGAGAGCATTCCTACATTTTAATTTGAAATGTTCAGATACCTGAGATCCAAACATATAAGAACTGCACAAATCTTTCTGCAATAAGCAAAATAAACTATTTATTTGAACTCCATTTTATAAAGGTGTCCTTTATAAAACGGTGTAACAGTAAAACAGGCATGGGCAGTGACTACTCACAATCTCCAGAACAGCTTTTAATGTACTCTGAAGTACCTACTCATCACATGCCAGACTACACTACACAGGGATAGGATGAAGTCTCTAAAAAAAAAAAAAGCCAATACTCAGGCTGCAAGAAAGATTTTCCAATACTTCAGCTGGAACTCACCACTACTTCCTACCAAAATAAGGAATGTATCTCATAGTCTAGGAATTTCTGCTAGGAAGAGGGAAAAAAAGGAGAGGACATACAACTCTTTCCTATGCAGAAAACAAAACCTTTGCAGGGGTTTCATTGCACTTGCCTATATAGGACCTTGGGTTCCTACCCATAATCCCTATTTTAAGAGCCTGAGTTTACCTGTGCTTGGTTTCAAGTGTCAAGTTCCACAGATTTCACAACACTCTTCAATTGATTTCTGTGGTAGTAGTTAGCACCTCGACTTGTCAACTTCTTTGTAACAAATATTCTCTACTGAAGAGCATGACTGAGTCTATAGCTTTCTAATCAATCTTTAGCAAGGTTTTTCTCCTCTTTTTTTTTAACTAAACACATGCTTATCAGAGATTACAAGAACTTCAAGTACATAGAATTAAAGAATAGTTGAGGTGAAGAGACATTTAGAGGTCCATTTAAGTCTCTCAGTTATCTATCTACTCAGTCAGGCATTTTCAGCTTTAGTCATACTTTACATAGACCAGGCTGAATTTGTCACTTAACCAGGAAAACACAGCAAAAGAAATAATGGAAAGTACAATGAGATGTGTTACATGGACTGACATGAAATTTAAAGGGACTATGGATTCATACATATGGTTCATCAGAGATCATGCTTCAGTAACAGCTGTATCTGAGCAAGAGACAGCTCCTCTTTCATGTCACAGCTTGTCATTAGAAATACACCTGCGCGTCTTCCCAAAGATTTTCTTGCAACTACATCATATTAAGTGTCAACCAAGTAAGGACTGAAACTCTTACTGGAGTAAGTTGGACATTTCCTGCCTCACAAATTCTTAACTAAAATTCCAAAATCCACCTGTCAAAATGAAACCAACGTGCTGACAATCTGGTGAAGTTCTGAGGAACCAACGACCACAAACAGCTGCAGCAAGTGGCTTCACCTGCTTCTAGAGAAAGATGATCTACTTCTCATTCTTAACATGATTCCTGCTATTTCAGCTTGTCTTGATTTCTACCTTCTTAAAGGGAACAAAATGTCTACAACACCTTTTTTTAAAAAAAACCCCAACAACATCCTAAATAGAAAGCAGCACCTATCCTGGACAACTCCAAACAAATTACTATTCATAAATCAAAACCGGGAACGCTCCCTCTCCCTTCACAAATATTAATTTATTTTCACAATGTTGCTGGAAGATGAAAATGCCTTATTTCCTTCATTTTACAGATGGCAACTTAAGTTGACAGAAATAATGAAGTGAGGAGTTTGACCAATTTGCCACACTTGTAACACCAAAGACTTTATTTTCCAGATTATTTTGCATTAGGTAATAGTTCATACTTGGTTAGACCATAGCTACTATTGACTTTATTTTCAACTTCTGCAAGCAACCACTCTTTCCTACCACTGCTAAAGGAAACAGGTAAAAGTCTCAAAGCAGATATCCCCACGTGAGGAAAACACTTAGCATGTGCTCATAAAAAGCCTGCATCTCACACAAATTCCAAAACAGACTGAAAATAGATAACCTTCAGGATCAGTGTTCAACTTCCTTCAACCTGGGACCCTCTTTTCCTGTAACCTTCTCCTAAGCTAGAGAACTTACTCCAGCTTCTACCACAGGACTCTCCCTGGAGCACTAACCCAGACTGTACAAATGCATTAACTCCAGAGATTCATACAATTAATCATTTAAAGTGGAATATCAACCAAAAACCCATCAGCTCATGATGCAATTCTGCTGTGTGCAGCAGGGCAAATGAGCAGTGCTGCTCTAATACAGGGCAGACAGCATTTCTGGCCCAGAAGGAGGTAAAGGTCAGCCACACTGCAGAACACAGCAAGAAGTCATGCAAACAGAGACAAGCACCCGTTTCACTTCTGCAAAACACTCCTCCCATTTCCTTCCTTTACTTTCTCTGAAGTTTCCAGTCTCAAACAGATTCTGAGATTCTCCCACTGCAAATGTCACTCCACACATCAAGATTATGAAAAAACAAAAATCAAAGCAGTTTGTTGGTATCACACTTCTAAACTCATATGGAATTAATTACTGTTTATGTCTTCCCAAGGCACTGCAAAAAATGCATAAAAACTAACATTTTGTCAAAATATCCTTGCAGGTGCTATATCAACCAATCAAATATTGCTTGGCATGTAAGACCTAAAAATTACTAGCAGAGCATGACAGAGGAAAAGGAGGATCCCAGGTATCTGTAAATGACCTTTAAAGTTCTTCCACATGGATAACTGAATAGGGAAGAACTAAAGAAAATGAGTGTGGTAGGCTCTACTTTAACATCTCACAGCAGTATACTGAGTACTGAAGACCAAGTATCCAAAAAGGTAATTTTCAAAGGATGGGACACTCTCAAATAATTACTTAGATTCATGGACTCTAAATCTGGGTAAACCCATCTGCATCAAGACTCATCCAAAAGAAGACACCAAGAGATTGCCACCAAAGCCCTGTAAGGTGCCGAGAAAAGGTAGAAAGCAAACGAAGGAGGGAGGAGACGAATTCTTTTCCCAGCTGACTCTTGCACAACTCCCTTCTAGGATGCTGAACTCCTTCCTGACTTAAAAAAAGAAGTCTTAGGAACTAATCTGTTTACATAATGTTATTTAGGGTGAAAAAACAATGTTGACAAACACGGCCTGAACAGACAGGATGGCACAACCCTGAAAAGAGGTGAGTGGGGGAGATGGTGCTTTGCAACAGGGATCCCTAAAGAAGATTTGATATAAACAGAGAGTTGAAATAGGAAAGTACTGGATGAGAAGGAACAAAACAGTAAGATCAAATACTATGATTTCTTTTTTAAATTTTTGAACTGAAATAGTTTCACATGTCTGAAATCCTAAGTATTGTTTAGTAAAAGGAACACACAGGGCCAAGGAACTCTCTTTACAATAAGTACTCTCTGATTTATACAGAAATAGTATAGATGTCCATATTCAGGACAAACTTTCAGAACAGAAGTCCTACCAGTTTAAGATTATAGAGTTCTCCATTATTTCATAGATGTTTTTGAAGTGCTCTGGGCTTGCTTAACAGTGAAGCATGTAGACTGGATGCATATATTAGAAATGAACTTGAAAAACCATAGTCTTAAGTAATTAATACTTTCACAACAGACTTGGGAAAGGCTACTTTTTCTAGAAAAGCATAAAACAGTAGGACATTTGATATCACAATGGCATTCCAGATTGCACAGGCATGGCAGAATCTTTATCAATAAGCCAGTATTATCTCGCAAAAAAAAGCAGATCGTTCTATTACCACTATCTATTCAATCATATAATTTCCTCTCAATAACCAAGAAAAGTGCTGCATTGAAAGCATTTACATTTTATGAAAAAACTGATTTTAAACTGAACATCTTAAATTACAAAAGCTGAAAGTTTGTGGAACATGCATAACATAAACCAGATGATATTTTCATTGAAGAATGGTTAGGAATTATTTAAAAGCAGAAACTCCTCCCTGATTCTGAGAGATTTGAGTTGAAGCTTCTCTTTATGCATGTAAGTACACATATTCCCTGCCACAAAATGGGAGTGATAAGATGTAAGAAATTAACGTTTATCTCTGGTTCTCTCCTGGCATTATCAACAAACAGAAACAAACAAACAAAAAAAAGCACTGCCCCTCCCCAGAATGGTGACAAATCTTCCTTTCAGAAGTCAGACATCAACCTCCATTTCAGTGGAGGCAGGAGTGGCTCCCACATAGTGACAAGGGGCATCATTCCTTCTGAACCACTTACACCCTTTCTACAGCATTCTTCCATGCAGGACAGTAAGGAACTGAACCAGTGCCAGAATTCAAGATGAATCTGAAGGACACTTGTCAGTGTTGTATTATTCTCAAGCACACTTCTCCATTCTCAGATTAACCCTTTGTCTTTTCATGGAGGATACTAGCATCATTGTTCTTACACAAGCTGGATGCTCTGCAAGGAATCACTGGAAAGAAACAAAGAGAAAGAACCAGTACAAACAGAACGGCTTGAATTAATAATTGTTTTTCTTCTTTAAAGGATTCCAAAGGATCAGAAAAAAGGACTAAGTTCCTTTGCAGATGTTCTCAATATTCAAATAACCATTTCTGAATAAATTCTCTTATTGCTAATTATACTTCAGCTACTTTTCATATTTCTCCTTTGGCAACAGAAAATAAGATTGTTTCACTTTCAGTTTCTCCCTCACAAGCTTACTCAGAATCAAGCACCGGAAGACACTTTTTTCCAGTAAGTTATAGCATAACTAACGTACAGAAGACATACATGGATTTGTCTTTCTTTGAAAAGAAATATCAGAAATTGCATTTTTAACAGGTAAAATGAAGTGCAAAGAAGTCTAACTTATGCAACCAGCTAATTAGTAATTTAAATATTTTTTTTAAATTACTTAATTAAGACTCTGTATAGAAGAACTTGGTAGGCTGTACCACAGCTTTACAAGACTACCACACACAGGCAGTACAAGAAGAATGCATCCTTTGACTATTAAAAATTAAATTAGTCAGGAAAAACACACTAACTACAACAGCTGACAAAAAAGTTCTATTACATATTTGAACAAGAAAAAAGTTTGACAGTTTTATAATTTATCAAGCCTTCAACAATAAGTTCAGCAAGGTATCCCAACAGACTAACTAAAACTAGAACATAATATTTTACTTGCACTATTGGGCCAAATTTCAGGTTCAACTGGTCATGACCGTAAGCACACTGCTCTGGTTGAGCCTGCAGGGAGCCTGGGGTGAACTGGAAAACCTCCAGAGGGGTCTTCTGACCTCAGCTAGTCTGTGATTCTGTCCCATGAATCAGAAATGCAGATGTTCTTCACCTCAGCAGCAGGATGTCTATGGGCAGTTCTCTCCTCCTGCTGATACATTCAGCATAGGACAAGGTTTGTGTCTTCTACACTCTCCAGAAACTTATGCTACATAGTCAGGACAGCATTTATTCTAACAAATACTCACACAGGTGGCCAGAAGAACCTGTGTAGCTTGTGAGTATGGGTGTCATACTCAAATCATACCAGGACAATCGTGCGGAATGCAAGCGTCATATTCCTCCTGTGGGAAATACCTAGGTGTCAAAATAAACATTTACACGGAAAAACAACCTCACGTCTTAGACACAGATAAGCTTCCTGAGTGCCTGAAGGGATCACCCTTTATTCTCAATAGTCTCTCAAAATAAAAGAGATCCTTGATTCTACAAAGAGGAATTCTATTGCAGGGAAATAAAAGAATATGCTAGCCCAAGAACACTAGCTCTTAGGAGCCTAAGAGACTTATTGCAAAATCCATTAGTCCTCCTTTTTAATCTACAAATCTAAAACCTTGTATGTTCACAGGTGCTTCCTCTTGAGTCTTTTTTAGGATGAGCTATGGGTTCAAAGGAAACACCTGCACAGATTAGCTTAATATGGTACACTCTTTAAACTACATGGAGAAGTGGAGTTGTAAATGTCAGGTTTGATCTACTGGTTATTCCCTAAAGATGTAGCTAAGTAAATATTTTTCAGTTAAGAAAGACTATTGCATATGCAGAACCTACCAAAATAAAACTTAAAAGCCTTTCTATCAGTACTTTGACAAACATAAGATAAGCAAACCTACTGCCAAACAATTTTCAACTCCTTCCACAGTAATCTACTTTCCCTCTGGAAACCTGCAGATCTCCAAGACAAGAGGTTTCATACATCCATACATTATTACTAGAATCTCAGTAATTTCTATTTAAATCTTCATAAACTAATGATAATTTATGAATCTAAAACCAAGAAAACCCACAACTTACCTACAGCACTGCCAGAAAGAACATTACTTAGAACACATACAAAGGCCCTTCACAGGCTAAAAACAGATGAACTGCCAACACCTACTCACAGTCCTTCAACTTTAGCAGGATTCAGGACAGGTAGAACAGGTAGCTGGAGTGCTACCATTCATAAGAAGAATCTAAAGCAGAAGATTAAGGACAGAAAGCAATCTTGGCGTACTCACGGGTTCCCAATTGGATAACAGAGGTTTTTGTCCTGGCTAAATCGTGAAGACACGCAAAATATTTAACAGTCTTTATTGCCACCTCTTGGCCATCGCCAAATCTCACAAAAATAACAACAAAATCATCTGTCAGCTCCTTTACGGAAATAATCTTTCTTCGGGGGAAAAGAGATAGTGAGGGAACAGATGGAGTGGAAACAGAGAACAAGCAGAATACTGTTTGCAGACAAGTATAACTATTTAGAGCTGTAAAACTACAGTGAGTACCGCAATTAACTTTCATTGAAGTTTTACTGTGTCATCTGGAGAATCGAAGGGACTGGAAAGCGAAAAACCAGTCATTTTCAAGACAAAAGACAGGATTTTTTTATTTGCTTAAAAAACGTAAAACAGGTGTCAAGACACCTGTTTCTTCTTGAAGTCAAAAGATTAATAGATTAGCATTACCCACACATCAAAGAGAATAACACTAAATGAAAGCCCATTTTCCCTTTATCATTAAACTAGTAGTAAGAACCCAGATTAGTAGGCTGCTGAAGAGTGCAGAGCACCACAGAAAGTTGGTTTCTCTGTTAGTTGTTTGTTGCACACAATCTTGAAGGAAACAACCAAGAGGAAGACATTTCCACAAACCAGCTAAGAGTTACCTAGCCAACAGAGCTTGAAAGGTTTGATAGCCAGACACCTCTTAAGTAGGACTAATACAAAGGGCCTGGAAATAGAAGGGAAACCATAGAAAATGTCTTCACACGCAAGCTCATTTCTGCTGTCATCAAACACTGGAACTTTTTAAGATCTACCATAGCACGCTTGGAAATGTGTAAGAGTTATTTGGGGTTTGTCGCACTGAATACATTCTGAAGCCCAGAGAGGGGGGCAAAAAGTGCTGTCTACCTCCGATGCTTTCCAGCCTCACAAATCCAAAACGTAAGGCAAGGAAAGAGATGTTCCAAAACTCTCTATCTCCAGCAAGCTACTCATGGGTAGAAAGCAGATGACAGGACCAGAGAAGAAAATATATAAAGTTTTCCTCCTCAGAGTGCATTTTTAGTTTTTGCCTCTAATATAGCCCATAATTCTGTCTCTAACGTTGCTAATGGCTTTTCTTAACGTAAACCAGTGTGAAATCAATCCTCTTGTGACATTATCACTACCTAGAGCACTCTGAGAAGAAGCCATGAAACTGAGGAGCATTTATTCATTTGTTGTTTGCTAAAGCAGCTGCAGCAGACATGAGGATGCTTCATCAGATCCAGGGAAATAATCTAAAATAAACCAAGGCAAAGTCATACTCTGAAGAGCTTCATGTCTCTACATTAATATTAAGTCCTTAAGCAAGGTGTCAATAAAGGTCCTCAAATGCCTCCATAAGCTTACAGAAGAACTTTTAAGACTTTTCTAGGTTCTGGAATAATAATGAACCGACAAGAAAAAAAAACTAAAGATGTTAGCAGAGCTCTGACTTCTGTTATTCTGTTAATAAAATCATTCAGTGTAATAACACAAAATGCAAGACTGAGTTTGTGCTAATATTTATTTCATACCATCTGTCACTAGAGTCTAAGTAGAGTCTAATGATGTAGTTAAAAAAAATAGTTTGATTTGGAGACTAAATGACCAATCAACATTTATAATACTCCATCTGCAATAGAACACGGAAAAGAAGAAACACCAAACATTCAAGCCCAGCCCATCACTTTGTAAGATCCAAAAAATGTCAAAAGTAGGTTGTTCTGAGTGTGTATATTAACAGGCCAGTAGCAGGTTAATCATTAGATATTTTGTGATCAATAGTTTTTTCCAATTTTAAAGAGGACCAACTGCACTAGTCTCCCAGGCAATTTCATCGGCCTAAGATTGCTTAAACGTGGTAAATCAGTTCAACAAATAGAATTTGTTTGCCTGTCTGTAAGCCCAAGACTGAGGAAGAAATTCTGAATACCGAGGAAGAAGTTCTAGCTCAGTCATTTCTAGCTGCCCATATTTCCTCTAAAAAGGATATCCAGGACCTTCCACCTACCTAAGTTAAAGCTGCAACAGCTTATGGAGTTTGTAGGAATTTAAACAGACACCTAAGCATGCAAAGAAACTGTTTTTTGAGAATGATTGGTGATCACTATTTCATAGACATAGATATTCAACTTTCAGTGTATGCTTTCAATCCTATGGTTAAGTGGTAACATAGCAGTACCACCTGCAACTAATGCCAAGCAAACACAGAAGCTTCATATAAGCACTCATTTAGCCTGCTTATTAAAAGGCTCTTTCCTCTAAGAAGTCACCTATTGTGCAAGCCTGTTGGAAGAAACTGTGCACAGACTTCAGTTTGTGGCATGGGGCTTGCTTTCTTACACAACATCTGTCCTAAGCTTTAACGTCTGTAGTATTCAAATGATTTTGAATAATCCTCTGGGTGGGAGAAGAACACACAAAGAGATGGCAACAGAAAGGCAAAAATATTTATATTTGAAAGATTGAGCTGTCATCTTTGTGAAAGAACCAAAGGCTCTATGAACAACTGCCCACATTCAGTGACTACTACAGAAAAGGCAGGAAATAGGAAAAGGGACTTGCACACCACACACTGAAAAATGACATCTCCACAAAAAAGCCACCACGGTCCTCTGGGTGCCAAGAAAAACACTGGTACTCCTTGACATTTTAGCTTGCATGACACATACAGAAAAATAGAATTATTAAGGGGGAAGTGGGGTGTAAAAAGACACAGTCAGTCAATGGGTTCACCATTACCTTCCCAAAGAAATATACTGCTGTACCTCAAACTCTGCAATTTTATTTGAACAGTTTCTCAAGCCTGCACAGAAACCCACTAAATTCACAGAGGGTGAGATTAAGGTCCCCAGCTGATCAAGTCACAAGGTCAGCAGGGAGTCTGAATTTCCATCTTAAAGAACGAAGAAAAGCAAGAGACACCCAACACCTGCACAAACCTCAAATAATAAGAACAATTGAAATACCTTGACATCTCAGATAATGCTGGAGATCTGTTGCTCTGGGGACTTTTACCCACTGAACTATAGCAAAGGATTACAGAAGAAGGAAAGAAAGCACAGGATGCTTGGTTCCTTGCAGCTGCACAGCACCTGTGAGTAGCTCACCATGTCCCTACCTACAGTAACCAAGACTTGAGGACAACCAAGCTGCCATCAACCTGTATATTGAAAAACACCCAAACCCTCTCTGATTCAAAGTCAGAGAAAAAGAAGTGCCCCCAACCTCCAAATCATGGCTTGTCAATAAACATGAATTATTTTACTAATAGTTAGTGATTTCTTATAGACATGATGATCTCACCCTTTCCTAGCATTCCAAGATTAGACAATTTTTTCCTGGAACATAAGTACATTTGGACTGCTCCACATCTGTCCAATAGCTTTTTGTTCCTATAAGTATCACCACTCACTCACTTTTCTCCATTAAAGATTTGTTTTATCCCATGTTTTACCTTGTAATTCAGAGGCGTAAGATTCCCTTTCTTCCATATCACATGGCTCACAGAAGAAAGGCATGGAACACAGTGACAGTGTCCAGGCAATTTCCTGGACAGGAGCTCTAGCTAATAATACTGGTATTGGTAAATAATAATAGTGATATTGGAATGTGCTGCCCAGGGACGTGGTGGAATCAACGTCCCTGCAGGTGTGCAAGGAAACACAGGACACAGCACTTAGTGCCACGGTCTACTTGACACGATAGTGTTTGGTCACAGGTTGGACCCAACGATCTCAGAGGTCTTTTACAACGACATTGATTCTGCAAAATATTTGTTTTATTTGCAAGTTAAAAAAAAAAATCCTTTCATTTCTTATCGGATACAGAGTCTTTAGGCAAAAAAAAAAAAAAAAGACCAAAAAAACCCAAACAAAAAAACCCCACCAAAACAAAAAACCCAACCAAATAAGACTGAATATAATCAATGATACCTCGAGAGCCTGACAGGAACTAGAATGAAAAACTGAGCAACTGAGCCTGGCATTCTCTCATTCCTTGCCCTTCCTTTGTTGCCTGCTGTCACCTGTGCAGCGCGAGTTGCCGCGCTCCATCCCCATCGGCGGCTGCCTGGCGCTGCCAGGGAAGGCAGGGAACGCGTTATCCTGTCGAGCAGCCAGCCAGCCTCGGCGGGGCCGGCACCGGCGGAGCAACTCCCGAGGCTGCAGGGAGCAGCCGAAATTCCCGACACGGAGGCGGGGCGTGTGTGTTATGTGCGTGTGTGTGTCTGTGTGTTATGTGTGCTGTGCGCTGTGTGTGTGTACACTGCCATGCCGCGCTCGGCACCCGCGCCCCGCTCGCCCGTGCCGCCTCCCTACCTTCCCCGCACATTCCCGGCCCTGCCTGCCGCGGGAACCTCCCGTAGGCGGCGGGCCCCCACGCCGGGCGGCGGGGCAGGGGCCAGGCTCGGCGGGCCAGGCGGTGACAGCGGCGG
>VWZT01004606.1:2549952-2564759 GCA_013397055.1 Pachycephala philippinensis
CGCCCCGTCCTGCCGCTGCCGCCCCTTCCCCGGGGAGGGGTTTTTCCGGCGGTGATGGCGCAGTGAGTTTTAACTATCCGGCGCAGTGCGCGTGCGCGGCGGGCGCAGCCCATCGCACTCCCTCCTATCCGCTTCCATCCCATCACCGGGTACTAGCGGGTACGGAGGGGCTGCGGCTAAGGGCCCTGCCGTGTTTGGGAGAAGCCCCCGGACGCAGGTGCGTGTGGCGCGGTGCCGGAAAGCCCGGGGTGGCCGTTCGCCTTCGGGAAAGGCTGTGAGATGCCGATCCCGCCCCACCGGCGGGTCTAGGCAGTGCTGTGTCCCCCCCCATCCCCCGCTCCGGCACAATTCCCATCCGCCCGCCGCTCTTTCCCGGCGCGGACAGGCGAGGAGCTGCAGGACAAGACAGCTTCTAGGTTCCCAGATTAGTTTTTTGGGGGTGCCCTGCTTGCACGAATGAGCCAGACGTCATATAAAGACATCCAAGGGGTTACGGAATTGACTGGCGATGTAGCCCAAGTTGCAGTCTTGGAAACGGGTCATTCCTCTGCACTCGTGAAAGGTTTTGCATCTGCTTGTAACAATAATAGTATGTGGCAGAACTTAAGGAGCCTGTCTGGTGCTGTACTCGGGGTTTCTCGATTAATGCTTTCCAGATCGCTTGTGCTAGGTGCTGAAGGGCTGCCAGGTGTAGTATTTTGACAAGGCAGCTAAACAAAGCCCTTTAGCGTAGTCTTGATTGCCGTGGTCATTCTGCTGCTGGATTACTTTCATGTGTTACTGTGTAGAAATTCCTTAATATTTCCTATTCATCAGAAAAGTGATTTTTTTTTTTTTTTTCAGAATCGAAAGATTACTTTGATTGAGGCCACCTATTGTGTGGACTTGCCGTATATTCTTATCCCCACCCATGATGTACCAGCATGGGTAGAGAATGGCATCACAAATCTCTCATATTCCCATGCTGCACAGCTTACTGTTCAGACAAACTTGTCTTATTTGCTTTCACAATCTTCCTGTACAAATGCTGGTAAAGATCATTTGTGTTGAAAAGCAACTGCCTTCACTTTCATTTGATTGTGTTAGTGTACAGTGAGTACTGTCCAGTGGCCAGGAACAGCTCTGCCAGCATCAGTGACCATGTAACAAAGGGAGTTGCCTTCATATTCTTTTGTGTTAGGTTGATGACAGAGGCTATCACTAGAAGTGGCAAGCTCATTGAAGAGCAGACAGCCTATGGAATGTCAGCATAAGTGGAGTAAGTGCAGTTTCCAAAGGCAGAATAATTTTTCTTCTCATGGGTATCATACAGGGATTCACACTGTAGAACATGACAGGCTACAGGTGTGGCCTGCATTGTGATACTTCATTTTGATCCCTGTGCATGAGTAGTGTGCAGTTCCAGGAGTTTGGTGTGTGTTAGGTGTTCACAACCAGCAGCTGAGATAACGGGGAAGGAGTCTCATGAGCAATATCTGCAGCAGCAGATGTTAAGATCTGATAATATCTATCAGTAACTGGAAAAAATACAGTTCCTTAAGCCTTTTATAAGAACTACTGTTTGGACTAATGAAAAGCATCAGTCAGTTGACTGCTAATTGCTACCCGGGCATTCGTTTCTTCCCCTTGTTTCCAACAGCCCCTCCCTTTTGTATCTAGCACAGCTGCAAAATGCTTTTGTAGCTGCACGGTGTTGGTGTGCATAGTACTTAGATCTGCATGGTACATAGTACATAGATGTGCCCTCCCCAGGGGAACATCCTTTGTTATGAGCCCTGTGAATTGCTGGTCTTAAGACAAACAGGTCCAGCATCTGGTTCAACTGAGTCATTGCTGAATTCAGTCTAGTAACTGAAGGACTGAGAATTTCAGACTGCAGTACAAAAATCTGACATAAGAACTTGCAGGATACCACACAGGTGAAAGCACATGCAGCAGCCTCTAGGAGGTAACAGGCAGGTCAGCCCATGGGGCCGGCAAACATCCTGCACAGGTGGAATGGGATTTCACTGCTTCTTCCTATTTAATGACAGAACACTGTTCCAGGTAACATTTTTCTAGCAGCAGTGGTCATGGAAATCCTTTCTGTTATCCAACATCAAACACATCATTGGGTATCTAGAATTTCCTGTTACTCCACACTTCCTTCTGTCTTCACCAAAGGAAACAACCGTCACGTCCCACTCTTGCAGTCCAGTGGATTCTTTGGATGTCTTCTGCTTCTGTGTCCTAAATCACATTTCCTTTCTCAAGACTACCTATTTTAAAATCTTCTCAAGGTGGTCTTTTTTTTTTTTCTCTCCAGTTTCTTTTACTTCTTTATCCTCCACTTTTAGAGGACTAATATAGTATGTGAGTTCTTTAATTTTTCCCTCATTTAAGGAGAGGCAAACAAGACCACTGGCAACACAGAATCGGTTCTGTTGGTGCTACAGTACCAGATTCAGGAATGTGTTGACTGTTGCTGTAGTTGACTCATTTTTTGCTTAACTCACCACCCAGTACTCTTACAATCCATGATATTAACCCGGTAGATTGAAACTGCAGAATTGCAAGTGTGCAATTATTTGACAGATTAGTGCTACTGCCTAGAATTAATATTAGTGACCCTCTGCTATTGAGGATAATGAAAATTATGTCCTGTTAGTATTTGTTACCAAAATGTCCTACTACTAGTAAAATATGCTTTACTAGTAAAAGCAAGCACAAGGTATTAGCTGCAAATATTCAAAACCAGAAAAGACAACTTGGATGTATCAATTCTTGCACTATTCTGGAATTCTTTCATAATGATCACCTTTTTAATTCTGATCACAATCCTGTCTAAGTTACTATTGTGAAAGTAATTTATTGTATATAGTAAACAGCTACGTGTAACAAATAATGCAGAGTATGTGTTTCTAGTTGAGATGTTTGAAGTGTTCAAATTTGAACAAAACCCGAAATAATGCAAGATGTGAAATTTTTTTTAACCATTTATCTTAATACAATGATTGCCCAAACTTTTTTGAGGAGAAACCAGGACCATAAAGGCTCATGTAATTGATGAATGAAGTGGGTAAGATGAGAGAGAAGAGTAATGGTTAATTTTCTTATTTCTCTTCAATTCACAGTCCTGTAGCTACCCTACAATACTCAATTTAAAGAGTTAGGTATCAGATTTGTGCCATGCAGTAGGGATAGTGTAAATTATCCTATTGTGGTCAAGTGATTGGCAGACTCTTACATGTTGCATCAAAATGACTGACAGCTTGTCTGTGGAACATCACTAACAATCTCCAATAAATGGGAGACTGTTGAGGTCCATGTTCTGCTTATGAGACGGACATCAAAATTGTCATGTACAGATGGAATGAACTGGGGAGAAGAGTGGGATAAGGCCACAAATTCTGTCTGGCTTTACAAATGGGCAGAGTCTGGCATTCTAGAGCTTTGTTTTTGTATACTTGGACGTTTCAAGCTTGACAGGTCCAAAACTATGTTTCCGTTCAACACCACTGTGCAGTCCCAAGGGATTTCACTGTTACATAAAAACCCATGAATAACTGCAGCACAGGATAGTTCCACAATGCATGCAACATCCTCACTTGTATTCAACATATACTTCAAAACCAGCTGCTTTCTTTCACACCAGGGTAGAATAAGGTGAGGCTGTATGAGCTAGAACACAGCTTTGTTGTTAAAATTGAACAAACAGCTCAGTCAGAGTGGGATACTAAAATGAGTCTGTTTTTGCATGGAGATGTGATATGCCGTCTGCCTCATTTCATGTCTAGAGAAGTGCCACGTAGTGCCAGATGCCTGGCCTGCTACAAGGCCTGTGGCTATTACAAACATGGAGTGACCTTTCAGAACAGCATTCAGGAACTTTAAATGACAGATAAGATTTCAATCCATGTACTATTTTCTCCTGTGCACTATGTTCTATACTACTTCTACACAAGATTTTTTTTCATGCTTGTTTGGAAACTGCTTTACTCATGAGTTGTATATATTTATTGAATTTACTTTTCCATTTGTATGCAATTCAGTTATTTCATTGTATAAATATAGTAATACGGAAGAGATAGCAAGTTTTTCATACAAATGATTTACAGATATATTATGTTCCCAGAACTACCAACAGTAATACTGCTTTTTTAACAGTGTGTGAAGGAACTTCACAGAGCCTATTGAAATAAAGGTGGTGCATGAACAGACTACATGTGATAGCCATTATGCAGGTAATCTGTAAAAACAGAATTTAACTCATAAGAGGGAGGATAGTTTGCTGAAGTACTATTAATCAGACTATCAAAACAAACTAAATGTAATGTAGAATAAAATTATAAATGATACAATTAAGCTCCATCTATCTCATCAGTTGGAGTAAGAATGGAAGTTCCATGCAGATTTTAGAAGAGACGGAGACAATATGGTCTCAGGTGACTGATGTGTCCACATTTCCTAATTCACACGGAAATGTATGTCTGTGTAGCTAAAACATTTGCCCAGTTTTATAAGCATAGGTATTAAGTGTCAATATGCAGTCAATTTTTTAAAAAATTATCTTCAGCTTTTTTATATTGAAAGAAATTCCTCAATTTCACACAGATTAGTTCTTGAAAGTAGCTGGTACACAGTACTAAGGTCAAAGAAGGATCTGTGAATCAAAGATCCAGTGTCAGATATTATTATCCTTAGGCACATGTTGAACTGTTCTGTATATTCTGTCTTCCCCCAACTCCATACCTTATCTGTACTAAATAAACTTGCACTGGAAGTTGTTTTTTGTTGCTATTCATTCTTTTAGTAGAATACTACATTTACATTTTTCCTGATCACTGAATGATACTAAGAAGAATTAAGCTTAAGAAGAACCACTTCTTACTGAACCTATGAGATTTTTTACACAACATGGCTCAGATAACCTTTCTTGTGTGTTTGTTTGTTTGCTTATAAATTGCCAATAAAAGTAACATGATGACGTTTGTCAGATAATCTTTCCGTTTGGTTCCTTGGGCATTAGCCAGATCTGTAACCTAGTGAGTTTTGTTGCTTCCTCAAAGAGCTTCAGAAGAAGCTGAAAGAATTTTCAATGATAGATCAAAGACGCAACTTTTCATCTCTCGTTGATCGTAAGTGGACTCTTTCAGGGAGTCACTTTACACAGTCTACAGAACCACTTTTTCCATAATCTGGAATTATGATTAAAGTGGGCTGTAGTTAAAACCACAGTGAGTTGGATAGTCTAATTGTTGTTACTTCTTTTTAAAAACCAAAACATTAGAAAGTACAGAATTTTACTGAGATTGAAGATACTTTATTCTTTTCAGGCAGTTCATCTTATATTACAAAAGTCTTTAGAGGTCATCTCGAACTCCAAAACCTGGTCCTTTGGGTGGTTCAGTCAGAGAAGTAAGGCCACCAGCTGGCTCACAAGAAAAACGTCCACTCCTGAAAAATGAAAGCAGTTTTATCCATTGCTGGTATTGATAAAAACTCAGATTCTATTTAATCATTGGACAGAAGACAGTCACAAATCTGACTTAAGGCTGAAGCCACTGGTTTTTTTTTTTGTTGTTCCCGTTCAACCTTCAAAAAAGGTGTGATGTAGCTGTTAAAGTGAAAGGATTCCAAATTCAAATAGTGACAAATAATTTCATAACTGAAATGCAAGCTAGGACCACTTCTTTTATATTGATTTATAGGTTGGCCAGGCAGCATCAAATTTTATCAATCATAGTTTTGTTACAGATGCTTCCCTGTGTTTTTTTGAAACTGTAACTGTTTTAAGATTATTGTTGTATTCAAAACACCTTTATAGAAACAACAGGAATAGGTAACACCCACATCAAATTAATTTTCCCATTGACACAAACATAGGTAGGCTAACAAAGAACAGAGGGAAATAACAGGTAAGAAAAGTTCAGCAGTAACAACCCTCTCACAAACTTACAATCTTTGGTTTTTGTCAGAAATAAAAACAAAACCAACACAACCAACAAACCAACCAACCAGCAGGAATTTGTTGGTTTAAATGATCTAGACAAAAATTCCAACAGGTGACATCATTCACCTATTAAGTACTAAGACAAATCAGAATTCATGTTTTCACGTTTCATGCTCCTCTGGTCAGTCATCAAGAACATGCAAATGCTTAGTTCTTTCCAGTTTGTTCTGGCATTGAATGCATGCAGTTCTGTTCAGTAAATTAATTAATCCTTTTAGCTGTAGGCTGTGAACTTGAATCACCAGAGAAGTAATTTAGTCTCTCAGAAGCATCATCCTTCATGTAGGTGACCAATATATTATATATAATATATAAATACAGGATATTATATATTATAATTCATTATAAATATAGCATACCTTGGGCCTGGTTTGGGAACTTTTCCAGCCTTTAGCTCATCAATTATGTCTTCAATGTCTTTGGGTGTCAAATCTTCCTGTAAAAAAAAATCATTGACAAAACTGAAAGAGTCATCAGTTACGCTAATTGCAGCACTTCAGATTTATCAGATCAGTGACTTCAGTGTGACCCTAGCACTGGTAATTCTGATCCTATCCATTAACACACATACTGGCTTAAAGAATGAGGAGAATTGAAAAGTCTACTGTCATTTTAATGTTGAGATTTTTGTTTCATGTGTAGTTGCAGAAATTATGTTAAACAATGTTGATGCAGGCCATGCACAAGAGTTTGTGTTTTCAGCTTCCTGGTATTAGGGGGCTGGATCTCTGCCCACCCACTACACACATGCCATGGCACATACTGCAGAATGGTGTCGGCTGCAACAAAAAAATTTTGGGTACAGTTCAAGACAGCACTTCTTAAATTAGTCCATACTTTCCGACAGACTGCTTTAAAGTGCTTTCAAAAGCTTATCAAATACCTATTTAAAAATTCCAGATTTATGGGCAGACCACAATCACAAAAATGCATCACTCCTCTTGTATAATCAAGACAGTAACTGAAATGAAAAATACACTGATACACCTCATACAAATGAAGTGTTCTAGGAAGAGGCCAAGAAACTAAAAGATGCTGTAAATAATAAGTTGTCCTTGCCAATAGGAACTAGAAAACCAACTACAACTGCACAATCTGGAACAACTGGAAAATACAGGTAAGCCAGCAAAGAAGCTTAATCTTTTAAAAGGGAATATAGTACTTACATAGTAATTGTCATTTATTTGTACCATCGGTGCGTTTACACAAGCACCTAAACATTCCACTTCTATCAGCGTGAAGAGCTTATCAGGCGTCGTTTCCCCAACTTTAATACCTAAACCAATAAATTAATTAGGTTCAGCAATGGTTATGAACAAGAGTAATAAAGCACGAATCTAAGTACCCCATGGACATTGCATTACTTGTATTTTGGCCTTAAAATCATTTGCAAAGTTAAACCCCCTTAAATGAGTCCAAAATGTTTCCATTAAACAGAAGGTTCTAATAAACCATGAAGTCGGTTTTCAGATACATTTTGAGACCTTGTTTACAGGTATGATTCATTGAAAAATAACCACAAAATGACAATTCTAAGAAACACAACAGACCTACTCAAGAAAATTTCCAGTAATCAATACAATTAAATGGAAAAATAGGGAAACATAGCTTTCATGTGCTGATAGGAAATGCATTAATATGCAGGGTTGAATATTCCCAAATTAACCAAGATCCAAGCATTGTTAGCTACAAATTCATAAACAACTTCCAAGTTTATACACAAAGGATGATTTACTGAACTGCACACATACTTAGCATCCACAGCATGTAACTGCTGTACTGCTAGAGATACAGACCTTCCCCAGAGGCAAGTTAGTCCAAGTAACATCTCAGAGACTGATCTCTACAAAATATGCCATGGAAGGAAGAATGCTGAAAAGCAGTTTTCCTCCATTTATTAGTAGGAAGGGGTGGAAAATAATAAAAGTTGTAAGTAGTAAGGCCCGTCTCAGTAAAAACTACAGAATCATCCTTACTGCTTTATTTCTCAAGCTGAGAGTTTCAGTTGAAATTAAGTTATCTTTGCAGTAACAAGACACTGCATCTAAATATGCCTTTTTCAGACAACAGAGTATATGAAATGACAGATAATAGGCAGCTGTTCTGCAGCTCTTATCACTGGTTCTTAGAAAAAGTTAACACAGCTTTTCATAGAAGGGGAAGAGTTGTTAGTTGCTGATCTTACCCTCTCTTCTCCCCTAAAACGGAGGAAAAAAAACCCAACCCACACACAAAACACAAGTGTTACATCCCATGATACACCATTCTCAATTCACTTTTTCCACTGAGAATTCATAAATTATGTTAACATCATGTTATCATCCAGAGGGACCTTGACAGGCTCAAGAGGTGGGCCCATGTGAACCTTATGAAGTCAAACAAGGGTAGGTTTTTTTCCACTATATGAAGAATTTTACTTCAGTATTATTAAACAAAGGTAAAAGAAAATACAGAAAGTATATTACAAATTTGTGTCATACCAAGTTTCTTCTTAATGGCTTCTAAAATGCTGTCAGAGTCTCGCAGCATGCACGGCGTGGTGGTGCAGACCTGAATGTGGTATTTCCCAACAGGTTTGCGATTGTACATGGTGTAGAAGGTTGCTACTTCATAGACTCTCATGGGAGGCATGTCTAAAACTTCAGCAACCTGTGACAAGGGAAAAACATGCTATACTGAATTCTCAGAGGGCAGCAGTAAATGCATTCAGCAAATCATTTCACTGAAATCACCTGTCTTGTTTGCAGTAACAGATGAATAAGAGGGTGGGGGTGGGTATCAAAGCACAAACGTATTCCAAGTGCCAAGAGTGGACACCTGAGTTACTCTGACTGGCGTCACCCTGCTCCAGCACAAACTCCACTAAAGCCTGGATCAGCACAGCGAGGAGCTCGAGTCAGCTCCCCTCCAGCATCTACTGTCAGACACAAGGGGATGTGAGCAGGCAGCTGGGTTTGGGCTTTCCTTGTCAGCTCCAGCTCACACTGCACTTGTGCTGTGTGAATGAACAAACCCATACGAGCCTGCCCACACTAATCCATGTAAGCCTTTTGGTAAGGAATACTTGTAAGCTGGGACTGTGCTTATCTAATTCATGTAGAGCAGGTCTCCCTCAGGTTCTGTGACACAGCAGGGCTACATCTGCAGATTCCTGTCACAGCTACTAAGTAGGGAGTGAAGCATGATCTCCATGGAGCTAGTTCTGGTGCAAGTATCCCTGACCTCATTAACCTGGAACCCTGGCAAACTGCTCAAGTTGAGAACTGGCTCTGGTTTCAATAGTGTAACTGTTTTATGTTCCAGTTTCTATAGCAGGCAAATAACAAATCATGGAAAATATTTGTTCACTTAAAGCCTTAAGATGGTTTTAAACATAATATTAACCTGAAACTTAAATAAACAAAACACTGACAGCATTAATGGAGCTTTGAGGCTTTATGTTATGCTGTAGAAACTGCAGCAGACCTAAATTACCTTTCTTTAAATGCTCATTTAACTCCTTCAGTAATTTCTCTAATGCTCGCAATCCTCACCTTAAACTGAATTTAAAACTTTACACTTTAAAACTGATGATATGCCAGATTGTAACACAAAGTACAACAGATTTATTCATATGAATATAAGCCAGATTTTTTATTTCTTGGTATTTGGTTACTGTCATGCAGCCTCTCACTTTGGAGCAGTGTAGTTGTTTGCCTGCTTATTTTGAAACAATTTTAATAATTAACCTGACAAGTCTTCTGGGCACTTGCTGTGAGCTGTTACCCAACACTCCTGACATCTACTACACTAACACTGCTCTGCAGAGTTCTTACAGACCTAGAGATTAAGTACAATCCAGGCAATGTGTGAAGTGCCATTAATCTGGGAGGAAGAAAACTCCACTGACATTACCTTTTTTCTCTTTCCCCAAATTCAGCAGTGAACAAAATCAAGTTTCTGTTCCTAATTCTAGGATCATTCTGGGAGAAGAGTCTATGTGAATAGGTTTTACCTAATTTTTGTTTTGTTCTGTCTGTATTTTCTAGCAATGAGCTATTAGTATGTAAACAGAGCCCTGAGTTTTCTGCATTTGTTCTCCCTTTTATTTTTAAAAATGTAGTCTCATAGGGAATTCTCACAATTCTGTGCCACGTGTAAATTCCCACATTAGTAAGCTTTGATTAATTAATGTTAATATTCTAGTGAGATACTGAAAGAAAGGAGTAAAATTATGCTTGAAAGATAATGAAGTATAAATACCTTGTTCATAGCTGATATGGGCAGCCATCCATGCTGTCTTTGGGCCAAATCCAGGACTGCCATGACAGCTGCAGACTTGTGTCCCTCTGGGTAGTTGTTTATGATTGCTTCTATTCGCTTTTTAAAGGCAAAGAAGGAAAATAAATCAGTACTCATCTAAAGACAAAGTCTGTGTATTAAACGTTTTTTTTGTCTGCATACCTTTAGGTTTTCAGGTGTGAACTCAAATGGAGTATCTGGATTGTTTTCAGGACTATCTCTATGCTTCAGGAAAAGAAGAAGAAAAACGTGTAAAAATTGGTTGTTAGGAAATTATTCAGGACACATTTACTATTGTAAAATACCTTCTCATTAGACAGTTACAGTTGAGCTGCTTGAATAAAAGTGGTATATTCCAGATAAAAAATTCATAGTACTAAAGTGATTAAATATAATTGGGAAAGCTATCAAAAATATTGATAATTATTTCATCACTCTTAAAAACCAATACCTATTCCTGTTACTTCCTATTAAAAAATTACTTATGGAGAAATAAATGAAATTATATATTGGGAAAATGTATGGGTGTTGTTATCAAAATATGTATTTTTAACACTGTTAATACAGTTTGACAATTATGTTCAAATTTACAACAGGTAGAGTAAAAACACTCTGGTTAATACCTTAATAAACAAGAGACTAAAACAACAGTCCATTTTTCCTTTTACCATGAAACATTAGTTTTAAAAAAACTTCAAAATTCATCAAGAAGTTTGCTATAGAATTAAAACATTTGCACATCCAAACACATTATTAATCCATTTTAAAATATTATTTTGATTTGTAATGGATTTCAACATTTTCGTTTTATACACAATTCTGAATCAAAATGGAAAAAGCAGAATTTTGAGTTAGTATTTCCAAAATAAGGTATTCTAACAAGTTATTTTTAAGGTGGTCTTCTAGGGAAACATCAAATTTAAATTAGTTCTTCTATTTTCAGAAAATACAAATTTGGAAGTATTGAAAAAAGTAACATTTTCCTGTAATAAAATCTTCATTCTGATGAAAATCCTTTTCCACCAGAAAATGTTTCTGCACAAAATTTTTAGCTGTCTCTAAGCAGCTCATTTTGGTTACCTTTAAATACCTATAGTTAATTCCAAACTTTATACAGTTTTCAAATTGAGAAAATTTCAAATTAAATTGAAAGTTTGTGAGAAAATACAAGCTGTACTTGAGGCTTGATGTTAAAAGTAATCCACAACTAGGTAATAATAAAAGCTTTAAAAGTGTATTTAGAACAAAGAAGCCCCCTCTGCTGACTTTGACCATTTCCTCCAGTATCTGAGGGTGATTTTGCAGTTGCCACACTACACTCCTCTTAGTAAGTAGCAAAGGATTTAATGAAAAACCTTAACATTGCAAGACACTTGTATACTGAAGTGAAGTATGTATCATCAGCGAAGAACTTAGAACCTGTGTGCTCCATAGCTATTCTTGGATTTAAAAATTTTAATATGGAAATACTGCAAGGGCAAATACTTCAATTACATCTGTTGGTGTGTCCAGGGATTACCTTTCCTTATCCTGTCTATATCCCAAAGCAGACAATATGACTGCCACCATCAATCTGAAAGCATTGTGCCCTCACCACAGTTTCAAGTCCAATATAAAACTACAGTCAATAAATACTCCTTGACTTTACTCTAAGAACAGGAATTACAGAAAGACGACTGATGCTCTTTGAACACCCTAGTATTTTATTAAGCATTCATATCTTGCTTATTGTGTGGTTTACAAAATAACATAAAAGAGCTTTTAGGAACACGATTCCCATTATTTTAGACTGACCCTTCCAGATAAAGGATTTATGACTCATATGTAGTCTTGGTGAGTGTTTTCTACCAATTTTAATGGAAGCTCTCAAAAAGAGGCTGATGGAGGAAAAACTGTTTGGAAATACTGTACAACTTTTATTATTTTTTCCCTTACAGACCTTTCCATGTCTTAGCTCCACAGATCAATTCCACAATTCATGGTAAGTATTTCCGTAACTTAGCTTTTCCTTCTCAAATCTGCATGCCTATTTTGCTATTATTTTGCCTTCCGTAGCTATTTGATAGTTAACAATTGTACTTCATCTCACTTTCTTTTGCAAATAAATGTATTTGATTTATTAATATCTCCCTCTTTGTCTAGAGCAGCTGTTCTTTTCAGTGTATCATCTCTAAACTGATATCCTTAAATGCCCTACGTGTGAAGAGGAATAATAAGGACTTTATATTGGAAGATACAAGTGCAGCTGTAGCAAGGTTTCACGATATATTGTAAAGGTTATAGCAGAGGTGAGCAATAAATAAGATCATGCCACCTTTTATGTTTTCCATTTTCCTGAAAGGGCTTCATCTAATTCTGTGCCATGGAGAGTTTGATAGTTTTCATCAAGAGGCTTACACAGTTTTAGGACTCATGAGCAGTTAGGAATTTATCATATGTTCCCTGGTATTACATTTGTCTGACAATGTGCCGTTTATCTGAGACCTGCGTGCACTGACATGCTCCTAAATGACAGAGGTGCATTTCCATGGTTTTGTAGGATACAGATTCTGGAGAGCAAGATCAGAAATAAGGACACAGTATTGGAAAGAGTACTATGTTAAATTACAGAGTGGCTGAAGTTGGAAGAGACCTCTTGGAAGTCACCTGGGTCAAACTCCCCTGCTCAAGCAGGGACACCCAGAGCTGCTTGCCCAGGACTGTGTCCAGATGGCTTCTTCTGAATATATCCAATAATGAACACTCCACAACCTCTCTGGGCAACCTGTGCCAGTGCTCTGTCACCCTCATAGTGATAAAGTGTTTCCTGATGTTCTCTGAGGCCATTGCCTCTGGTCCTGTCACTGGGCACCACTGAAATGAGCCCGGCTCTGTTCTCTTTGCGCCCTCCCCTCAGGTATTTGTAGACATGGATAAGATCCAAGCCTTCTCTTCTCTAACAGTCCCATTCTTTTCTCATATGCTCATGAAAAGAAACCAATATATTAAGACTTCCTCCATATACAAACTAAGTACAAACAACTAAGTCTTTACCAACTACAGTAATTTGTTGAAAAGGTCAAACACTATCCATGCATTTTTCCAAGTCTCTTCTCATGCTCCCCAGTTTCCTGAAGTCTTACATGAAGTTTTCACTCCATTCATACATTGACTGTATCACATTTCTACTGCAGAACAGAGCCTATTTAAGTGGGAACACCTTCACTGCAAAGGCTACCCAAGCCACAGATGCCAGTGCACTCCCATGAATCACCTCATATTCTTTTTGCTATACCAACCTGGGCCATTTTATTATTATTCTTTCTTTCTTTTTTCCCAGTGATCTAATAATCGATCTTTCTTGACGCAGAAAATTATTAAAGGGCACTGAAGAATTAAAATAGAATAATCAGAATAATTTAGTTTCCATGTATACTGCAAACGTTGACCTGAAACTTGACCTATGCCATATGGTAAACACCAGTCCAAAGCACTGTAAACCAGAATGAGAGAACTGGGTGGTCTTCAGGGAAGATATTTAGGGCAAGAACCTGTTCAGAATCCGTATCAAATCAGCACTGAAAAAAAATGTATTACTCCTCCTCTAAAGGGAAAGTACCCTACATTCACTACTCCAACTCCAACTACATAGAACTCAAGATATAAACCCCTCTTACTTTAAGAATGGTGGAAATGGGCTCAAACCCAAGTATTTCACTGACCAACTTCACAAGTAACTAAAGCATGAATACAGCAATTCTTTAACCTTGTGTGCTGAACCCCCTGTGCAGCCCTATGACAAAGCCCACATCAGGGCTGTTGATGTGTTAAGGAAACTCAGTCCATGTATTGAAAAAACAACACAGTATAAGTGCTACGTTTTAGCTGTTAAGAAGGCTAAAACCAGGTGCAAGTCAAGTACAGAGAATGCATGTTTCAATGGAGAAAGGTAATCATAATAAATGTCTCTGGAATCAGGCCTTCCCTAGTCATCAGAAATTACAGATTTGGAGCATTGCTTACATTGCTACGGGCAAACAATCCACCTAATTTTGTACTTGGTATCCTCTCACTGGAAGTGTGATGTAGCTGCCTGTGATGGCACCTGGTTGAATTTCGTGGTTGGGAGAAAGGCTCTTTCTGGGTGTTTCAGAACACAAAGGCATTTCAGTAGAAGTTCTCTATTTCTGTGTGTTTCTGCTAGCATGTAACATGTTTGCAAAGAGAAGCATAGGCGTGCAAATCAGAAATGCCTTTTAATACTAGATTTTATGACAACTAGGTCCCTTGCTAGCCTGTCCCCTGCTGTTACAGCACAAATACACTGCATGCATTTCCCTTCCTCACATAAAGACTTTATACATGAAGAGTGCAAGAAGCAGCAGCAATAAGCTTTGTAAAACAAACCCAAGACATTTGTCTGTAAACTGACATACAAAGAGGACCACCAAAACAGGCTTGAGTTACTCCCAGGTAAGTTCATTATTCCTCCACAAGCAGTTTTTAAACAAACTTTTGACACTTCTTCTGCTTGTAATATTAAAAAAAAAAAAAA
>VWZT01004606.1:2564779-2697279 GCA_013397055.1 Pachycephala philippinensis
AAACCTTTAAAATTTTTTTTTCCTCTAGAGAGATTCAGGGGGAGTCCCATTTTCTGATTGTATATGAACATCTGGTGTTGATTAAAATGCCTTCATCTCAAACCCGCAGAACAAGTTTCCCTTGAAATTTGCAATTTTAAGTAACATCTGAAATTTAGTTAGGGCAAACAATTACACACACATACAGTGACATCCAACTGTCTTCTTCCCATTACCTTTTACTTCACAGAAGAACAAATATTACCCTATTAAAAAACAACTGAGGAAAAAAAAAAAAAACAAACAAAAAAGTGAAACACAAGGGAAAAACCAAACCCCACAGAACCTAGTTCCTGTGCTCCTCTAGCAAAAATTCTGCCGTGGAACAGTAGTCCTCAGGGATGCTATTAAATAAACATCTGCAAAACACTCAGCTTTTCTACTTCCCTTTCTCTGTTATCAGGCTCCCCCCCCACAGCAAATAACTTAAACAATCACCTAAATCTTGAAAAATGCCTGGAGAATTTACAAAGCTATCTAGCTTCATATGTCAGACATCAACAACCATTAGGGTGCCAAAGACATCTTTTGCCTGTCTTCACCAACCTCCAACTACCCTTGAAGTTTCCTAAATTGCCAGACTACACCATTTCCTCTATTCCTTGAATACGAGCTCTCACCCTGTAAATCACCAATTCCTGCTCAGATTTCTGGAAAAGTATACAAAGCATATACTGTGATCCGATTAACTTCATTTTACGATTAAAGCTGTAGAGACAGCTGCAGAAAGGCAAGGACAACAGCAACATGTCCAAAAATCCTGAGCACCTGTTTTCAAAAGTGGTCAACTCTCTGGTAAGGGCGGATTTTTACCAAGGGTTGGGAAAATGCCAAATTATTCAGCTGTTAAACTGCACACCTGCTAAAGCTCTGAATGGAGCAGAATGGGACAAAATACACACTCTCTTGAGATGCTTCAGGTTCTCTTCAGAGGTAGACAGACAACACAGCTGCTTTACACACTTAAATTTGAGGGCTTTTTACTTTTTGCAATCACTACTACTGTTTATGCCTTTCATGAGAGTGCCTAATGGCCTCAATTACGACTCACTGTACAACATGCTGTATCACACAAAGAACTGTACTTTTCAACTCCTGCAAACACAGCTAGGACCTGAGCCCACAGGTAATTCTGCAGCAAATTTCACAAATCAAGAAACTGCACCTGCAGAAAGTGTAACGAGCTTCAATTACAAACTCAACTAAAATAAATACAGGAAACAAGAACTGGTTTATAATGAAAGTTTAAGCAAAGTCTCATCTGCAATCACATACAAATTACTGAGAATTTTCACTATATAAGGCAAGAAACACAAGGCCCAAAAACTAAAATAAAACCTTTCAATACTCCATTACAATTCTTAGCAAAAAGTTCTACTAAAAAAACCCTCTTCTTTGTAAATGCCAGTGGGTTTCTACAGCAAAGTTCTGCCCATCAGAAGCTTTCAGGCAGATCTGAAAAAGCACATGCTGAACTCTTCTGACCTATCCCCCTTGGAGTAAAGCAGATTACTTACCACAAATAAGGCTCCAGTGGCATTGCGCTCTGCTGTTCCATGTAAGTATCGGATCTGCCTTACCTGCAAGCAAAACACAGTGTTAATAATGCACATACCGCTAGTGGCTGCTTTCACAACCAGTCTGATTTCCATTCTAACTGTAAACCACTAATTCTATTGCCGTCACTAATAATTTAAAATAAGTCAAGAAGAGACTATTAAGGACTCTCCTGTACTATTAGGAGAGCAAATCTCTTGACTCCCACCTTGAACAGTTCAAACAATGTAGAAGTTTAAGGATTTAACTCTGCTAAGTGCCTTGAACACAAATTCTCATCCAACATTCCATGAAGACTTTCCCAATTTGTTACTTTATATCCTATATGCTTTAAAGTTTGCAGAAACCACCACTACTACTGAAGTTCTTCTGCAGTAAGCATTTACATGCTTCTCCAGTTTTTATGGAACCAAACACTGAGAACTGGCGTAAGAGGACAAATGTAAACACAAACCTGAAGTATCAACAGAACACAGTCCCATATGCAAGTTCTGTTCAACGATTCTCTGTACTCCCTGACATGCCAGAACAGATCAAGATTTCTAGATTCTGGCCGGTATTACTAAGATTTGGTAATTTTACCGTAAGTATTAATTCTATTAAAATTGATTTTATATTAAATTACGTTTATTTTTATACTTAATTCTTGAGCAATTTTGAGATTTCTTAAAATAGAATCACAGAATGGTTTGGGTTGGAAGGGACCTTAAAGATCATCTCGTTCCAACCCCCTGCCATGGGCGGGGACGCCTCCCACTAGACCAGGCTGCTCAGAGTCCCATCCAACCTGGCCCTGAACGCTCCCAGGGATGGGACAGGTCATATGACAAGGAAAAGCTGCAGCCATCCTGTGACACTACACTGCAGCTGCAACTGCGTGATCTGCTGCTAGAAAGGTTGAGCTGGTCAGGCTGTCTTTGCAGAAGAGCCGGGACTGTGGGTCCGTGGTACCCAGGCTTGGATTCCTGGCACCGCCCTACCGCAGGCCCCCTTCCCCACACCCCGGTGCGGCCTCCCCGCTCTCCCGCGGCCTCTCCGATTCCCGGCCGGGGAGGGCAGGGAGCCCTTACCGAGCGTGCGGCCGCGGCGCGCAGGGCAGCGCACAGGAGCATGGCGACGGCGGCGGGAGCGCCGATCCCCGCTCCTGCTGCTTTTCCTCCTCCCGATCCCTCTCCTTGAGGCCTGGGCTCGCCCTCCTCCTCGCAGCGCCAAGGAGACCCGCAGCGCGCATGCGCGGGGCGCGCCGGCAGCGCGCGTGCCCGCGCTGGAAGCAGGCGCGGTCGCGGCTGTTCCCGCCCGCGGGTGCGCGGTTCCCGGCCCGGCGGAGCGGCCTTGTCCTGTGAGGGAACGCGGCCTCAGCGTCTGCCTGAGCCTCTCCAGGGGAATTTCTGCCTTTCGTGGCACGCACCAGCGTGGAAAAAACAGATTCCTTCGGAAACAAGAGCTTGTGACAGCGGAAAACTGCAGGAAACCAGTGAGATTTCTTTCAGCGCTGTGTTTTCTACCTTCCAACCCAGTTGTTTGGGGTTTTAATGTTTGAAGTGCTTGCACCTATGTCTTGTCCTCCTTCAGGAGAAACAATAAACATTGATTGTCTCTCTGATAAACATTCTTGTATGACACCGTAATCCAATTAATACAGTACAAATGCTGGAATTGAAGATCATAGAATCACAGAATGGTTTGTCTTGGAAGGGAACTCGAACATCATCTGGTTCCAACCCCTGCCATGGGCACCTCCCACTAGACCAGGCTGCTCAGAGCCCCATCCAGCCTGGCCTGGAACAGTGCCGGGAATGGTGCATCCACAATTTATCTGGGCTAGATGTAAGTAACAGGCTCTGCCTTAGATGCAGCTGGTTGTTAGGAAATGGCTCACGGGTCCATCCTTGTGCAGAGCCTTGATCGTTCAGGTTTTGTGATAAGGAGTGCAAATATAAATTTTTCAGTGTAAAATAAATACACGATTTTCAAATAGCGGCTGAGAAGGAAGTCTTTTATTCCAATGAGTACTCAGCATTGCAGATTGGCAAAGCATCACCTGATGTTCCAACATCTCTTACCATATCCCCCTTCTCTCTGAAGAGGAATCTCCCCTGCACTCCCCACCCTCTCATCTACCCTGGCTGTCTGTGGGACAGCGTTATTAATTTAATGAATTTCACAGCGAAAATATATCCATATATATTTTACTTTTACGAGGACTCTAATGATTTGCTAGTGACAAGTATTTTTGTATGTTACAGCATCATTAGAGTACTTGCTTTGACAAGTACTCTAATGATGCTGTAACGAGTACTTTTAGTAAATACATGATAGAACAAAAATTCAGCTTTCCTTACAGTGTTTTCCTATATCCAAAGCATTTACTTATTTTTTCATCTGCTTGCTTATGTTGAGAGACCCTCTTTTATTTCGTATAAACATTCAAAAAGGCAGGATTAACTACACTAC
The DNA here is from genome assembly GCA_013397055.1 of Pachycephala philippinensis. NCBI lineage: Eukaryota > Metazoa > Chordata > Aves > Passeriformes > Pachycephala > Pachycephala philippinensis. The sequence continues at coordinate 2,568,830 of VWZT01004606.1, forward strand.
AGCAAACTGAATTTCATTAAGAAGATTTCATGATTATGTTATGAATTTTTCCTGATGAAATGATCCGTCAGGGCACTCATTGGGACAAAAGGCCGGGTTAGAGAGAACCACAGTGGTCATACCTATGTAGGTGCACCTGGAAAAGAAAGGTTTCCTCTAAAGAAACTGTGTGTATGGGGAGACAAGTGCCATGGTACATCTCAACAGATAGCTCTAGAGAAAACCCAGAACATGAAGCAGTGCACATATTAGAACATTTTAAGATACTTATTACTCTTTCAGATAATTGTATGTATACCTACAGGGATATGTATATGTGTGCACAGATGTATTTGGAAGTTCTTATTGCAATTGATGTCCTTTTAACAGAATACTTTTCATTTGCACTGAGGATCAGGCAGGATGTGGTACTAGCTCTCTGGCTGGATTACTGCCCTTTACATTTGGGTTCACTGCAGTCAGTGGTTGTCTTCCTGCTCCTTATTCTTCATTTCCTCAATGCTGAGAGATACTATCAGCATTTGTAATTTAAGTGCCACTACCAGTACTTGATATTTTCATTGATTTGTTTTCACTAACTGTTTACTTGCTGATAAACCTAATTTCTCTACTTGTATGCTTCCTTGAGATGAATTCTTAAAACACTTAAAAGACGGCCTAAAGCAGAGCAAGTGTAATGGTGCAGCAATGTTGAAGCACAGATTACAAAGTCCGTTGCTAAGCTAAATTTTTATATCCTGATGAGAATCTGCCCTAGGCATATAGTCTAAGAATAGCAGAGGCCATGTATGATTAGATTCAGGGACTGTTCTTGCATAGATAAATTAATAAACATTCATTTTTAGACCATAAAATGTAAAATCACATTTATTAATTGTATGTTAGCCCAATACGTGTTTTTCAGTTGCACTTCATAAATGTGTTACTAGACAAGGAAAAAAAAATTTGGAATAATTTTGTAATTTAAAACCAGCCTATTTATGAGATGGCAATACTGAGAAACCAGTGTGGCCTTGCATGGGAGTCCAGTATCTGCAGTGACCTGCAGGGTAGCCCATTGCTTTTTTGTTTTCTGCCTACTCCATGCACTGAAGTGCCAAAGTCCTGCCCACACAGGACCTTGTGTGGCACCACGAAATGTGTGCATACAGCTGCTTAAACCACCAGTGATACCCAAGAGGTCTTTTATGCACCCCAGTGACTTCAGACAACCCTTCTTCCAGTGTGACCCATCAGGAAGGGAAGCTTTATTAAGGAAAAAAAGACTCCCTGTGTTTACTCTTTTGACAAGTGTCTGAAAATGCAGCAGATGATACACTTGTGTGGGGAAGGTGTGCAAGCACAGGTGAGAAATGGCCAGACCACCTGTTTCTGAAACCTTGCACCCTGTCCCCAGGAGCCACACAAGCTCCAATTCCATAGGGAAGGAAGGGATATAGAGAATTCTATTATTTTCTGCAAATGTAGGCTAGATAATTATTCTTGCAATCAAATAATTATTTCCTGTGTCATTGGATTTCTTTATTAGTATGCATTATGCCAAATAATGGCTTTCAGGCTTTTGATTTAAATGGAAATAATGCTAGGGTTATTTAATGCCTGTTACATTACTCTCCATTTTGAAATACAAAAATAAACAAATCAGCTTTCATTAATCTTTAATCCTTTAACACATACATTTAATCCCTACACATGTACAGGCATTCACTATATTTTCTGACATTCAAAAGTAGTACTTCCACCCATAGCAATACAAGTAATATTAACCAATCATACTTGAAAACATTAGATTTTTATTATTGTAGAATCATGGAATCATAGCATGGTCTGGGTTGAACGGACCTTAAAGATCATATAGTTCTAATCCCCCTTCAACAGGAGGGGAGCAGGAACATCTTTCACTAGGCCAGGTTGCTCAGAACCCCATCCAACCTGGCCTGGAACTCCTCCAGGGATGGGGCATCCACAAACACATGCTCTAATATTAAGTAATATAAATAGTAAGTACTTTGCAGTGTGGGGACTGTGAATGTTGGCAAGCCATTTGAAGAGATTCTTTTGAAAGCAAGTCATCTGGAGAGAACCTAAAAACTATCAGATGGTATCACAGGCTTTTTATCCCACTAAAACACCTTTAATCAGCTCTTCTGTCAACTATGTAAAAGAGAACAAATAAAGGCTATTAAGATCTCTCTGGTCTTTCCAGTTGTGGTGGTTTTTTGGTTTGTTTTTTTGTTGTTGTTTGTTTGTTTTTGTTTTTGTTGGTTTTTTTTTTTTTAAATACATTAAATTATATTTTATAAACCAGTAGAGAGATCTATTTTAGGAAGTGTAAAAATACAGGGGACAAACACAAGAGATCATATTAAATAATTAAGACCATAAACCATTGGAAAACAAAACATTCTCAGTTGCAATCTTCATGTTGCAACACTGTACAGAAAACCGACCTCTGTACCCAGGAGAGTTTCAGATGAAAAACGGTTGTTATGCTTTTGATAGATTAGACTTAATTAATCAAAAAATGATATGTACTAAGAGCAAAATTTCTGTAAATTATGATCTGAGACCCATTTCTGTAAGCAAAGTAGAGACAAAGGAGGCAATGAAGTGCCTGCTTGTTTAACATACTTACTCAAGAAATGTAAAAATTAGAATGGGTATTTATTATCATCACAGGAGGAGCTCCTCCAGCTGAAGATGACTGTATGGGTAGTGTAGAGATTGTACATGGAACCACTTCTGCAGAACATTTTTCTTCAGAGAAATAACTACAAGAGGACAGAGACTGAAAAGAAAATGAGAAGGCGCATGGAACATGGAATAAAAACAACCCACAATTACTTTTGTTTACTATTTGCCCAAAGGTATTGTACACTTTTATAAGTCCTTTGGTTGTATTTGGACTTTCTACAAATGCAATTGTTTCAATATGCTGTAGCAGTTTAAATTTCGCTCTTATGTGGAAGTACATTTTATAATATGTATGAAAGTGTAAATGCACTTTAAAAAGAATCCTAATTTAAGATACTACTCAGATTATTTAGAAATATGTAATAACTTAAATGTGCCCATACAGATAGGTATTTGTGCTGGGAATGAAATAATCATAGTATGTAATTAAAACTTTGTTATCCAAAGATGACGATTTCTTTTAGAATGTGATTAGGAATTATTGAATTAATTTTACAGGTAGAAAAATGTGAGGAAAATGTGTACTGACCCCCAGTTCGCCACAAGCAGTCACCAAGAGCTGGAAAAGAACACAAGCCCAGCAACCTGGCATCCTATTCCATGGGCCATGTTTTTCTCCTAATCTGAGAGAAATTTAGTTCATGGTGGTCACGCATTCATAATCTCTGATTTGCAGCATAAGAAGGGCACTAGGAACAAATTCTTCTCAATCAATGAAGAGATGAGGGGGTAAATAGATTCACACACTTAGCATTAGACACAAATACCCAGGCTAGGGACCTGCACTCCTTCTGGAGTTAACTGGCCCTTATGCTCCATATCTACAGAGCCTGCAAAGCTACTTTCCTAAATTAGTCTCCCAAGTCAGGTAGCAAAAGCTGTAAGGAAGAACATCTTCCAAATAATGTACACAATTTAATTTTAATTCTTACATTGCTTCTGTATTGGGCTAACTATTAATTTAAGCTGAAGAATGTTTTGATGTGTAAACAAACTGGTGTTAGAGACACTGCTTCTCTTCAACAAGGCTATGACAGGCTGGTGTGACTTCCATTGGCATCTCCTCACTTTCTCATGTTAATAATGTGTGAAGTTCAAACACCATTCAGAAAAGGGGTCAGCCTCTTTTTGCAGCAGCTTTGAACTTGCTTTATTCCAAAGGGCAACTGGAACTATAATTAGGTACAGCTAGCCATTATTATTTAGCTCATTTATTATTTATATCTTCTTCCCACAGTGCCTGTGAACCTCACAACTTGTGTTGGCAGAGATAGGAGTCTGAATGTTGCTTTCACAAGCTCCAAATAACACAGTAGTCCCTGTGGCATGGCCCTGGGTTTGTAATCTGGGCTTCAGAGTGCTGACCTAATGCAACCAGTGATGTTACAGGCTGTAGCATCCCACGCTCAGAATTTACTGAGGCACTCTGTCTCTCCACCTTTCAGGCGAGGAATCAGGGATGAACCCTCCTGTAGGCAGCTACTCCCTGCATGTACTGTAATTCTTGTCTATCCCTTCCTGACATCTCTCCCCATCTCATGCTGGGTAAATTATTGTTCTGACATTTTGTGAGTTATTGTATTAGCAAGTTCTGAAAGTCTTCTGGGAGATGGGAGGAGAGGTAACTGTAATTTTCAATGGAGACACATACAGGAAGACCATAACTGGATGGAGTTTTAGGCAGTTTTCTTTTAAGCTCCTGATGGTCAGTAACACACTGTCTTTTTACAAAGATCCTGCATGTCCAGAATGGTGACAGCTTTAGTAACAAGTCAGCATTGCTTTGTCATGGTCTTTAAGAACAAGTTTCCTCTTTTCTGCAGTATGCAGATTAATCTTTCTGGGATGCCTTCTTCCCCAAATCCTTCCCTGTGAAGAACTAGCAGATGGAAAGACAAGAACTTGAGAACAGCCTGGTGGGTATTGAGTGGGTGAGGTTAAAGTCGAACACAGTAGAATTGCCAAAATAGATTTGAAATTTCTGTGGAGCTTTTTTCCCCCCCATTTTAAAGAGAATAAATAAAGGTTTAGATGACAAGTTGTTTTAGAAAGAGGGCAGTGCAGAAAAGGAAAAACAGTGACCTACTTAAAGAGAAATTAAAATGCATTACACCTCTTGGGGTTGAGGTTACAAAAAAATAGTAACAAAAAAATGCAAGACAATGAATGTGTGCATGAAAGGAGACAACATCTTCATTTTGTCCCTAAAGGCAACAAAATTCTACCAGGAATTAAGTTGACTTCTGGTCAAATTATTATTATGCAGTTGTTATTATTATGCTGTTTAAAGGGCTGTTTTTACTTTGCCTAGTAAGACTTTTAGGGCACTGACTTTCTAATGCATTAGTGTCTCGTCTAAAAACAAATGCTGCTCGTTCTGTCAGGTATCCTAGGGCACAGTAAGTTTCTGCCCTCCTCGTCTACTATCCTGTCTATTATAATAATTATGCTGTATTTCAGTAACTTTTTCTTTTTCTCCTGAGTATTACATAGACACCATCCTAGATGACCAGAAGCTGTTTTTCATTTGTTCTTTAATTTTTGATCTGTTCACCTTGGATGATCCTTGCAGGACTTAACGCTTCTGTTGGCATAGCTCTCGCTATCACCAGGTCAGATCTGCCTTTCCCTTGCATCAAAGGGGATCCTCAGGGAAGGAATCTGTTTTACCTAATGTAAACCAGAACATGCATTCCTACTCAGAGCTACCTTCACAGCTCTATGGATAATAATTACAAGCACAGGAATTACGTTTGTCTTATATCCAAAGCCTTGAGAGTAATTAAGTGTGTTGGGAACAGCCGTGCTGATTTGATACCTTAGTGTATTGTTAGAATCCAGCTGTTCCACACTTCTGATACCTGTGGTGAAACAAATCGCTGCCGAGTTGAAAGGAGCATCCTGGTGCACAGGTCCTGCTTGCAACACGAGAGCCTCCCACAGCCGTGTCCCCTGCACACTCACACCTTTCTGGGACCCAGTGCCAAGCCTGGGTGCTGACAGCGTGACTGCCAGAGCCTGGGCCCCTCTTTCTTCCTGAAAGCTGACACAGTGATTCATGCTCACACTGCAGAGCATGAGAAGAGACAAAGGAGAGTTCCAGACCCAAAAACACATAAACCCTTACCTGTCTGCAGCTTGCTATTCCTGCCACAATAGACAGTGAGATTTCAAATTTCCCATTTGTCTTCCTTTTCTGACCATGTTCCTAAGAGCTTAATTTCATCCTCTCTGTCATTTTCTGTTGCCCACTCATCACACTGTCTTTAATCATCATCAACCCTTCTAGTCACTCTTCTTTGGGTTGTCTTCTTCACAGATCCAGGCATGATTTAACCCCTCCCATCTTAAAATAGTGCCCTTGAACTCACCTGCCTTTCCTGTTTATTGCCTTATCATCCTTTCTCTTTACATCTCTCAGCATACAATTCCTGTCTGGGGTTTCATCAAAAAGTCCCGACTTGAATGCAGCTTCTGCCCTTTTGCTTTGCTGACGTCTAAGTCTGTTACTTATTTCTGTCACTGTCACATTATTTTCTCTCTCCTGAACAAAAGTCCTAGTGATTTCAATCTTTCCTCATTCACAGCCATTCAGAATATTGCTGCAAACACCGTTTCCCTAAATTTGGCCACAAAATACGGGAAAGTTCTGACTTCCGTTTATTCTCCAAAGGCTTGTTTTTGCTTTCAAGGCATGCTGCATTTGTAAGCTTTTCTTCTATTTAACCCCTGTAATTATTTAATTCAATTGTACAACAGCTAATTTGTCTGTGGAACTGGGTGACATCATGAGTTGTGGATCCAGCAAAGACACCAGGTATCATTCTGCATCCTGGACTCTGCCTGATAAAATCCATGGTCCAATCTGCACTACACTTGCTAACTGTTAGTCACTCCTCAAAGGTAAACAAGGACCTACCTTGACCCTAACTCATCAACAGAAATGCCTGTCTCCAGGTGCTGTCATGCAGAGAGTGCTCTCTCCGTCTGGGACACTGTCCTTGTACAATGGCAAGAGATTGCCTGGCTTGGAATTGCCAGCTCATGTTTGGCATCAATTCAGCCACCTGGGCTGCAGAATGGTGAACCATGAACAAAAAACAAATGCATGGGAGCTCCTGGGCAGGCCCTTGTGCAGGTCTGGTTGAGGTGGGTTCTGTGGAAAATCTCCTATTACAATATGCATAGCCCGATTGTTTCCTATTTGCCCTGTGCTGCCCACTAGGGAGAAATTTCCTACATGTTTGAATGTCCAATACAACCTTTAAATTCCTTGTTAAAGTTCTTTGCTCTGATGACAACACTTAAGACTGCTGGAACTGATACCAGACACACTGATGGGTACTGATGTGTTGTTTTCTTGCACTTCCCCATCTGTCCTCTCCTGTTTAATGCTTTGATTTAACCTCCTGGAGACAACATAGGAGGTAAGAGGGGCTTTACTGAGAGGATCTGTTCCAGTGACCAAACTAGTTCTAACATAAAAAGCTATATAGGAAATTACTGTAAAGACTTGAGTGGAAGAGTAATGTAAAGGAGACGAGAACCAAATCCCAGTTTTGGCAGATTCATTCTTCTCTCTCACAGTTTCTCCTCCATTTGTGGTGTGGATGATTCTAAACTGCCAAATGTAATATTTATTATCTCAAAATCTGCTCAAGTCAGTAGATGTTCACTGCTTGGAGTGCTGTCTTTCCTATTTTGCACAATCTAACTGTAATTGGTGTTAAGTTATTCTTATTTATTATGGAAATACAAAATGTGTTACTGTGCTCTTAATCTGCATAGACTGAAACCATCTGCTGTGGTTCACAGTTGAAGAACAGGAGATTATAAATTCCCTCTAGTATTTATATCCAGCCCTCATTAAACAAGTAATCATTACTGCTACCAAGTTGTAAGTCAGAGAAGTGTACAATCATAATCTCAACATTTAAGCACATGAATGACCTATTCCTTTTTTTTTTAGAAAACCCAATATTTACATGCACATTTATCTTGTGACTGATAGGAGAAGGCAGCTTACAGTAGCTCAGGTAGGGGAGGAGTAGAGGCTGTTCTCAGATGAGTCAGTGACTAGCTCCATGCTGAGTAAAAGGCGATTTGACAAAAGAAGGAAAGTCATGCTGTACTCAGTTGCAGGATCACCTAGTTTACCCTCCAGAATGTCGGGAAGCAAGACTCAGCAGGGATAGCTTTGCAGTGAGAAGACCTTTTTGAGAAATATATTTTGTTTGCATTGTACCCAAATATGGTACAAGTCTGCTTGAGTTAAAGCAGAAACATGAGGCGTCCTGCTTGCCTTGTACCCAGATGTATCACAAGACTGTTTGACTTAGGAAGTGAAATATTGTGTAATACCTGTTTGCTCGGCATAGTTACACAAAAATAGCAGAGCTGAGATAATCGCACCGAGACTGCAAAGACCTGAATCAGATGGTCAGCGTGCAGTCTGCAGGACACCCACCTGGAGAGGCTGGACTGCACCTGCACACAGAAGGGTGTAAAATCTTCCTGGCAGACAGAACAGACTGGCTCTGACCTAGAGAAAGAGGAAGCAAACCTTTGGACCAGACTGGTCTTGATCCACAGGAAAGCTATGTGTAAACATGAGTGATACACAGTGGAGCTTGGGAAAGGGAGAATATGCCCCCTTTAGTTCTGGCTTCTCATGGAGAAGTTGGAGAGCTGTCAAACTCAGCCACCACTGCCTTAGAGGCTAAGAATTGTCAAATGATGTAACCATCAGAAACCACAAAGCAGCAGCAGTGTCACAGTATTGTAGATCTAAGGCTTCATGTTTAGGTCTGTATGGTTAAACATTGCATGATTTTTCTTTGCTAACAGGAGGTTTGCCTAAAAGCTGAGCATAAACAGATGCCTTCTTGAATTATTGACTGGCTCATCCTCTCAGAACTCTTCCATTACTGTGGTCCCCAGGGCTCAGCTGCAAAGTTGGCAAAAAGCAGATTCTGGTACCCACACCAGTTAACCAGGCTTTGCAGGACCTGAGAAGAAACTCCTGCCAGCGAATGTAATACCACACAGAAGCTGAGGGCAGGAACAGGATATCTGTGAGTCCAGTAGACCAGGTCTCCAGTGCAAGTAGATACTGGAGTGTTTTCAATCCATGTGTTGAACACTAAGTATTCTCACTGGTTTTGGATATTCAATGTATGTAGGTAGAATTGTATCCTGCACTTTACCCATGCCCACTCTCTGTCATCCTCTGGCAATCAAAATACTGATTCAGTCTTGGTCTTAAATCCAACTGAGTTAAACCAGAGGTGAATTTGGTCCTGTCTGATTGGTAAGTAGATTTTTCTTCTGTCCTAAATAAAATAGAGAAAGAAATAAGAGCAGCAAGGCTAAATATGTTAGAACAGATTTGAATCCTTATTTAGCTTTTTTTCCATGATGCAAGTCTTCAGCTCACTATCTACCCTTACGTTTCCTAGAACATACTTTGGATGATGATGCTGCACTCTTTCTGGAACTGTTTACTCAATGTATTTGTTGTATTTGCGCAACATTTTACAAACAAGATAGGTCAAATTTTCTCCTTGTTGACATAATTCAACAGGCTTCACGTAGGTTCAGCTGGAAGGAATTTGTCCAGTTAGTTTTGTTTACAGATTTATTCAAAATTAATTTTAAACTCCAGGTCTGGACCTAGTTTTCTGGCTGACCTTAGGACGGGAAAATGCCAAGGCCCATTTTTCACTTGTTACAAATTACACTTATGAGTAAATGTAAAAACATCCAGACTTTTATCATTAGATTTTAATTATATTTTATATTTATATATAAAAAAACTTTCAACTACCAGTCTTTAAACTGTTTCCCAAATGAAAATTCTCTTTCCCATCCTTTTAAGAGAGCAGGTTTACTCATAATTACCCTGGCCTGACTTCTAGAGGAAGTAATACACTAAGATCTAAGCTGTCAGATGGAGAAACCACGGAGCTTCTTGATGGGTTTAGTATAGAGTCAGTTCAAAGAGGCTGAACCTTTTGCTGACTTTAAATATACAACATGTATTTTGTATGATAGAAAAAGTTTTAGAAGAAGGGGATGATACAAGGCAGTGTCATGACCCTGTGAGTGCCTCAGAGAGATTTAAACAGCTTAAGTTAAGAGGCAGAGCTCCTCAGGCACAGACACCCTCAGAAATGGGTAGGTGTAAAACTATCTTCACATCTAAAGATCTTGTAAGATGACTCAAGCATGGCACAGAATCTCACCTCAGGGCTTTATATCACTGTACTTTCCATGTGTCATTGTGAATATAACACTTCTCCCTCAGTCTGGAAAGGCCTGAAACAATGAATTTTATCCTCACAGCATCTTTATTCCTGGATAAACATTATGCTAGTTTGGTTCTGAAGGTCATAGGCTTTGTAGCCAAGCCTTATAGATGCTGTAATCACCTGACTTCAGAGAAGACATAAAAATAATTGTGACTCCTTTCATCATATATAATGCAAAGAGCATATGTAAGTCTGTTTGGTTAGGCAGCCCTCCCACCTGATGTAAAACTGTGAAACTTCTCCCCTTGTGTGTAACACTGCAGCATCATACTTACATCCAGCAATACTCTTTTTGTTCAAAACCAAAAGAAATAGATTCCTTTTCAAGCAATGTGTACTTAAATGTGGAACGTATTGCCATGCAGAGTGTCCAAAGGCAACTTTGTATGCATATTGAGAAACTGGAAATAAAATAAATTCATTATTTATACCCCCAACAAAAACAAAATGAAAAAGCCACCAAAGGCTACAAAGCACAACCATCACCTCTGTGTGAGTGCCTGAGCTCCAGGCTGCTAGGAACTGTGAGAATTTGCCATCCATTTTTGGTTGCTCCATTAAAATGTGATGTAATGCTGGCCACTGCTGGACTGGATGGGTCTTTGGTGTGACCTCCTGCAGCCAATTCCATGTTCACATACTATGTTTTCTAACATACAAGTGGAAAACAAAGGCCTGTGCTGATACCATGCTTTAGCAGGCAAAATCATAAGCACTAAGTCCCAGTGAGGGTTTTTTGAGATTTTCAGTTCACTTCAAACAAGTTCACTTCATAAAGAAAAGGTGAGAAACTTTTAAAGAAAGTTTTATTTAAGGTTAGGGTTTGTTAAAAAACTAGGTTTGGGTCCTGAAGAATGCACATAGGCTTGAAAGGTCAGCATTTGTGAAGCTGCACTATTACGTGCTAAGAGATGCAAAGTTTGCCTTTCTTTGTTTATGGTGAGCACTGTATATTAAACTAGGTTTGTTTAACAGCTGTGTTAGAGCTTCTTTGTGTGGGTTTGACAGGTTGATTTATTCTGACTCGTTATCATGAAACAAAAGGATGAAGTGAAGGTCAGGCTTTGATATGAGAGATGGACAGTCATGGGCAAAGTGCTGATTGCTGCTGGGGCAGTGCCTTGTTCTGTCACAGCTGCTGTCTCCATCCTGTGATCCCATTGCACCAAGAGGAGTGCGGTGCTGCGCTTGCCAACTGTAAAGGCCAAGCTGATGGAAAACATGCGGCTGTGGTTCAGAATATTGCGAGAAGTGCGGCAGCTCTGCCGAGAGCACCCGGTAGCCTCGGAGAGGGCGCTGAGCTAGGAGAGGGCACGGCGCTCGCTCCACGCCTGGTTATTTAGTGCCACCCAGTGGGGGCTGCTGCTCCGGCTGCCTGCTCCGGGAATGGAGCTGGGAATATACAGATTGTGCCTGCAGGATCAAAGCACACTGCGTTGGTAGAGCATTTTTTCTTTTAGTTGGTTTTTGGGTTTTTTTGTTTGTTTGTTTGTTTTTGTTTTGTTTTGTTTTGTTTTGTTTTTCCTTAGTTAAACAAACAACTGAGGACTACTTATTTTCATCTGAAATCTATCAAATACAGCGTCTGGTAGCTGGTGCTGTGCAAAGATTCTGTTTGCATTCATCTGTGATTTTCTCCAGTGATTTCTATTTTTGGATTCATCATGGCCTTGTATACAGCCTTTTTAAACTGCTGGAAATAAAGTATTTCCACTTTAACCATGGTCGCATAAAGTCTCCAGACGTGTAAGGGATGCTGTTTGTATATTTTTAATAAGTAAAGCATGTTGGAGCAGACACTTCTGTTGTGTATTTTGCAATTCATTACATTACCCCTACATTTTTATTAGGTAGCTACTAAATTAAATACTAGAGAGGACCTAAGTCATTACCTAATATTTGGAATAAAGTCCTGTACAGGCTTTCTAGATCACAATGCTTAATAGCTAAAAGAATCACACTTGGGAGCTGTGGGCGTTAGGTCTTTTCCTTCTCAAGAATATGTCTGTGAAGTACGGCACTTACCAAAATAAAAACTTGTGAACAATGCTGGAGTTCAGAAGGTGACACATAAACTCCCAAAGCATTGTGAATGTCCGGAGGGAGACATTTCTGTACCCTCCAATCAACAGATGGCTCTGTTCTCTGCCACTTGGTGCGGTGTTCAGAGAAGGACCTCCATTCAGACTGTCCAATCCTCTGCGCTTAGGGAAGGTTGGTAAAAGGTGAGAATTGTCACAATGCAAAAATCCACTTACATAAAATTTAGATCATGTCCTGACATGCAAAACACGTGCCTGCAGTAGACAATGTACAGTATTGCTAAGCTACAGAACATATGACACAGAGGAAAAATGGAGATTAAGGAGATGATGTTGTTCTTCACAAATCTGGAATACATCCTGGAAAATCTTTGTTTATACATTTATTGCCTGATGACAACATGCGAGATAAAGTGGAGCAGATAGCAGACACTGTGCTTGATCTTTTGGCTCCCTTTGTCAGAATAATTTGCATTATTTAGAATGCTTCCTTTAGTGGAAATGTTAGAGAAAAAAAAACCTACTGAAAAATTAAGTGCTACTCACACAGGCTAAATGTAGCAATTGAAATTAGCCTCCTTTTGCTTATCCTATATCCAATGGAACAAGATAACTTCCTACAATCTGCAACAGCTGAAATACCGTGTAAAGAAAATGAGTATAAAAGAAGCCCTTGGAAATTAGAGCCCTAAGAAAGAGCTAAGAATATCACCGACTATTACAACCAAATTCATAACTTGAAAGAATAATGTGTTGCATGTTGCTCTGACCCTGCAAAGCTCTGGCATGAGATTTTATGCTCAGGAAGAGCTCAGAACAAAGTGTCTGGTTAAGGAAGAGCTGTGTCTCAAATACATGCCTGTTTGCAAAGCGTGTTCTTTCCTTTGTGTTGCCTTGTGACCAGGAAGATAATTTACAGGAGTTCTTTGGGAAGAGCGTGCACTTCGTCACATTGCTTAGTCCACAAAAGGGAAATCTGAGATTTTATGGGGCAATTCCACTTTAGATGCCTGAACAATCCAACGTGCCTTTGGTGGCTCAGGAACTGCAATGATGCAGCAATGTTTGGGTGTCTTAGTTTCCCAAATATGGAGTAAATTTCTCCCATTTTTATGAGCCTAAAGGAGATAACAGATCAGACAATATATTATTCACATTATATTAATTCATGTGCACACATCTTTCCAAGAAACGGAGACCTATAATTTGATACAAAGCATACTTATGTTTTTACCCTTAGTAACAACAATTTTCATGCAAATAACAGATACCAAAACATTTGGCTGCAAGGACAGCTTTGGGATTTGCACATACAGGCACAGATGTATGCATATGGAGCTCCACTTATTGAAAATGTGGCCCAGTTAATGCTCTGGTTATGGAAGGAAGAATTAAGAGGAACTAATTTGCATGTAAAATTCTAGGGATATGCAACTTCACATAATAAAATTTTGAATCATACTAAATAATAGGAACATATTGATATCGTGTGTAAGGTGTAAGTCCTATATCACCAGAATAACTCCTAGATGTTTTCTTCATACTTGTAACATGTTAATGACTTCCACAACATCTGAATACACTCGAACAATTTCAGACAACTTAATAATTTATAAGTTTACAAAGATTCTTTTCTGCTTGGTTTTTATCTTTTAAAAAAGGAACTGTTGTCAGAAAACTGTAAAACCTGGCCAAGTAAGGACCTCAGTGTTACTGCTGCCACAATCCTATATTAAGGATAATAATAATAATAAAAAATTATTATTATTGTNATCCTGTGTAGTCCATGGAAGATCAGCCACTGGCAAGACAAGATCTCTACACAGATGTCGGGTATTTGATTTTTCCAAATTACCTTGTCAGCCAAGAACAGCACTTGACTCATTTCTCCAGTGCTGTGTCTGACTATCCTTGGAAGATGCCTCAGAGGGGGTACTGAAAACTGAAATTTTGTAATACAAATGGAAGTATTTTAAGAAATTTTTCTATCTTCACAGCTCTTGGAGTTTCCTAAAAATCTGCAATAAAGCTAAGTGATTTGTTTTCAGAGCTCAGCAATTCCTCTTGTTTACATATGCGTGAGGACACCCTCTTAATCTTAAGAAATCTTAATGTAACCGAATCTTCATCCCCAAAATGGCAATGAACAGCACTGCCTAAGTCAGCGCACATTTTTATAAGCTAACCTTTGCAAGGCAGTAACTTGTGAATAGCAATTTCTCATCTCCCCTGCTATGCTGCAATTTAGTCCGCTGGAAAGACATTTTAGGTAAATTTACCAAAGGCAAATGTAATGATGATGATAATATATTAGGAGCTCCCAGGCTGGTTAATTTTCAGAGGCAATGGAAATTTATTGAGAGCAGTAGAACAGCCTGTGCTAGCCTCTGGTCACAAGATAAAAAGGTGTTTATTTTTAAAAATGCAAGTGAGGATTGAGCGTCATAATCTATTTTCCACGCTATTGCACTGAGGTCAAAGAACCTTTGGTGTTGCAAAGGGAAAATGCAGCAGCCTGGATACCCAGTGCCCCCCAAACACCAGCAGAATTTCGGACCCAGAACTGAAATAAAAATCCCCAGTAAGGTGAGCCAGTGGGTAACTGTTCCTCTGAGATGCCTGTATTCAGGATTGTCATGATAACTCACGTGGATGCCCTACCCACTGTCTACCTATCTCATTCCCTGGGGTACCAAGACATATAACAGCTTATGTGATAGTGAGTTTGTGTTTCACACACTTTTTTTTTTTTTATTAATAAACTTGTTTAAGGATTGTTTCCTCTGGGGAAATTTTTAATCTATGTCAGTTTAGTTATATCACTGACAGTAAGTTAGTTTTAGTCTTCTTGTGAACCTTTATGTGCTTTTAAGCTTGTTTTCATTTTGGCTTAAAGTGCTTTTGAAGAGACATATATTGAGCTGAAGAGGTATTCCAAATCATGAGAGAAATTATCTACAGAAGCTGTTGCACCATGTCCAAAGCATCAGCGTAACTATGACTGTATTCCTGTTTCTATATGGATAATTTCACTTCATAGACAAGTTTCTGCTTTGTAGCAGTGACTCTATATCCAAAAATACTCCTATTTTATCTCCCTGGGGTAGCAGTGGTCTGAAGCTCTGCTATTACTTGTGAGCCAGTTACAAGGTGGGGAGGGAGAGGAGTGTTCATCCAGCACTTAGTAGAAAGCTGTGTTGGCTACATAACTAATTTCACTAATGGAACATAAATTTTCACTAATGGATTCCTACCGCAAATATTTTAATAGGTAGCAGCTCTTTCATAGCACACCATTTCTGGCTGTGAACAGCTGCAAATTACAGCGGGGCTGGATAATACGCTGGAACAAGTGATTCTCTTTCAGCTCAAAGATACCCAGTGCAATTACTATACATAAAAAGACCTGAAAATAGGTAGATTAAAATATAATGTACCTTTAGATAGAGCCTTTACTCCATCAGAGTGACATAAGCAGCCTGAGAGCTGGGAGAGCCAAGTTCAGAGAAGCAACGGCTGCAGATAGAGAAAACATGGAATTACTTGGGAAAGTACTGACAGAAATGAGAAATGAAAACATGTAACCCAGGAGCTGAACTCAATACATTAAAAGGATTAAAAATTGATATCTATTTTTCATATTGTTGTAATGCTATTTGTCCATGAGGTAGATAACTGTAATAGATGTAACAATTGAGTGTATGAAAAAAGATCAGTATTTGATAAATATAATTACTGCTTCAAGAATCGTAAAAAAAAAAAATCTGAAAATCTGAAGCATTATATTGTAAACACTAGTTTAATGCCAGAAAAGACAGAAATTAAAAATATCTCATCAACAAATTTCAAGCATCACAATTTTTAAGCAGAGACAGAATCTCCTAAACCAGACCTCTGCTAAGTTCAGAAAGAAAAGAACAGAAGCATCAGAAGAATGTGTCTAGCAAAAGGCTTATTTTATTCCCCCTAGTTTGAGATTGAGGATGCAATATATACATATAAATACATAAAATACGATGCAAGAATATCTTATTTACAAGTCCAGGGATTATACTTTACAATCAAATAATAACAATATAAAGACAATGTTACTATTGAAACATTCAACTTCGGTCACAGCTTTGGTATCTACATATATAAATACAGACACGTACATGGAGCTCTATCTTCTGAAAATCTGGTGTTGACAAAATTCTTGCTCAGGTGGGAGGAAGGACAACAGAAGCATCAGCCTGCCTGTAAAATCCTAGAGAAATGCAGCCCCTAATAATATAATTATGGGCCATACTGCAAACAACTGTAGTTGCAAAAATTAGGGTGACCACAGGCTACCAATACAGCTGTTTTTCTATCACAACAGGGAGTTTAACTGCGGTGGTTTCAAATTTAAACAGTCCAGAGATTTTGTTGCTATGGCAGCATCATCCCTCCACTTCAGAAGTCCAAATATATGTGATACCATTCGAGTCCTTCGACATGTACCCATTTTATTTCACAATAAAACCTCAGAGAGCCAGCATTTAACCACGCTAACACAACCACTGCGTTGAGTAGAGTTAAGGGTATTGCTCTTAGGAAATACATTTCACGGCATTTAGCTTGATGACAAGAACCATGACTCATAACACTGAAGAATGTTTTCATGGCTAATAATAGACTGCAATTAATATTTTTCCTGAAAAACAGTTTCTGCTGTTACATAAGTCTGCAGATGATCTCACGGACTACAATGATATTTTTATTCCAATCAGTCAGATGGTAGAATATTGTATAAAAATGGAAGTGGGTTTTATTTATACTTACATGAGTCTTACTACTGGAGGTGCACCTTTCATCTTCAGTGTACTCATCCTCTCTCTGTTCCTGAGAGTCAGGACAATGTTAACTAAAAGCTCTTGTAAAATTGTGGATCTTTCTTGCCAACCTCTGAAATACTTCTGCAAAGCATGGCATTGATACGTGTGACATACATGTATGTATATTGGCCCAGCTGAAAAAAATAGCCTTCCTTTTTTCAGATTTTCACACTATTCACATGTTTTCTTCTGTCAGGGAACTCACAGATGTAGATTATACGAAATTTTTGTGGAGGCCTGCAAGCAGGAAAATTGCTCCCTTGTGTCTCAGTTTTCCATTTAGTGCCTTCAAGCTTAGAGACTCCTGTGTATGTTTTCCTCTGAATAAGGACTACAGAGTAGCCATACATAATTTGTACATCCTTACAAGCATCCTGGAAACATCTCTTAATATCTCAATCAGTAATTCACCAGGTCCTTTACTTTTAGATCAGAGTTTATGTTTGGGTCTTTAACTTGATATAATGAATTTTGTTGCCAGGACTTGGCAGGTCTTTGTAAATGCAGCAATGAAGACATGGGCTCCTCAGTATGTTGATGTTAAGACTGTACTGCACTTTATTTCTGTCAATTTCCATGGGAGAAAAATGGCATTTGGCTTCAGGTTCTAGTGGAAAGAAATCTTGCAACCCTCTATCCAAGACTGGAATTGCTAAAGGGAAAAGAAATCTGCATTTGCAGGTTTATTGAGGAAGTATTTATCTACCACATACAAGATTTGAGATCTAAAATAAAGGGAAGGCAAAATAGAAGAGTCATGGAATCATAGAATGGTTTGGGTTGGAAGGGACCTTATAGATCATCTAGTTACAACCTCCCTGCCATGGACAGGGACACCTTCCACCAGACCAGGTTGCTCAAAGCTGCATCCAGCCTGGCCTTGAACACTGCCAGGGATGGGTCATCCAGAGCTTCTCTGGGCAACGTTTTCGGTGTCTCACCACTCTCATAATAAAGGATTTCTTCCTAATATTTCATCTAAACTTTCCCCGTTTCAGTTTAAAGCCATTCCCCCTTGTCCTATCCCTCTGTGCCCTTGTAAAAAGCCCCTCTGTGTCTTTCTTGTGGGCTCCCTTCAGGTACTGGAAGGCTGCTACAAGGTCTCCCCAGACTGATAGATTACTGAAATTACTGGTTGTAAAGTGTCTACTCGAAACTATTTTCCAGTCATGAAGTATATATTACTGATTAATTAATTATTTATATCCTTAATCCTAAGCATTTATTTAAATGAATAAAAAGGGTAAGAAAGTTGCAGCCAGGATACAGAAGGCCTTTCTTTTTTCCATTAAAAATAAAAGCAGATGCTGCAGCAGTCTTTAAAAGAGCTACAGAATTTGTTCTGAGGGAAGTAAATCTGACTTTGGTATCAAGCAAATTTGTAGAAACTATAAGAGAGAATAAATCAGACAGTGGGCAAAGTGTAGACATGAGATATAGGGGAAAAATCAGCTCAAATTTTTTTTAGTTGCAAGTTTATTGCGATCTTTTGAAGGTGTCAAAGATCTGATGATTACAGAGCAGATGATTACAGTTGTTCATACATAAGGATTTTCAAAAAATATTTCAAAAAGATTTCTTACCAAAGGCATGTAAAGCTATCATGAGCTAAACCAGAAGACCTTTCTGGGATGAATATCATGTTGAAAAATAGGAAACAAATGTAGGAGTTAAGATTCTGTTTTCACAAATATATTTCACATGTAATTAAATTCTTGCCATTGATCTAGAAAGGGTTTTACTTGAGCAGGGAAGGGTGCTGATAAGAATAGCAGCATTGATCTGCAAAATGGATCTACTCCCACAGAAGAAGAGTAAGCAATCTCAAGACCATCTACTTGGAAAACACATTGTGGGAGGGAAGGGGGAGAGATGTGTTAAATTTTATAATACCATAAGTAGTACAAAGAAGGGAGTTGAAGAATAGCTGTTCACTATTTCTCAGAGTAAAAAAGCTACAGAATACTCAGTGAAATCATTTGGTATCAGGTTTAAGAGATAGAAGAGAGAAGAGAACGCTCTGGTGAGACCTCATTGTGGCCGTTCAAAATTAATGGGGGATTATAAGAAAGATGGGGACAGACTTTTTAGTAGTGACAGGACGAGGGGTAATGGTTTTAGACTGAAAGAGGGTAGATAGATACAAACTAGATATAAGGGGGTTGTTTGTTTGTTTTGTTGGTTTATTTTTACCATTGGGGTGGTAAAACTCCGGGTTGCCCAGAGAAGTGGTAGATGCCTCATCCCTGGAAATGTTTGAGGTAAGGTTGGATGGGGTCCTGAGCAACTTGATCTAGTTGGAGATGTCCCTGCTCATTGCAGGGGAATTGGACTGGATGACCTTTAAAGGTCCCTTGTAACCATTCTGTGATTCTAAGATACTGACATCTTAGTGAGCACCTAAAGGTAAACAGACTTCAGCCATTTGCATTGCTTGAGAAATGTGAAGGCCCTTACGGACATTTTGAGTCATTATTTGTGTTTTATTGCTGTGAATAAGTGAATACAGGCCTCTTGCTCATCTTAATTCCGCAGGCATCTTTCCACACAGCTACATATGATCCATAGGATAAATTCCAGGTTTTGTTTTGTTGTGTGCATGAAACATTACAGATTAGCAAGTTCCTTTTGAGAGACTCAGAGCAGATGTTCCTAAATGGCTGGAGAGCCAAACTGTGTACAAGAATCTCTCTGAAAGGTTGAAGCTGGGAATGTGGGTGAAAAGAAAGACAGGCTTCTTTCATCCACTCTGGCTTTGTTTTCCCTTCTTCCTTAAGCCAGTCCAAGAAGATACTTTTACAGTTTATTCATTTGTAAGAACGAGTAGCTCGTAAGGTGGAAAAAAAGCTGCCGCTTGGAAGGCATTAAATTCCTGATGCACCCAGCTGAGCTGCTAATGCAATTAGTCTCCTGCAGTAAACAGTGCTGGGCTCAGCATCACTCTGCATTCAGCCTTATCAGCCTGCTGAAGTTTGGTCCCTCTTGCGAATCCACAGGGTAAAGGTATCGTCTTATATTGGCAACACTCCCTCCTGTGTAGTGGGTCATGTCTAAATGCATCCAAATGCACCATCTGGCTTTTGAGTTTAGCAGCAGGTATTGGCTCCCTCTGAAGAGAAAGAATTCAGTTTAAAAAACAGCCAACACGTTGCTTATTTTGGGGTAAAACTGAGGGAAGTCCACAGATTTACTAACCTAGTGACCAAACATGCTTTGGCAAATGGAAACAAAAAGAACAATGCTTGGAGTAGGATTAATCTGTCTTGTGCAGTGTGTACATTAGGTCACTAGAATGATATTTTCATAGGGTATTTTTCTTATATGTTTGTGAAAAGCAGATGGCGCTCTGCTTTTGACTGATTTCCACCTGAACTCAGGCTTTCTTACTCTTCTCCCTCCCTATTTTCAGTCTGGCTTTCCTTTCTTGCAGCAGAATCATGGTTTACTCTTTCCCATCTCAAACATCTATCATAACAACTGTTAATTAAATCTGATTGGTTTTGGTTTTGGTTATGTTTCTTGGTTATTTTTTTTTCCCAGAAAGCCACCAGTGTTTTTTTAAATGCATTCAAGTACTCATCACTCCACAGATGTTTTATTCTTTCTGCAGAGTGAGAGCATATGCAGACACAAGCAGAAATATCCTGAGTTCCCTGGAGAAGAGGTGGCCATACTTGTTTATCACCTGTGACCCAGAAAGACAGAAGCCTGCCTTCTGCACAGCTTGAAGCAGGGACAGACCTGGTCCCTGAGTGACTAGCAAATGTAGCTGTAAACACTGCTGCAGTGCAGAGATTATGCTCCTGCAGCCTGAATAACCATCATCACAAAATGACACCAAATTGGGAATGAGAGACCTGGCAGAGGGAGAAGAGGGAAGATGTCATTATTTGGGGGTCAAAATTGGAATCCTAATCCTCCCCGTCAACTGTATCACTGCTTTTCTTCTCAAGGGGCTTTTAATGTGGAACATGTATTTGGTGTAGTTGTTAGTGCTCAGAAATTAGCAAAAGTGGTTGAACAGTAATGCTGTCCTGCAGGTATTAGCTTAACTCACCTAGAAGATTTTAAAACAAAATTCCTTAGGTTTTCACCTTGAGCATAGGTGACTCAGATGAGATCTTTACCCTTGGCCTGCAGATTACATTTCAGGCTGCCAGCATGCAGGGAACATAAGAACTGATTATTCCTTCTACTGGAACAATTAAGACTAATGTGCAAGGTAAGAGCTGACATGTCATCCCAAATACAGGCTAGGAGCTGTAATAGCTCCTTCCCCTTGAGCTATTAATCCATAGGGTAGATACCCAGCTAATCCCTTGGTCAATTATGCTACTCTCAGACAGGAGAGTAGCCATCTGTTTCATAGAAGCACAGAATCACAGTAGGACTTTGGCTGGAAGGGGTCTCTAAAGGTCATCTAGTTCCAACCTACCTGCCTTGGGCAAGGATGCCATTCACTAGATCGGGTTGCTCAAAACCCTGTCCAGCGTGGCCTTGAACACTTACAGGGGTGGGGTAGCCACAGTTTCTCTGGGCAACCTCTTCCAGGGTCTCACCACCCTCAAAAGTAAAGAATTTCTTCCTTATGACCAATCTAAATCTACCCTCTTTCAGTCTAAAATCATTTCCCCTGATCCTGTCACGCAGGCCTTGGTAAAAAGTTGGCTCACTCCTCAAGCCTGTCAAGATCCCTCTGGATGGCATCCCTTTCCTAAAGTGCATTTGGTGTTACCACTCAGCCTGGTGTTGTCTGCAGATTAGCTGAGGGTGCACTCAGTGTCACTGTCCATGTCACTGTCCATGTCACTGGTGAAGAGATTAAATAGCACTGGACCCAATATGGACCCCAGAGGAACACCACTTATCACAGATTTTCACTTGAACATTCAGGAATTGACTGGAATTCTCTGGGCACAACGATCCAGTCAGGTCCGTGCCCATCTAATAGTCCATGCATCAAACCCACATCTCTCCAATTTAGAGAAAAGAATGTTGGGGGGACCATATCAAAGGCCTTACAGATCTCCAGGTAAGTGACATCTGTAGCTCTTCCCTTGTCCATTGATGCAGTCAGTCTATCAGAGAAGGCCACGAGATTAGTCAGGCATGATTTGTCCTTGGAGAAACCATGTTGGCTGTCTTTAATTAACTCCCTGTCTTCCATATGTTTCAGTAAATCTAGGAGGATCTGGTCCATGATCTTACTGCGCATGGAGGTGAGGCGGAATGGTCAGTAGTTTCCAGGGTCCTCCTTTCACCCATCATTCCTGGGGACTTTGCTTGACTACCATGATTTTTGAGATGTGATGGAGAATAGCTCAGCAACTACATCAGCCCATTCCCTCAGTACCCTGGGATGCATCTCATCGGGTCCCATGGATTTAGGTATATCCAGGTTCTCCAAGTGGTCTTGAACCTGATCGTCACATAACCATGAGTTCTTAATCAGCTTTTGAGGAAAAAACCTACTTTTTAAACTTGGAATTTACTCCCAACTCAGATAAGATCCTGAATTATTATTAAAAAAATCTTTATAGTTTTCAGATAACGGGAGCATCAGGCCAAATCTCTAATTCTTTCTTACTCAGAAAATAGTAGTTTTCTGAGTTTGATTTCCTATTTTCTGGGTGTGTTTAAATCAGGTATTCTATCAAAATCTATGATCTATTGAAATCTGAGAAGATAACTTTTTAAATTTTTGTATCTTGTAACTGCATTATAACGTCTAAGAAAGTTAAATGAGAGAAAAAATATAACAAATTCTTAAAAAGTAATGGTAAAAATTTTTTTTCATAACTTTTTCCATTGTCTTATTCCTGTATTTTTAAAAAAATAGCTCCAGCTGAAATCTGGTTGAAAACAAGTGTGTCAAACCAAACAATACCAAAGAAATCGTAACATGAATTAATTTGACCAATTGGGAATAAAGTCAGGTGCTTACTATAAAAATATGCCCATCAAAATGTATCATGCCTTTAAAAAACAACAAAGAGGCTTGTTAATCTCATCATTTAGGCATAGGGAAAAATATAAAGAGGTTAGGTCACTTGAGAGAGGGCAATCTTGTCTTTTTTCTGGCCTTGTTTCACTCAAAGTTTATGGCTGTAATCTAAGCCAATGAAAGCTAAAAAATCCCCTGTAACTAACAAGCGTAATTTTTCCATGGTAAAACCCAGTTTCACTGGAGGGAATATCTAAAAATCAAAATATAGTTTTCAGGGTGAAAAACCTCAGGGCCAAACACGTTGTCTTAAGCACCTCATGCAATGTGATTTCACCATACTCAGAACACTTTCACAGAATGTATTGTTGGTTTGTAATTCTTGTGTGATAAGAATGGATATTTTCCCCTCTGTACAGTTTAAATCTTTCTTCCACAGTGTCTTTTTAAGTACTTTCCAAACAGCTCTTCTTTCACTGGTATTTTTATTCTTTCTAGATGAGACTGTCAAAAACTCTCAAACTTGGCTTATTGCTGTTCTTACCAAAGTCAATAGCCAAAGCACTCGGTGTTACGGCTTTTTGTCTCTTGAAGTCAGTGGATGTGACTGCTTGCCTGACAGGTGCAGTGGGAAATCTGCACTGTCCATTTTGGATTCAACTTTGTGTGGAAATTTACAACTGCTCGCGTTTCTGGCAAACTGAAGCAGCAGAAAAAAAAAACCAACTCGCACTTGGATGCAGAAAATTTACTGTGACCTTATTTTGGAATTTAAAATGAAATGACACAATCTTGGCCAAAAAAATTGCAACAGCCTGCATCTGCATTCCTTCCATACAGTCTCACAAGCAGCACATACATCCTTTTCCACTGTGAGAGCAAGGCCAACATATAAATTCAGTAGAATAATTATTATTCTCCTCAAGAATGCCACTGTTGATTTTCAGTCAGCGCAACCCATCCCAACACCATGCATAATTTAGCCATTTTAAAGGTATTGATGGAGCTCTAATAGGTTCACTTCCATGTAAGTGGTTAGATTACTTCTATGCATTCTGAGTTCAGCCCTCTCTGAACTCTGCCTGAGAAGTAAACTATTAAGAATTAAACCATTACCATAAAAATAATGATCTAGACTTCCAAGGAGATGGGGACAGCTTGCTTTTTCACACTGGCTTCAAAAGTCTTGTTTATGTCCTTAAAAAGGAATTGTGTCTAAAATAGAGAGAATGTAGCAAATTGATACAAAATATGTAATCCAAGCATCTGCTTCAATGAATATAAAGCACCTCATTCCCAGTGGATTGCTTGGTTCAATCAATGGTTTACTCCAATGACTAATAGTCTGCACCTTTTTCTGTGTGCAAACTCAAAGCCTTCCGTTTAGAAAATCATACTAATTGAATGGATCCTTGCTAACAAAGCACGAAAACTCTTTGTTTCCTGTATTTTGTGTTTAAGTTATTGACAAATTAAAAAAATACAGAGTTTTATTTCTATGACCGTGAAAATGTATTTCTACCTTAGGTTATCTCCTAAAATGACTGGTTTCTGATCATTCAAAGAGGATTTTTGTATACTTCTGATAAGGATGGAAATATTGGCCAGATACCAACAATCCCTTTTTATACTGTCTTCAGGAGGGAATGAGAAATCCATTACACTTGTATGAACCAATAAATGATGTACAGTGGCTCCGAGGACACACACAGGATTCAAGGACTATGCTCTCCCAGGAATCTGGTGGCACTCATTCCAGTGCTGACTTGGTGACCTTCTAAGCACTTCCATCATCCATTAGCAATTTTATATTCAAGTACCACTTTTGGAGCACAGGTGATCTTGGGCCTCTTTTGGAAGTAAAGGAACAAGATATAAATCTCAGGGTCCTGACTACATTTAGATGCTCTGCAGCCTCTTCCCTGGAGAGTTGCATTAAAGTTCAGGCACTCATTCCTGGTTGTTGCCTGTGCTACACTGTACGTCTGTGCCTGGTCACCTGGTACAAGCAGGAATAAAAAAAGACCCTGTTCATGATGGCAGCCCTCACAGGGATCTCACTCCAGTCCTTTAAACTAGTGCCAGGAGCACAGGGCAGAAGTCTGGCAATGAAATTTGTGTCAGCTGAAGCCTTGGCTTTGCTGGAAAGAAGCCTGTATTTTAAATATCCGTGCTAGGAAGTTGTGTCAAAGCCAACATTATTATACCCAGTTGTGTCTGGAAAAGGAGAGAAAGACAGATATGCACATAAGAAGCAGGAGCCATAAGCTAAGAAAGAAGACCCATAATGAACTCAAATTAAATTAAATTAAGGAAAACAAACTAATGCTTTGGAGAAAAAGAATCCTACCTATGCTTGTACAATGATAGGTTTTTAATTACCTATTACCACCAGGGAACAACATCCTGCAGTCTCTGCATTTACTGCTTTGAAAACATTAGTGGAAAGCAAAAGGCAAATCTAATGACAGGACTTATTATGGAAGGAAGAACTCGTGAAACAGGAAACATCATTATGCTCCAACATAAATCCATTAATAGAGTCTCTAAGAAGAGAGACTGTAACTAAAAAGAAAAAACAAACAAAATTGGAAAAAGGATGATCTTTTTCTTGCGTTAGCCTTGGTATGGTAGTAAACAACTTACATGCTTTTTGTCAATGGCCTGGATATGCTTTTTAGCTGTTTCAATCCCTTTGAAGCTGGCTATTGTAGCTGTGAGGGGCACTTTGTGTTGAGTTTCTAGCATTTGGGCTCTTTCTCTCCAGGCCATTACACAGCAATTATTACAGTACTCTTAAGGCAATTCTCACTAGACTGAGTTGTGATTAGTGCTAATTTTGGAAAAAGTCAATCAAACGTATAGCTGGGAAGTGGTTGCAATCGTCTGTGGCATGTCAGCTACATAAATAAATTTTCCATTTTTCTTTTCTTTTACTAGCAAAACACCATCAGGACACAAACTCATCCTATTTCATGGCAGAATATCCAAGCCCTGTTAGACAGCCAAAATTTCTCAGAAACTCTCCTGAACCAAGTAGGAAATGAGCTTGCAAAACCAACAAATATTGGAGTTGCAGCATCTGCAACATTTCTGCATCAGTACAGTCTAATATTTGAACCACGAAGCAGCAGGGCTGGTTGTTTACCTGTCTGCAAGCTACTGCCTGGCTTGTTCCCACTTGTTTGAAAACTCAGCAGAAACACAATGCCTCTCTTGCCAGAGATGTATCTTACAAGAAACAGTATGACACATGGCTGGAAAGCAAGATTAGCAGATAAAGCCAAAGCTGAGATGGGGATTTCCTCTCATATTATCCCTCAAATACGTTGACAGCATTTGGGCTCTCCAAATGCTCATTGTTACCTACACAGACTTTTATGCCCTAAATGGGCATTTCAATGCAGAACAGACAAGAGGGCTGCTTGAGTTACCAGGGATATGGAGCACAATGGCAATGACAATCCTTTCTGTTGTATGGAATTTCTGATTTTATTGCAAGGCAATTGTACTCAAACTAAACTAATGTACCTACACATTTTGTACATATTTTAAGTAATATGTTGTTCCTTTTTTGACTAGATCTTTCTCATCCATCCAGATCAGGAGCCACAGTCTGATCTCACATTTTTAAAACAGGTTAAGTTCTTTAAAATTTAAGTTAATGCCGATTTATACAAGAACAGCAGAGACAAGAACTAAGCCTCACATTTCCAGCTGGAGGCCTTTTTATTAAAGTTGTCATTCTAGCTTTCTCATTCCCTGTCTGTAAATTTACATGCAGCAGTTGCAATTTTAGTCCTTACAAATGTTTGCACAGCATTGAGGAAGCTTCCAATAGTGAGCTACCAAGAAAAAGAAAAGCATGTTCCATTTTCTAATGTGCAACCTGTAACCCCTCCATTAAGCAGGTCGGATTTTTGCATCATCTGCCGTGCTCCATTGCACAGCAACTCTAGAGAGAATTCTAGCAGCCAAAAATGGGTGTTTCTGACAGTCAAAAATCAGGTAGATTTAAAAATATTCCAGGGAAAATATTCTGTGAAGACATTACTCTGGTGTGTGTGATACACGGCAGGTCGCAGACGGATCCTTTTTTGTTATCACCTGGTGAGGTGTCTGCCTACATGTCCCCGGTGTTATAATCAGCTTGTAGCAGTAATCAAAAACCAGAGATACCTGTGAAATGGAAAGTAAACAAGATCTTAGTTTTTAGCTTTGCAAAGGCAAATTTTCATGGCACATTAATATAATTCGTACTTTGTTGGTACACTTAATGTATACTCAAGGGTACATCCCCTTCCTTTGGGAATGTCATCACTTAGCAAGATGCTAAAAATGTCTTGAGAGAGGATCTAGCATCACTACTGCACTATTTTTTCCTCTCTGTGTATGCATGTGTGAAAACTTTGGCAGCTGCCTTGGAAAATCTACTGTACATTTTTCCTCCAAATTATCTTTCCACCCATCTCATTTTTTAGAACCATGGGTTTCAGACAGAATTAGCTCCATGTAGGGCAATCGCCCGTGTGGGCTCAGGTGAAATAATAATCAGAAAGCAGTTTTTTTCTGCTTATTTCTACTGGAGCCAAATTCTACTTCCTCTGCTACTCTTAGCTCAGCAAGTGGCCCCAGACGTTTTCAGACATTGAGAGAGTCACTAAATCTGACTTTGTGAATTAGAACAGTGCAAATCCAAAAGCATGCAAATAAATGGCAAAGACTGAGGAGCAGGACCCTCAAAAAGATTTAAACCTCATATTCAGCTGTCAAAACCAGGTATTACTGGATGTATAAAAAATATTCCCCCATGAATAAATGGTTTGGATGGGAATTCAGATCTTATTCTGAGAGATGCTGTTACATCATGGAAGAGATACAGATTTAGGTTCAAAATAATTATACCATGGTTTTAGAAAAATCAAAGTGGAAGCAATCTAATGGAAAACCTTTTTAAAAACAGTAAAAATTTATCCCAAAATTTCAATGAAAACTGTTACAGGTCTAAAATCTCTGGTTTTTGAAAAAAAAAAAAAAAAAAAGAAGGGGGGGTTAAGTAGGACAGATCTGAACTGTGAGAAGAACAGAAAAAATATCTAAAAATAGCCAGCCACTATTAGCAGTTGCCAAACATGTCTTGGAACTGTAATATAATTCTGCCTGACCTGGAAAAGAGCCCTTCCTCCAAATCACAGTCCCCAGGTGCCAAGGTAATAATGAGAAATGTTGGAAATTGTACAAAAATAAAAAATCAGATGATACCATGGGCACACTGAGCAGGTGCAGAATTAATGGCGCTCGGAGGGCTCCATCTGAGGATACTCTCTCCAGACCAGAGAGCACTCTGAAACCTGTACCCAGTGAACCAGGTATTCACCACCTTTTATCCATTTTCAGGCAGATTTGGTTGAATCAGTAAGGCAGGGAAAAGTTGGGAATTCAGCAGCTAGAGAGGCTTACATGGGTTCTTGAAGAGATGTGGAAGTCATTAAAAAGATGGGAGTGGGTGAAAAAATTAGGGTTTCTGTTCTCTGTGTCACTGTGATCCTGGGTGTTGCTGGGAACTTGAGATAGGAAATAGGAATTTGCTCATGGGCAGTTTCTCTGACAGTAGATTTGCTCAGCCTCAAACAAACAAGAAAAAAGCTTGTTATTCTCTCAATAGTGAGATATGTTTTGTTACAACCTGTAATTAAAGTAATTGTAACTTGTGGGTCCAGGTGGGATCCACCCAAGGGTGCTGAGGGAGCCGGTGGAAGTGCTCACTGAGCCACTTTCTGTCATTTGTCAGCAGTTCTGGCTTACCAGGGAGGTCCCAGTTGACTGTAGGTGAGCAAACGTCATGCCCATCTACCAGAAGAGCTGGAAGGAAGATCCAGGGAGCTGCAGCCCTGTCAGTCTGACCTCCATGCCAGGGAAGGTCATGGAGCAGATCATTCTGAGTGCCATCATGCAGCACATGCAGGACAACCAGGGAGGGCATCAGGGCCAGCCAGCACAGGTTGTGGTTTATAACTTCCTTTACCATGAGAGGGAGGTGCTGATCTCTTCCCTCTGGTCTCTGCTGGATGAATGGAAATGACTTAAATCTTCATTGGGGAAGTTCATACTGGATATTAGGAATAGTTCTTCAGTGAGAGGGTGGGCAGTCACAGGAACAAGTGCCCCAGGGAAGAGGTCATGGCCCCAAACTTGGTGTTTGCGAAACATTTGGACAACACTCTTAGATATATGGTTAACTTCTAGGTTGCCCTGTGTGGAGTCAGTAGTTGGATTCAATGATCCCTGTGGATCTCTTCTAGCTCTGTGTGTTCTGTGATTCGATTCTATGGTTCAATGGTTCTATTTCAGCATAGCTGGGGGAAGGAGCTGAGATCAGGGTGCCACAGTGGTAGACACAGAGTAAGGGAACAGCCTGCAGTCTGAAGTGTTACAGCACGGCAGCCTCCGGGCAGAGCTGGAGGTGAAGATCCAGTTCAAGCTTGTACAATGAGCTGTCTCCAGGGTGAGTATCAGTAGGTGAGATTGGTGGTGAGGCTGCCATTATAACCAATGTGAGCTACTGCAGGATTCAGATGCCTAAAAACGGCCTCCTGGTGCTGTGTGAGATGTCTCCTTGTCTCTGGAACATCCATGCAGTGTGTGTATGACATAGGACCCTCAGGAGACATTTAATCTGGAACAGCAGCAGGACACTAGGCAAGATAAGATATTTCTAGTGCCAACATTATACCAGTGTCTATGAATCCTCCCCATGTCTCCTGGGGAACCTGCCCCTGCAGTGGGTGGATCTAGAGGATTATTGAACGGATGTCAGCATCTGCATTCCCAACTGCATTGACTAGAGACATGGTCCATTTGCCTGGACAAGGACATATACAACATCATTTAGTCACCCTCAAATATTTATCTTGAGCCGCTTGAGGTGGCCAGGGTGTCTTGCCTGCACCACCATATTTATCTGTCATTTCAGATAGGCACGTCCCACAGATGCCCTCTGCTCTGTCTTCTAGCCTTGTGCCCACCTTGGATCTCCTAGAGTATCTCAAATGGCAGTGGCTGCCCATGTGTGAGCAAGTAAACAGAGCCCCTAGCCCAAGGTCACCCTGCCTGGTCTCCAGCAGGATCTTTGCCCTGCAGCAGGACACAAATTCCCTGTGAGTTTTCTGCAATAGCTGCCCTGGAGAGTCTCAAATAGCACAGGACACCTATGATTTAGGAAGCTGAACTGACTGTTCAAGCTCCTTTATATATAATGGTGCCACAGACAGCTGCCTCACCATAGACAACTACACTGTTCACACCTAAATTTAGGTGCTTGAATCATTTTATAAATGGATTCTAATCCCATCACTAATGAAGGTTACGTTCTTTAGTTAAAGCACCTAACTGTTCCATCTCAGTTTCAGTAGCTGTATAGCACCAGTGTTACATAAACTGTGCCGAGCTCCAGTTTATCTCATTAGTCCAGCAGTCTGCATGGGAATGGTTTGGAGGCACACAGGGAGTACAAGAAGGAGTTTGGAAGAGAGTCTCAGAGCCAGTCTGTGAGCGTGTGATTGGAAAACTATCTGCAATCAAAGAAACTGAGGAAATATTTCTCCTTGCTAAAAAAAGGCAGCCTTTTCCTGGTATTGTCCCACACAGTTCATGAAACAAACAAATGGGAAGAGCTTTCTATGACTAACTTGCAGTGCAATAGTATGTTGAGATGTGAGTTGTTGCAAAAATTTCTTCAAACTTTTAGAAAGTGTTTTGAAGGTATTATTCAGGTGTGACTGAAGGATTTATCCAACCTGGCATGCTATGCTTCCTTCCCTAAGGGTGCCTAAGGATCTCTTGGACAGTCACATATCGAATCTCCCAGCTGCTCTCATTAGTGGGCAGCCTGTGACTGTGATGCCATATTTCAGCTTAAAGCTGTAGGTGGTGCTTTTGGAAAGCCCTGTTTCTGGAGGGACTCGTATCTCTCACGGATGGGAAGGGCTCTTGTTGAGACACCAAGAACTTGCCTGCCATGGATTGAGGAGAAAGTTGCCACACCACTTTCTGCACTCTAAGGAGCATTAGCTTTCATAGCAGACTCCAACTATCAGAAACATGACTTGGTAGAGAAATTATTAAATACTCATCACCATCACCTCAACACCATGTGGTCAGGTGTAGCTGCACAGGGGACTGCCCAAGCATACAGGAACACTTCAACTTGGGCCCTGTGCCATGGGAGGTATCTGGGCCCTCCAGATACAGCAAGAGAGTTCTTAGTAACCCAGCTCCCTTTCAGAGCAGAAGAATGGAGTTAGTCAATCTAATTAGCTTTAGCAGTGGCCAGGAGGACTTGGTCCCATAAAATATCTCCTTGGAATTGGTCTCCTACCCTGATGCCACCCTCCAGCTGTTGGGTGACCAACACAGGTGCAGTCCCTGGCAGCAGGTCTGACAGTCCCAAAAGCTGGTCTGACTACAAGGAATGGCTTTGATAGTGGGAGTCTGGTACCATTCCCGTCACCTCCAGACAGTGTGGAGTGGAGTGGAGCAGGAGCTGTCTACTATCCAAAGCTGTAGGATGAGTTCTGCAGTTCTGCTGAGATAAGGGCACCTGTGAAGTCTTTATGGCAGCCTTGTGCTGATGAAGGGAGCAGAGGAAAGCCTTGTTGGGGGGCAGGATCTGGCCCTTTCTGTAGACTTGTCGAGGTGTAATATGTAATGCTTCCCTAGTGAATGGATAGCATATTTTTTCTGTCCTTAACCTGTCCCTTTTAGTGTTCTGAAGCATTCCTCAAAGACAGGAGATCACAAATGTACACTGACAAGATGTGTGAACTTCTTCACAGAAATCCAGAATTTGTCCTAACTGAAGTATCTGTAGTGAGTTCTGGAAAAGGCAGACTGATTTTGTCCCTGTTGCTGCAGGTGTCTGTTACAACAATCTAAAGTAGAGTAAATTTATTGAAGTTCTCTTCTTAAACATAAAAGACTTTTGGCTCAGTGAGCCTCAGAACTTTTTGACATTTTTTCATTAATTATTTCTACTTCTTGTTTTAAGACTGTAACTGCTAGTAGCGCCGTTTTCATTTTAAAATCATAAAGAAAATGTCTCTTCTCTGAACAACCTACAGTTCAAATAGGTGAAGAAGTGTTGTATATTTTCTCTGTATTTTCTCTAAATATATGATGTGTTGCAAATTTAGAACGACTCAGTAGATGGGGCTGGAATTATTTGCAGTTAAACTAAAAGCTCAGTCAGACTCCATAAACCCAGTCAGCAATACCTTTGTGGGAAACTCTGTTTTTAAAGGGATCTCACAAGAGAGTTTTGGAACTACTTGCTCTGTTGTGGAGAGGACTCTGTCACAGAATACTGCTGGACTTGTTTTGAACACAGATTTTGGAAGATTTTTATCAGTGCTTGGGCTCTGAGAGATTTATGGACAACAAATGAGGTTATCTGAATAGCATGATGAAAGGACAACCTGCAGCTGTCCTGTTAATAGTTACATAACAGCTCCTTCAGCTACTGTGCTGATTTAGCATACAAAGTTAAATGATGTATGTGCAAGTGCAATTCTGAAAGTTTCATGTTCAATTAACATATTCATAACTTTAAAAAAA
Source organism: Pachycephala philippinensis (assembly GCA_013397055.1). Taxonomy (NCBI): domain Eukaryota; kingdom Metazoa; phylum Chordata; class Aves; order Passeriformes; genus Pachycephala; species Pachycephala philippinensis. The sequence continues at coordinate 2,601,288 of VWZT01004606.1, forward strand.
TTAACTTTGTAAAAAAATATTTTTTAAGCAGACAGAACTATCCAGGAGCTGAATTACCCAGTGCATACAGCTTGCAAAGTTTTGGAATTGCAGTTTAGTATAAAAAGTGGTGCATGTGCTGAAAAAGTGGAACAGTTTCTTGCTTTTGAACAGGGGGAAAAAAAAGATCTGTAAATTCCATTGTACCTATGCTGGGATCGTTTAACCATTTCTCAAATTTTCCATAATGCTTGCAATTTCTCCCTACCTCCTGTGTTTCTCAGATGTTTCTGTGGCTCAGCCTTACAAGAGAAGAGCCATAGTCTTGACACTGTAGCCATCAGACTTACAGTTATCCTTTCTCACCTTTTTACACAGGTTTATTGTTGGGTTGGCTTGCTCTCTTTTTTTTTTTTTTTTTTTTTAAATTTTGATAGCAAACTGCTCGTTGTCATGCAGATGTAGAAATAATGAGGTTAATATGTGGGTCAGATTCAACACTGAAGAAGAAAGCCATATACATTTCCTGACAGTATAAATTCCCAGGACCTTTGGACAGCTGGCTGGAGTGTGGCAGCAGCCCACCACAAAGGGAAATGAGAACGGGAATAAAGAGAGCAGTGACAAGGTCTGGGCACTGCTGTCTCCCCTGGGAGCAGTTTTGGGCTCCCTGTGCACAAACACTGCAATTTTTGCCTAATGGCAAGGAGCTAGGGTACAGCTTGGAGGCACGGAGGTTAGGCTGAGTCTCCCAGGCTGAGGAGACCAAAAAAATTGAGGCAAAAGGAGAACATGGCTCCTGTCCACATGAGGGTTTTGTTATGCAGGAAGCCTGAGATGTGAGAAGAGAGGACTACATTTTCTCTGTGCCATTCTTCTGCAAGTCTTGAAGAAACTCACTGGATTGTTAAAAAGAATCACACACCAAACAGACAAGACACAACTGGATTTGTCCCTCTGTGGATTTTCTTTTATGCTGAAGTAGAATAAATCATGGAGATAAGCTGTGACAGCAATGCAGGACCTGTATTTCAGGCTCCAAAAATTTCAGCACAAACAAATTATTTAGGTCAATATTTCAAGCCTTGTCCTCTCAAAGGTGGTCCTGATTTGTAAGAAAGATAGACAGATAGAAGGGCCTGGGATTTACTTACTATTGCTAATGAACATTTTTAGAATTTTAATTATTTTTAAGAGATTATTTATTAAGTTTTTGTCAATAGAGCTTGTTTGCCCTTCTGTTACAATGAAGCCTGTTTTTTCCTTCACTGAACTTTATGAAGAAATGTAATTTTCTATATATTTCTATACTCTGCGTTATGCTGGAAATCAGTTTCCAACTTTTTCTTCCAAGTTTCACGAAGGCTTAGACACGTTAATACTGTGAGAGTTGCCAGATGGTGTTTTTGCAGGTACTGTTTACAAGTCCCATTTAAATGACAATGTACTCAGACCTTAAAGAAATAATTCTTTTAATTGGGCTGTACCTGTTTTTAAAAGCCATATTGAGTTTCAAAACATAGCAAAGCCACTGAAATTCTCTCTTTAACGCGTTCAGCCCAACTTCTGGAAATGCTTCTCTAAGAATATGTGTAAGGACCGTCATGATTAAAGGCAGGCTGAAGCAAGTGAACAAAAGTTTTCCCAGAGCTGGCCCTGTTCTCCTCTAATCAAATCCCTTTTAGGGCTCATTCTGTGACTGCATCCCACAACCCCCCAAACAAGCTCCCAGAGCATGTTGCAATGTAAATTATAACGTGACTAATTACGAGAAACTTGCCTTTAAATTTTATATTTGCTTTTAAATGGATGCTTGCCAAAATTGGTAACAGTTATAAAATGGGTGTATGAGAGCCAGGAATCTTCCAAATAGGCATTCTCATATGTACATTGAGACAAATCCAGAGCAGCTAAAAATGTGAGGTTTTTCAGTTATGGTTCTAAACCACGTTTCAATTCTTACTGAAGTAAAAAACAACAAAACAATGTGCCATAAACAGGACTTTTGGATAAACTTTTGGCATCCAGGATTACATAATTTAGCCTCTAATTTCCAACATCTGCTTTAGATTATTAGCAGAGATATTCAATACTAACTATTTTGAGGTTTAGCAGCCATGCAAAACATATCTGTGAATCTTGATAATTTCATGGCTCCTAGCCTTCAACTTCTGAGCTGTTTGTAACCACAAGGCATTTAGTTGACACTTGGTGCTTTATTAAGTGTAAAGCATATGCAGGTTTGGGACAAGCTTCTGATTTTCCTCCTGATTTCTTTCAGTTGTATTGTATAGTTTGCATTACTTTACCCAACAGTGGGTGAATTTTTTTGTGCTGGTGACCTGAATGAAAACCAGCCTCAGAGAACTCTCTATGAAGTTGACATTGAGGAAAACAACTCCACACAAGAAAAAGAGGAGGAGCTTACTAATAAGTGCCTTAGTAATAATTTTTACACCTCTTCCAAAGCTTAATAGCCTTTGCTCAGAGGGAGCAGGACTCAGCATTGTTCCCTGCCCACTGCTTTTTTCCACTTCAAAATTCTGAGTCTGATCCACCCCTCCCCTTTTCAAAGGCTGGCTCTCAGGCACTCCCCCAGCTCATCAGTCCTGCTGGCAAAAATGACAATGGTACCTACAAGGGCACAATGACCTTGATAGGTGTCAATGATAGCGTTCACCAAAGACTGGAGCCAAGGTGAAACAATAAGTTATATGGCTTTTTGCCAGCTGCAAATGTAAGCTTTTGTAGGACTAACTCCATGTGTATGAATGTGAAACTAAACACAGCAAAAAGATTCCCTTCTTGGGTCTCAGCTAGAGCAGAGACAATATGTGATCAGTGTCATCAGCACAAAAAGTGGCAGTAGGAGGTCAAAGTAGCAAAGTTCCAGGGCATGTCAGAACCTCCTCCTTTAGCAAGTACTTCTCAAAGTAGAGAGAAGTGTTGCTCTGTGTGAAGTATTGAGGTGAATGCCTGGGCAAGCCTTGAGGAGCAGACCCTCCTGTTCACACTAAAGTTCAGCGATGTATCTTGTTTCTAGTGATCATCTTCATATAGAAACTGCAGATACAAACTTGTAAATCCTGTTTCTCGGAGGTAGTCCTTGAACATGGAAGGATTCTCACAACAGAAGCATTCTTGTGAACAAGAAGTCACATCCTTGTCCCCGGTATGGCTGGTGATGAAAGAAGCTATTTAGGACTTTCCCTGCCGTTGGAAGTGTTATGGAATATGGATTCAAATTCTGCTTTCCATCTGACCTTGGGAACTAAGCTTTGTCATCATTGCCTTTAAAATCATCAGAGATGGCTATGACAGAGGTTGACTCCAGGTCAATAGTCCCAAGAGCTGAGGGCTCAAAGCTCCTTTGTGGAGAACAATGTAAACCGCACTCTGTGAAGGAAAAAGTAGTTACATGGAAAAAAAATTTTTCTGGGTGAAGTAGTCTATGGTGCTCAAATACAAGCATCATCACATATGAAGAAACTGTAGCTAGAGACAGAAATACCAGAAATAAGAAATGTAATACTTATACTGTGTCATAACTGTGATATTCAATAGAATATTAGAACTCCTTGCAGTAAGTCATATATCTTCTGCATGGTTACAAAATGAAAAGAGAAAATATTTTAACTCAACTGAAAGCCCTCATATACATATATATATATATACATATATATACACATACAGGTAAATTTTTTTACATGCATCCTTAATTATTTAGAGAGTATTTTCCTCTTAAATGTAGCAAAACCAGAAGGGAAGTATAAATAGATGTCATGGAGCTGTGATTGTTTCTAATTCATCAGACAGGCTAGCTGTCAGCAAGATAAATTAATCATCTGTAGATAACTCATATTGTCATATTTATGTGAGTGGGATTGAAAAAAGACAAGAAGTCAATAAAGCTTAAATTGAAAAGGCAAATATTGCTGCAGGACAGTTTTCCAAATGCATGTGACAAGTGAAAATGAGATGTGATAAAAAGTGAAATGTGAAATATTTTAGGTTTTTCTGCTCTTGTTCATATATATTAATATTTTATTGTTTATATGCCAAGCATTGGCTCAGCATATGGGCTCATGGATTTTATCTGTTTCGTATTTAGACATGAGATGACATGAATGACATGGGTACAAAATGGGTAGATTTTCCAAATAACTTTTACTAGCATTAGTAGCAATGGAGAAACAAGTTCAAATTGAAGCAAGACACAGTCAGCAATTCATTTAGGCATTTACACCAGGAATTCTGGGAAAAAAGGATCCCATCTCCTCAAGAGAATGCACTGTATTTAGCAAGTGGGAAGGTGAACTGGAGATGATCAAAGTATCAGACTGAGAGGTGTTGGGGAGAGAAGTGATGAACCATCCTGATCAGAAGGGAATAAAGTTCCCATGCTCGAGCAATAGAAAACATCTCAACTTCCCTTTCCCTCCATTGACATGAAAGAAACATAGACAAGCCTTGTGCATTGCCACACTGGATGTGTTGTGTGTGTCAAACCTCTCTGACCAGTTTTCTCTTTCTACTCTTAGCAATTTTGTTCTAACACCAAAGTAGCATGCTAGTCTGAGAGGCTTGAGATGTTACAGCCACAAAACTAATGTTACTCAGATATTAGAAAGTCATGTCTCCTGTACTGTACATTGCTGAGTGGATAATTGTGTTGAAGACTCAGGATCTAAGAAGTTTGAAGTGTGGGAAGGGTGTGGTGCTCCATAGACATGAGAAATGCTGAACAAGCTCCAAATGTCCATCATGTAGGTACCTCTATAGCCCAGTAGCCACTTAATCAATGTTGCTGGGGCCAGAGGAAGCAGCAGGGAGGGTGTTGCATTATATTACAGTCCATTGCACATGAGCTCTGGAAGAGAGGGTGTAGAAAGTCTGAACACAAAACCCACCAGTCAATGAAAGAACTTTAAACCATCCTGAGACCAACATCCCTTTGTGTGGATGAATCAGACAATAACGGAATTTCTGGGGGGGGGTGGGAGGTGAGGTGTTGGGGGTGTGTGTTATTTCTAGTGGGTAGCCTTCCAAATCATCAATATAATGCTGAATTAACTTGCTTCAGAACCATGTATCTTTATATAAAGAGTGCTGCCTGTTCTAAAAATAAGAGGCCTGACTCTGATCCCATTCATAGCTCAATGAATCAAGGACACTCCCAGCAAGATCCACAGAACGTCTTTAGTGCAGAACAAGTGAGTGACAGACTGCATTCTGGATGCATCCCGGGAGATGAGCATGTGACCCATAGCTGAGTCTTATTCTGTAATGGTAAAAGGCTTTTTGAAATCCATTTACGTCTATTAGTGCTCCCAGAAAATTGTGCACTCATTCATTTTTCTCAAAATAAATATCCTGGACTTAATGGAGTGTAGTGTCCTTTCACTACCAGTACCCAAGAACTCAAATTATGCATTATTAAGCTATTAAACTGAACTGAACAAGAAGAACTGGCACTTACTGGCAAGACCACTGTTCTAAAATGCTTGGTGATAAGCTATGGAAACATTAGCAAGCGGTTATAAAAGTGCCATCTCCTACCAGCTGCTATAATTTTGTTTTCTCCAACAGTTAGAACATATTTATGAGCACATCTTATGCACAAACACATCTATGCAGAGGAAGGAGATGCAGGGGTCTACCTGTGCTGTCACACACTGAGCTGGCAGGGGATTTCAGCAAGCCAGCTCACTCCTGAGCATGCTGCAAGCTGGCTCCTGCAGCATTTCTCTCATAAAGGCAGTGTTCCCTCTAAGTAAGTAGTCTCTAAAATGCCCTCTGAAATCAGAGACCTTCACAGACTTCAGGATGTAAAGAAAAAAACCTTCCTGAGCCCCCAGATAGCTGGTGGCATATTTTGATGACAAATCAGTCATCACCTGAGCTTTTCTGTATTTATTGTTCCATTTGCTATGCAGTGAATATGGAAAGGGGAAAAATCAGATATTGTGACAGATATTGTTACACTCTTGCTAGGTGATATGATCCATAAACTTGAGATTTTCAAATAAAAAGCAGATGGCAACACTTCAAAAGTCTTCAGGGGTGTGCGAATATCACAAATGATCATCTAATGCTTCACCTGCTTGAAAAATCAAGCAAAAACGAAGATATTGTTGAATTCAGTGCTAACCTATTCAGTCACTTGCTCTATGCTTCTTCCTTAGGGTGCTGCTCAAGATCCACAGCCAACCTTTCTGATTTTTGCTTCACACTAGACTTGTGGCAAAGCAGTGCCTTTATTGCTTTGTCTGCAATGCTGACACCCATTATCACATATTTCATTTATTTTATCACTCTTTCTATTTTTATTTTCTGACATCAATTTTATAGGTGACAAACATTCCCTTGAGTTATGACTGAGTTGCCTCCTTACTCTTTCCCTAGCACATGCATTAAAACCACATGTTGGGATCTGCTTGCTCAAAATTCCCACAGTATGGAGTGAAAAGAGCAAATAAAAATGTTAATTAATTTTGCAGAGCTGATGGTGGAACTAAGCCAGAGCTACTACCCCTCTCTACTTTTAGCAGGAGTTTTATCATCAATGAACCCTAGAAGAAAATACATTCTCTTGAAAGGATATAATAAAATAAAAGTTTATACCATACCATATAAAGTTGTAAGGAGCTCACAACGACTGTGCTGATTCCATCAATAAGTAGTTAGAGATTTATGGCTGCAAATAATGTTTTTCCACTCAGGGATGAGCTCAGCACCCATTTTATGAAACACTGATATGGGCCATTACATGGCAGTACAATGAGTTAAGGCATAATCCGTTCACCTGCCAGAATGAAGGAAAAGCACCAAACCCTTTCACATGTCATCACACAAGGAACTGGCCAGAGCTACAATTTCCAAAGTGTCATCCCAAAGATTTGATACCTGAATCTCTGCTAGATGCTTTAAATATGAGTAATCTGATCACATATTTGCTGAGCACTTATGGTCTCTTTGCCACCATTGAAATGAAACTGCCTTTACCCATGTTTGTTCACGCACGTGGTCAGCACATCTGGGTATATGTCTGAGGCTTCAGGGAGTTGGTTAGTTGGTGCCATTCCAGGACAGGGTAGGGATGCTGGCTTGTGAGGGGAGCATCAAGTAGAAGACCCAGCTGGGCTTCTCAACTTGTTCCAGCAGCCTTTTTTCCCTTCTTTCCAAACACAGACTCATGAAATAAATTTGATACGTTTCAAAGCAGGAATTCACGATAATCATAGCCAGAGTATCACATAATAATGGAAATTATGTATGGTCATTTCAGATTGGAATAAGGCTAAATGCACATTCACTTATTGAGGAATGTGGATTTACTGTTCCATATTATCAGCCATTAATATTAGGAAAGGAGAAACTCTCTCCTACAGTCAAAAACATGCAGATGTTCAAGTGAACTTTATATTTAATAGTTAGTTCAGCTGGAGGCAAGCAGGCATTTACTTTTAGATTGCAAATAATTCTGAGACATTATAAAATGATGTACATTTTTGTTGTATACTTTGGACAAATAAGTACACTGTATTATTTATTGAGGTAATAAATTCCCCAAATCCACTCAGAGAGTTCTGATTAATTGATGATTGACAAAGTGTTTAGGGTCAGAGATGTTTGAAAATAAAGAACAGAAGAAAAAAGCTGTATGTCATGAAAAGCATTTAAATGCATAGGAATTAGATGCTCAGCATTGGTTTATTATAAATATGCTCTTTCACCTTCTGTGTATTTTTATTCATCCTTTCCCAAGCCTGCTTTGGCCCTCCCTTGGAGGGATGTAGGAGGCAAATATATCCAAAGGTTAGTGGCATTAGAGAAGTGGTTTTTTTTGAGATAACCTGTAAAAACAAGAGAATGATGCCAGAACTAAAGTGCATTTTCAGTCATGTTAAAATAAGCCTTCATCTTTTCTGTGGCATAGTAATTTACCCCTTCATTTTTAACTCTTTCCTTTTACAGATACTTCTGTGCTCTTAAGTTTCTTTATTTTCTCCAGTTAATTTTGGTCCCTACAATGTTTTTCCATTTAATAGGCATTTAATTCCACACTCTGAGGGGTACTTTTCTCTGTTGTTTAGGGCCAGAAGTCTACATGGACTGATTAACAATGTACCTTTTGCTTCTCTGTGCTTTTTTTTTTCCACAAGCACTTTTCAGAGTTCTGAGGAGAAATGACAATTGGGGGATGATTCGTTTCCTGTGTACCTTTTGACTCTGCTATTCCACTTCTTCAATTCTTCCTTTCTTTGTTGTACTGGCACTAAAGACCCCAGTACATCCCTACCTTGAATCTTGTGCAGATGCCAATGATCTGGAAAAAGATGTTTTGCTTACAACAAATGAAAACTGCTGAGCAAAAACGGTTTTTGAAAAAACCAAACCAAACAAAACAGAACCAAACAGGTGAAAGAGGTGGAAAGAAATGCTCTCCAGTGAAAATGTCATTCCTTATACCTGGCTTCTGGCATTGTTGCACTTACGACCTTGCTGGATATTGGACAATGCAGATCCTGGATACTGCAGAGGTGCCACAGAGCTCTCCTGACAGAGCATCCACACACTTGCTAGAGACCACAGGGAGTATGGAGCACAGTAGCCTGTCACCTCCGTGGGGCACCTGCATTTTTGTTCATCTCTTGGGCCATATTTTTGGGTTGAGTGAAAAGATGGAACTGTTTTCAGAAAATTAGCCCCTCCTCACAGCAAAATCTCTGCCCCCATCCCTACACTTCCCCTGGCTCCATGTTCAGTCGAGCACTTTAGTCACGCTCCTCTCTGTGGCCAGGTCTTTGGGAAATGGGGAAAGTGTATCTCAGACTATCCAAAAAAGCAGAGCTCTCCACTCAGACAGAGCAGCCTGCCTGCTGCCAGAGACCCCTCTGGGGTCTGTCCCTGCTGCTGCCGCGGGGACGCGGCTCTGCCCTTCCCTCCCGTGGAGCCCGGCAGCTCCATCCCTCTCTCCGCTCAGCCCCGGCCCGACACTCGCCCCACCGCCTTGCACTGTCTCGTCCCCGTGTCCCGGTGTCCCGGTGTCCCCGTGTCCCGGTGTCCCCGTGTCCCGGTGTCCCGTGTTCCCGTGTTCCCGTGTCCCCGTGTCCCGGTGTCCCGTGTTCCCGTGTCCCCGTGTCCCCGTGTCCCCGTGTTCCCGTGTCCCGGTGTCCCGTGTTCCCGTGTTCCCGTGTCCCGGTGTCCCGTGTTCCCGTGTCCCCGTGTCCCCGTGTCCCGGTGTCCCGGTGTCCCCGTGTCCCCGTGTCCCCGTATCCCCGTGTCCCCGTCCCGACACACGATGGCGCCGCAGCCCCCGCAGTGCCGCCCGACGGTCTCTGATGGTGGAGGCTTTCCCGCTGGGAGAGATGCGAAGCCAGGCAACACAGGCATTCCCACCTTTGGGTGACCGTCAGGCTGCTGGCAAAGGGACGCACTAGCACACGGATGTCCTCCGCCGTGCTTCGTGCCCCTCTGCTGCTCCCGGACAGTCGGATGTCTCGCACAGAGGCTGAGCCCACCAGCTCGGGGGGCTGTGCGGCCTGGGGAGTCAGACTTGCAAAAAGAAGAGGGAGTTGAGGTTTTTTTCCCTCTCCAGAGGCAAATTTTCGTGAGGGTCCAGGCTTGGAGAAGCTGTTGCTGTGGTAGGAATATCTGTGGGTTACCCACCTGTCCTCTCCTCTTGGGACCTGAAGAATAAGAGAGATCCAGGTGAAAAGGTGGCACAAAGCTGTGTTAGCTGAAATGCGCTCGCTGGACTGAAGCAGAATAAGAAGCAGTCAGCATTATGTATGTATAGTACACACACACATATATATTTTTATATATATGTAATATAGTCTAAAGACAATTCTGAGATTTAAATGCAGGGAAAAAAAGACTCAGCTCTTTTTTTTTTTACAAGCCTTCAACTTCATAACTTCTGTGCCTTCAAACACATGCAAAGTAAGGCCTAGCAAAATCTTTTGCTGCAAGCAAAAACCAAGAAGCACTCTGAATGAACCTCTGCACTTCCCTGCTGTGTTTGCTTTTCTTAGCTGGGTTAGGTAAAAACTCAGCAGAATTTGCTGTTGTGCCTCTGTTTCTCCAAAATCTATTACCACTGTGGAGAGAGGGAAGGAGTGAAGGGGAGAAGGGGCTATGTAGTGCTTCACATGGCAAGGAATTCAGTAGGGCAGTCTGGGGTGCAGAATGAAGGCTGCTGTGACTTTATCTGAAGGATTTGCAGTGCCCCAATGACTGTTAGCAAGCAGGAAGCAGTGATGCCCTGGATGTGAGCTGAGGAGGATCAATGCCAGGTTTCCTGCTGCTGAGTCACTGCCCAGCCATGCCTGGCACTGGGAGCTGGGCACTCGGGCAGGACGGGTATAAATAAACTCCATGGATGTGTGCTACTCTGATAACAGCGTGGCTGAAGCAGTTGTCCTAAAGGCCTTATGCCAGCAATATCAGAGAATGGGGATTTGGATGTAGTCTGGAGATAGGAAGAAATGCAGTATTTTGGTGGGGAAAGGCTATCATTTGCTGAAATTGGCCATAAGCAATTTATTGCCATTTTCAGAAAGAGCCTGTTGGATAATAAGGTATTTTTCTTCCCCACCCTTCCCTAAGTACAAAAATATCCCGTTCAGCTGTGCAGATCTCCAAACTGAAGTCAAGCCTGGAGGAGGTGTAGGAGTTGCAGATATGTTCTCATTTGGTAAGGGTGGAGCAACATCCAGAGCTGGATTATTGTCAGTCAGGCTGACAAAGCAGAACAAAGCATCACCACAGCAAAACATTGCTTATTTGTGGCTGCTGGGCTTCTGGTGAAGAGAAAATCCTAAGAGAAACTTAATGGTCCTTTCAGAGAGCTCTTAAGAGGTTCTTTCAGCCCTGCAAGTTATTAACAGGCTGCTTGCACATGTTGAAACTTGCCTAGCAGTAAGTTATTACTTGTTATTGTTATATGTTGCTGAAAAAGGAGTATATAAAGACCTACATTTTAAAAGGGCTTGTGAGAAACGGCTGGATCTAGTTATGTGGGGCAGAATTATGCTAAACAACAAGACCAACAAGAATATAAACAGTGAATGAAGCACGATTTCATATGGAGCCTTGCGTCTGGTGTATTGCCAAGCAGCTCTCTTTTCAGCTCTCCTTACCCCATGAGCTTCTGTTCCAGTCGCAGGCAAAAACAGGGAAGAAAACCTTGGTCTTTTCTTTCAAGACATCATCAAAGACTTTCACCGCATTGTCAAAGGAGGGCAGTCTCAAGCAAAGCAAAAGACTTAAAAAAGCAAACCCCTGTGAACCTGAGTGTTTATGGAAAATTCTGATAAAGGTGCTTCATCTGATGCTGAGAAGTCCCTCTTGGTACAAGCCACTGTTACATTTTTCATAGCCACAAGGGCGAAAGGGCTCTCCCCTCTGAGTGCTTTTATAGGAGATGGTGGAGCAGCAATGCAAAATCATAATGATTAAAGTGCGATACATAGCAGACAGCAGAAATGGGCTGATAGTCTGGTGAAAAGAACAGTAAATAATAAACAAGACTATTGAGAAATATGAAAAACATAGCCTATTCTGTAGCTAATAGATAACAATGACAGTACCCTGAGGATAAGGATAGAAGAAAGCAACGAGTCTTTTCATAGCAGTATATCTTTTGTAGAATAAGAGGCAACAAAATTCAGTGAAAAACCCTCAGAAGACAAGTTGTCTGTATGTGTTATTAATGCAGGAGGAAGAATTGAAAGTGTCTTTGGCGCCAGAGAGAGATGTGTGTACATCACCCGTCTGCTCAGAATAAGGGCAAAAAGACAAAGCGCTGAATAGTGAAAGAAATAATGGATAATCAAAAAACCCAGACATAAATCTGTTAGTAGGATGAAGTATGAGGCAGTAGTGGCAACTGGCTAAAATTAAACCAGTGAATCTGAACATTAAATGCTTCTCTGGTGCACCTTATTTGTTTCACTGGGAGTACCCTGGAGATGCAGCTGACAAATGGTGTTTATTAATAAGCTAATATACTGAATTTGAACACTGAGAGGGAAATAAAGCAAATGATTGACAGCACTGAACATTTTCTCTTGATAGTTTCTGTTGGACACAGAGGCACAGTATGTGCATCCCTTTCAGGCAGGTTGTTCAGGTCACCAAATGCTCATGCCAAGAGGCAGCAAACCCGTCCACTCCTCCAGCCTCAGCACCAATGCGCCTGCCCTAGGGAGCAATTGCTAGAGCTGTGCCAGATTTTTGGGGCCTGCTGCACTGTGCCACCCAGGGACTACATCAGTTTACAGTACAGTGACCTCTAGGACCAGAAGACCTTTAACAATTTGAACATCACCAAATAAATGTTATATGGTAGACAAGGTTTATTTATTCAGTTAGTGCATTTATTGATATCTATGAATTTATGTTAAGATAAATGTTTTATTTAGGCTAGAGGAGAACCCTAATAAAAAGAATATAGTGCCTGGATAGAAAGCAAAAAACCCTGAGAAAACCCCCAAATGCAAGATGTTAAACTCTGTGACAAGAATTCAGATCTTTGTTTAAGAAATATATGTAAATAGTCAAAGTCTGCAGAAGGTGTAGACAGGTGTCATACTGCTCAGTGAGGTGCCTCACTTCTTGTATTGCTTCTGACAAAGATGACTTTCCGAGACAAGACGCCAAACAAAACCCTTTGTTGCTGAGGATGACCGTGTTCTTACAACCACACCTGCTTGCAGAAGCTGTCAGAGTGGAATCTGTGTTTTTCTTATGCAAGAACACGCTAGAGCTGGCTGAGTACAGATTGGTTTCCATTTTAAAAACTCCCCCAGACCTGAGTGATGCTTTTGTGTAGGGTGGTGGTGATGAACTGTCTGAATTCAGAAGAGCTTTCATGACATTTTGCCCTCTCCCTCTGTATCTCCTACCTAACGAGGCAAAGTTTTCCACCCTGGCTTCCACAGCACAAGAGACCTAGAAACCAGGAGTTTTTTTTAAGTCTCCAGCTATCTAGGGATACTCTCCCTCTCGAGTCTCACTTATGACTAGCAAATTTTTTTGTTTGAATAGCCCAGTTTTTTGGGTTTTATTTCTACCAGAAGCTTCAGGGTTTCATAAGTGGTTTGTCAGAGATGCAACCAGAGCATTAGAGCAGTACCAGAGCATTAGAGCAGCTCCGCAGCGGGGTGTGCTTTCCGAATTCCTGACTTCGTCACACCACCCCAAGTGCTTGTCTCTGCTCAGTGGTCATGTTCAGGCACTTTTCAGAGCTTTCATACCTCTTGTCCAACCATGTAAGGTTTTTCCTCTGTCTTCTGGGCATCTGCAACTGTTTGGGTGGACCAAACATAAGTGTTAGTTCAGCTGGAGCTAAGCAGGCCTTTACATTCAGATTGCAAATAATTTCGTGACGGTATAAAATGGTTTACATTTTTGTTATATTTTCACAAACGTGAGAAGCTGTTTTATCTGCAGCTGTTTTATCTCCCTGTATATGTGTGATCTGTGATATTCACAAGTATTTGAAACGTGAAGGGGCCTGCGGGGTGCCTTAGATTTGTTGCAACACCTTGAAATCAGTGAAGAGCTGAGAATCTAGGCCACAATGTAACTATGATGCATTTTTGTACATTCATTCATTGCTTATTACGTCTGTGATGAAACAGAAGCACTGAATTAAATGGGTGAAATAGTGAATCTGCAGAACATATGTACTGCTCTTATAAATTCTGCTTAACACTTTCTTTGTCCTTAACAGTAGAGCTTCTGAGCTCACTCTGAGTCTTCGTATGTTTGCCCTCACAAAATGCCTCTGAGTGCACTGCTGCTGTCCACATTCTACAGGGTGTCCAGGAGCAGGCAGATTAGGTGAACTGCTTGAAGACAACCAAGTCTTGCAAGTTCCAGTCCAGTGTGTGGACTTGGGGATTATTTTCTATGCCAGATATTAATTGTTTTAATAAAGGGCCTACAGAATACAATTTCAGACTTCTTGAAACTCAGTTGTGAAGGAGATCCAGAAATTTCTCCTGTCTCATTCCCCCCTGAAGGTGTGCCATGGGTCTTCTCCATCTCTCAGGTTAATTCTCATTTCACCTGTAATTCCTTCTCCCACATCAAGTATCTCAAGATCTCAAGTATCACAAGAGACAGTGATCCATATGCTGGTAAAGGAGAATCCTGAGAGAAACAGAGGTTTGGTTCTACAGACTGTAACTATTCATGTAATTGGCTATCATCTCTATAATTCCGTTTTGTCCAAAAACCAGATCAAACTAAACTCACAGAGGAAGAGGCTATCAAAAATTAATAAACTTACCTTAGGGGCAAAATTTCAGGTATTGTTTTGAGAGAACAAAAAACCAATAAAATGTTATTTTCATGGTGTTTTTATGTTTTTTATGGTTTTTTACAATGATAAACAAGACAAGGTATGATGTCAAACACTACATTTATGAATTATATTGTGATATTCCCCTTTCCATTTTGCAGTGAAGTGTGAGTGAACATATCCTGTACTTTGTCTCATATTAGTAAGGGCCTCAGTGGACCTTCCACGAGTCTTTTTGTATAAGTAGCCCATGTCAATATGAAAATTTATCGGAGAAGAGCATTCATGCTTTTTCAGATATGTACAAATCCTTTTTTTAGTTTGGTGGGGTTTTTTTGTTTGTGTTAGGTTTGTTTGTTTGTTTGTTTGTGGTGGGTTTTTGTTTGTTTGTTTTGTTTTTTGGTTGTTTTTTCTTTTTGGTTGCTCTCTACATTGCCAAGGGTCCACTGCTGATTTCCTTCACAACTGGGGGGGAAATTGTGATAATTTATGGGAAATCTCTGGAATGCCCTTTTTCTGGAATGTTTCCATTCAAAGAGAGTAGTTCCATCTCTTCAGAACTGGGCTAGCTGGAACTCAGGAGTGAAGTTTTCCATGGGAGAAGTTGAAATTTGCCAGTGGTGGATTTTGCCTCTGAGTAAGGCCACCAGAGCAATCTGCAGTGCAGAGCCCGTCCTCTGCTGCGGCAGGTTCTGCCTTTTCCTGTGCAAACAAGGGCAGGGCCTGGGCTGCCTCACGGTGGGCTCCCAGGAATTTGGGTAGGTTGTGGAGCCCTTTGAATTTAGCAGATCCTGCACAAAAAGGAAGGCAGCTGGATCTCAAGAGATATGGGGAACACAAGCACTTCAGAAGGTACTTGTTAATTTCACTGGATTAAGTGAAAACTGATCTCTGGAAGTTCAGAAGGATATGCATGTACCATGAGAGGTCTTCTGAGTAAATCTATAGAGTTGCAGCAAAAAAATCTGGTGGGGAAATCATGATGTTATCATGTGAAAGTTAGCTATTAATTAAACAGCACCGTGCCTCCTTACTCATTCCCCATATAAGATTTATTGATTTCTAAACAGAGTAATTTATGAGACTGGAAGGAAGAATTAGCAAGTGCCTGTCAGACAATTTATATTGGTGGGTTTCAACAGGAGAGCAGACAGTAAATTGTTGTGACTCGGTGCAGTGCTGTGAGTAGATGTAAATTGCCAGCCCACTGATACTTCAGAGCCCTTAAGTGCCAACACTTATTGATTAGTATGCGCTTTTTCCTGCTAATGGCACCAATTTCTGAACAGCCAGGGTATGATTCCGACATTCATTATACTTTCAGTGTCTTGAAGGGGACTTAGCTGTTTTTGCCCTTGACTTCTGTGAAAATCCTGCCTAGTGTCGCTAGTGTTCTGCAGGCCTGAGTAACAAATACAGTGACGAGAAGCTGAGATCAAGGTTGCTGCCAGTCATCACACTGAAAACACCACCAGCAGTGATGTGTAATAAGCTGTGCATGTTTGTGTGTAGTTAGAGAGCTGGGTCAATAGGAAGAAAAAGGAGGAATAAAGGCTGATCAAGATTCTTTCTGCCCTGTTCTCTCCCAAATCCACACAAACTTCAGTCATTTTATACTCCCTTTTGTACCTTGAAAGAAATCCTTTAGCTGTCAACCAGCATCTTACCCTGCAAAATCCTCAAAAAAGACAGATTTCATCCTTCTGTTCCCTGGGAAAGGACACTATTGATTCCCTACCACTAATGATTAACAGACTGAATATGCTAAAATACACAGTCATACCCCGCTCCAAATCTGTTAGCTGACATCAGAAACAGTCTCTCTGGGTCCTGCCAGCAACCAATCTTGTCCTAGGGTCAGCCACATCTCCTCTTTTCCCAGCAGAGGATGGGCTTGCAGAGGCAAATGATGAGAGCAAAAAGGCTCAAAGGAAGTTTTGTCTCAGCTCCCAGGTGTATTTGTGCCAAGAGCTTAATCTGAAGGGCAGTGTCAGAGAAACCAACTAGGCAGAGCTATCTCTACAGAATGGGAATAGGGTTTGGCTGGGGAGGAGGCTGGTGAAATGAAGAGAAACTGAGCAATTCCTACTGGCTGCTCTAAGAGGGGCTCCCTGGGCTGCTGCATACAGAAGAAAGGGATTTCTTCAGGCCATGCCCCAGCCATTTATGTCAGGTTGTGAAGCTGTACAAGCACATAGGTTTGTTAAGTGGAGAAAGGGGAAAACCTGTGTTAAAAAGGGAGGAGTCTTAAAACACACTTGTTAAAAACAACCAGTAACAGCCACAAGGTGCTAGACTATGTGAGCAGCTGGTGTAACACCTACATACATGGGAAATCGATAGCAGCTCCTCTTCTGGCACTTTTAAAATTCTTCTGTAACTATCTCTTAAGTTTGTCACACGAAGGTCAAACAGATCTCATTTTGCCATTTACTGCAGCCATCTCATCAAACAGCCAGGGTTTCTTACCGAGTAAAAGACTTCATTCTCTCTTTACAGAAGTTCAAGTAAAACCAGAAGAAAAGAAAAATATTTGTTTTACTTGTCATCACTTAAGACTTGCATGAGCCTGAATAGCCACTAACTTCCTCACCCTAACAAATATAAACAGAAAACTTCTTGTGTTGAAGGGAAACACACTTTCTGGAGGAAACAGAAAAGCAAAAATTGGTTTTACCTTTGTGATCAACATGGTCACTCCTTCCCCAAAAGTTTGTTCCTTTGAAATATGTAGGAATGGTGAGGCTACAGAGAGAGTTCAGAGATAGATAAGGGTGAGGCGAAGTCTAGAAATCTTATTTTGTCACAATCTGCAGTTACATAAGCATAGCTAGCCATGTTCCTAGTAGAGAGAAATCATAGGTTTTTTAAAAAAAAATTATACAACCCTGCCACAAACTTTGTAGAATGAGAACGGGAAGAAAGGAACAAGAATGCAGTTACATGATCAGACATTATCCTTAGAGCTTGCCAACTACCGGCTGATACCACCTCACAGAGAAATTGAGTCTCCACAGGTGTTCAGAACTCAGCTGCATCTGCCAAAAGTACATGGGAAGAATGTTGTTGAATTTTTGAATGCGCAAGGACATCTCCTTGGGGAAACAATGGCCTTAATGAAGAAGGAGTGAAAAAGATTCATTAGTCATAAAGAAATCTTGGTGAGCCACCCAGTCACGCAGTCACTCAGGAATTTAAGATGATTCTTGTTCCCAGTAAGAATGCATATGACTTTCAAAAACACGTAAGAAGAATGAAGTGTTGCAAGAACCGGATCTGAAGGAGCGGGTAAACAAAGGGAATTAATCTTTGGATTTTAAAAAGTAAATTAAATCCCCCATTGAACTAGAAATCTGACACCTGAATAGTATGACAAATCAATGTGTCTGCCTTTCAAAGGCTGTTCTCCATCTTCTTTTGGTTAGTCCCAAAGAAAGATGCTAACCAGACTATGCAAAATACTCCCAAACTAAAGTGCAGTCTGGCCACAGGACCCGCTTGTCACGTTGTG
Source organism: Pachycephala philippinensis (assembly GCA_013397055.1). Classification (NCBI taxonomy): domain Eukaryota; kingdom Metazoa; phylum Chordata; class Aves; order Passeriformes; genus Pachycephala; species Pachycephala philippinensis. The sequence continues at coordinate 2,619,095 of VWZT01004606.1, forward strand.
ATTGCAGGATAATGTAGCTCACAAGTCACAATGCTGTGCCTGCTCCCCTGTACACATTTTGTTCAGCTTTTCATTCATCTCTTTGTTCAGGCAACTTGAATTGCTCAGCACGTCTGTTTGGGCTTTTCAGAACAGGCTGATTTCTTGCTGGAAGATAAATGGTGGATGTAAAATTTGAGGACATTCATTCTTCGTTTACCTTAATCAGAGCCAGCCAAACCCGGGAAAGTGTTCTTCAGAGAAACATGTAATTATTTTGACATTTGTGTTTGTTCCAGTTTGAAATGAAATAAAATTTGTCAAAATTTCTAGAAGAAATTCTCTATGGAGAAATAAATCACACAGCAAATACCAACAACACGGTATTTTTGCAGTGCAATATGTCTCCTCAAGAGGTAGGCGTGCAAAGCCATTTGTTAAACTATTGTACAGATGGTGGTGCTCCGTACTTGGCATAGTCTGGAATGAGGTCTTCCATGGATCCAAAAGTCCATCTCATCTTGAACTGGGACTCTGAAGGGTTTTGGGCCTCTCAGGTTATTGCTTCCAGGATAGAAAATGTGGAAGTGGTGGTGAGGCAGTCCTGCACTGTGGCACAGTGCTGCTGAGAGCTGCTTTACCACGCCACTACTGGCTCATGAAGCAATTTTCTGATACAAATTTGAATTTGATTTACCTCAAGTCCTAATGAGAAAAAGCACCACATCATGTCATGAGTTTTATGAATCAAGATAATTCAATTAAATTTTGTCCAATAATTATTTGCCAGTGACTGTTGTAATTGCCCTCTCTGTATGCTTGCAGAGAGACCCCCTTCACTCCGAACAGAGAGGTAGCAAATGGACCTGTTCATTCTCCCTTCAGAGCAAAGCCAAAATTTGCATCACTTAGTAGTTCCCTACAGTCATGACATTCAGTTAGTTTCCTCATCCCATGCTGATCCCATCTGCTCTGTGTAAGAGGCCCCTGGATCTGAAACACACCTCTCCATGTAGACCCAGGGCTTCCTTTTGCTGAGCCTGGCTGTCAATAGGCAGCTCGGAGCACTGGGGCGTGGGCCTTGTGTGTCAGGGTGGGTGCACAGCAGAGAGCAGCTCTCACACGCTTCCCAAGGCAAATAAAACACAAATAAAAGGAAAGGGATTGAAGTAAGGTTGTTTCAGGGCCAATTGTCTGCACAAGTTTGGATGATGGTCTTCTTTTTTTTTTTTTTGGCAATTTTTCAACCCAAATTCTGCAGTCAAAAGACTGCAGAAGTCAGAAGGCAGTTGGGAGAGCTCAACAATGCTCTTTGCCTTGTTGGGATCATTTGTCAGACTGGCTTGGTAGTACAGAATGAGATGAGTGTAATGTACCTTTGAAAATGCTTGCACTGCTTTTTCTAGAATATCCATGTCCAGACATTTATGGAATATGCAGTTTTCTCTTGGTTAGCATATTCTACTAAATGCTGCTGTGTTATTTCAGAAATGGGCAGAATTTTTGCTGAAGTGATTTTCCTCCTCTCTTGGAAAGAAAATGTAACTTAGGAGGTAATTATTGTGTATGTGCTATAATATTTGAACACATATAACTGAAGTCAAAACTTATGTAAGGCATTCTTAAGTTCTGGATTTTTAACTTTTTTTTTTTAGGATGGGGAGGTTTGCTGGAGAGGAAGATTATATTGGTGCCTGTAGTCAAGAAGATATCGGTGTGAATTCAGATTTTATTTGGGAAGAGAGAGAAAGGGAAGGCTGAGGAAGACAATGATTTTCAACACTGCGGTTTGCATAAGGCTACAACTTGTGCTTCATTAGACACTAATGAATTTAAACCCTGCTCCCAATTAAGTGGCTTTGGATTTTTGAGAAGACATGGGGGAGAAGTTGAGATTGCTATGAATATGTTTTATGTTACTTTAGGTAATGGATAAAGTGAAGTGGTTGCAATGAAGCTTTCTGGTCACACTAAAACACATTGTGATACCAGACTAATATACAGAATGGCAGTCCTCTTAAACTACATTTATAGATATAACTATAATATGTAAATTATATAGATATATTTATATATAATGTAATATAAATACAAAGAACACACATATATATTGATATAATATGTAAACATTAATTTCCTATGTTATGGAAAAGAGTATTAAGGGGAATGAAAATCTGGCAGATTATCCACCCCATTTACCATCACAGTGAGTGTTGATGTATGTCAGTTATGCACAAGACACAGCTAACATAATGCATTCACTGTTCTCTGTCCATTAGATACTTGAGTAATGAGATTTCAAAAGCTTTTTGAAGGCTTGGCATTAACCTGGAAGATCTCCTACGCACTCTTTTTCTACTGGAGATAGCACACTTATTTTAATTTGCAAAATGATTTAATGCACTGGGGCTTTGAAAGAGATGGACTAGCCATCAGTAATGCCAGGGAGAACTGCAAACTGCAGATAGCAAGAAACATTGAGAGCATTTCTGTTACACAACTTGCCAGGCTTATTTTTTAAAACGTTGTTAGTCAAACATGCCACGTTAGACAAACTAATTTGTAAATTTGCAATTTTAAGCAGCCACATGTCAAAAAGCATTCGAAGTTTTCCAAATGCAAAAGAAGAAGAAGAGTGTATTGTTATGATTTTATTTAACTTGCCAATGGTGGAAGAACCAAACAGTGAGGATAACACAGCACCCTTACATCTGTTTCCAGTAGATCACCAGAACATGGAGAAGGCACTTAACTCTCTCTCTGCTGTAACAGATAATGTCTGGGACCTTTCTACAGTGTTTTAGAAGATTAGGGCTCACAGGCCTGCCCTGCCTGCCCTTCCATGGCAGATAGATGACTGTAAATAAAATACCACTGACACCCACCTGCTGAGCCCAAATGGGATCTCCAAGTTCTCATGTGTTGAAATGGAGGTGTGTAAGTGCTCCAGTGGTTCTTCTGCTCTGAGGTGTTGTGAAGAAGCAGCAAGAGGGTCATAAGATGAAAAGACCTCATATAGTCTCTTGATTGTTCCCATGATAAATGTCAGTCACCTGGAGCCTTACGTTAGGTTCTGAATTTGGGTGCAGGGCTGTTGTTATTTCCAGGGGAGCCAGTATAACACTCCAGGGTGGAACAGGACCATACATCCACTCTAAGTTACACTTCTGTCTCCTTTCTCTCAGAGTCAGTGTTCTGATGTTTCCTGTCCTCATTTCCATCCTTTTTATCATGGTTACTTACAAAGCTGTTCCATCTCTTTGGTTCTCCAATGTTATCACAATACATATGGCTGACCCAGTAAGGTACAAATGAGATGTTTAATATAGACTGAATCTGGACCTTTCTTCCCTCAGCAGTATTCAACATTCAGGCTGGAAGTATTTGACAAAGCTCTAGGGTCTGTTTATCTTGGGGTATGGCCAACTGATTACAGGGGGATTTAAAAATGCACTTCAGTTGCCGGGAGTTAATCTGTGCATTATTAGAACCAGGCAGTCAGAACAATGGGTTAAATTAGTCCTTGACTATCAGTTCAGTTTAAATTTGCCAAATATGCTACTTCATTACAGTAATCATCTTAGAGAGGGATATTCAGAACTGGGTCTGTGTACAACACGTAACAGCCCTGACTGAAGTCCAGGGGCGGGAACAATCTTCTGCAGTCGTGCCTTGGATCTGCCTTAGGAGCACCATTACTGGTGAGCTATAAGGAAAGATGGTTAGCAAAGTCTGAAAATGAATCAGGACCTTTGGGTTATTTGTGTCTGGAGAGATTAATGAGCAGCCATATAAGCAATTTATTATACAGTAAACACGGGAAACAGTGGAAGTAAGGAAGTCTGGTTTTCTTTAAGTCCGTGTTTAATTTCCAGCCTTGACCTCACTGCAATAATCGCAGCCTTTTATGAGTGTCTTGTCATTCCTGCAGTTCCCTCTCCACTTAATCTTAAGCCCCTTCTCAGTATCTCCAGGCCCTTCCCCACCCACTCCTGCCAGTGTGAAAGAGGCAGCCAGCTCTGAACTGGCACTTAAAATATGACAGGTAAATGTTCAGCTTTATGCTGTGGCCATTAACCCAGCAGGCAATGGATTTTCAAAAGACTTGTTGGGATTTAGGGCAAGATTTTTGTGCCTGGACATTTATGGCATTGCCTAAAGCTGGCATCCTGCTCTAGACATGGGACTCGAGCTAACATACAAAATCTGTTGAAGACCTGCACCTCTCTGGAGCAGCAGATGGAGGATTCATGTGGACATCTAAAATAGCTCTAGATGTTTGTCTGAGCAATTGAATTGTCTCCCATTATCTATTAAAGCCTCCAAGTGTCAGATTTGATTTAAGTCAGCCAAGTATTGCTGGGTTGGACAAAGAGATAGACCTCCCAATGATACAGAAAAGGCTTCATTTCCTCAGTAAATGGAGCTAAAAATGGTACTGAGTAGGCACCAAAAGTGAACATTTGTGTTACTGAAGTGTATCATTGCTTGGTAATTAGTTAGTGAAGAATAGTAGCTGGCTCTGCAAGTCGCTGTGAGCTGCTTCAAAAGCATAGTCGATTTGCAGTGAGGTACTTGAAAAGGATTCCTCTATCATTCTATATTTTTTTCCACACTCCAACTTAATAACTTTTCTCCCTGAGACTTCTGACAAAATACAGGTGTGTTAATAGTGTCTCCAAAATGGACGCATCTCCAGACAACTGGATGGGGAACATTAGTGTTTGGGGTGAAATGAAACCAAGATAACAACTTTTAGTCTTAAGCTTTACAGAATTATAGAATCACAGAATGTTTTATGTTGGAAGAGACCTTAAAGATCATTTAATTCCAACCCTCCTACCACTGGACCAGGCTGCTCAAAGTTCTGTCCAACCTGGCTTTCTCTTGAATATTTCCAGGAATGAAGTATCCACGATTTCCCAGGACAACCTATGCCAGTGTCTCACCACCTTCACAGTAAAGAATTTCTTCCTAATATCCAATCTAAACCTGCCCTCTTTCAGTTTAAAGCCATTGCCCCTTGTCCTATCACTTCTTGCCCTTGTAAAAAGTCCTTCTCCAGGTCTCTTGTAGGCCCCCTTCAGGTACTGGAAGGCTGCTGTAAGGTCTTCCCTGAGCCGTCTCTGCTCCAGGCTGAACAGCCCCAACTTTCTCAGGGAGTCTCCATAAGAGAGGTGCTCCAGCCTTCTGAACCTTTTCATGTCCTTCTCCTGGATTTACCCCAAGAGATCTATGTAAGCACATGTGCATGCATGTATATATACAAATGCATTATTATTTGTTGGTGTAAGTCTTTTCCACCTATTCTATGTTGCACTCCATTTGTGGATATTGTAGTGCTTCTTTCTCTTGTAATCAGGATCAACATCTGTCTCAATGTTACTGGAGTTCCAGAGGGCCTCTTAGGTTGTGTGTCATCACAGACAATTTGTTTTAAAAACTTCCAAGAGAAAATATTTTGAGACAGAATATTCTGAAAAGTGGAGTGAACACTGCACACTGAAATTTAACAAGTGAAAGTACTGACAGCTGGTCAAAGATTAGCAATTTCCTGGGTTTCCATAAAGAATTCACTTGCCTATACTGTTGACTTACTATGTATTAAATAATTCAGTCTTCTGCTTTAATGAGTGATTTGTTTTAGAGAATGGATTTTCAGCTATTTTTTACACGCCCCTCATTGGCTTTTATACAGCCATAAAACCATGACATAAACCAGAACACAATCCATCACACAGCATAACTTTCTGCAAATACCGTAGGAGACTATGCTTCAAATTTGACACTAGTTCAGAAGCACTGACTTGGAATGTTTATACCATACAACTCTTTCGTGGTGGTAGAAAGAAAAGTCATCCTTAAACCACAACTGAGGGGAATTACTAGTTGGGCATTGTTGTTCCAGACATTATACTACATCTGTAAGCCAGAAAGAAAGTCAGATTAGGCTCTTAACCATGAAGTATCATGCCAACAGGCTTTCAGTTTCTGGCACTCTTCACATGCATAGGGATTCAACACTGCATGGACACTGCAAACGGTTTGACATTAAAAATGGAACACCAGATCAAGAGAAAGACCCGTGCCAGACCAATATTCAGCTTTACCTAAAATATCATCATATCTGCCCACAGTGGCTACAACAACAGCACATCTCTACTTCCTACTGAGCAGATGTTGCCCAACAGTATTTTTGACACAATTTTGCAATGAGTGAGAAGACAGTGGAAGATCTGATAAACTATCCCCATGCCATAATCACCTCCACATCATACCGCAGAAACACAAGCCTGCTTCTGTGCCTTGTAGTGCATTCAGAACACACTATAGAGTACATCATTGAGGCAGTGAGCTGCTGCTTCTCGGTGCCTTTCCGGAATGATTGTGTCACCAGTCTCTGTTCCTTCAGATGTCAATATGTTGCCAACACCCCGATGACTCCCACAGCAGACATGGAAAGGATTACAGATCCTGTGCCCTTCCCGTTCATATATATGGAGTGATGCAACAGTGAGAGCAACACATTTAGGGATGCAGTAAGTCAAAGGAGAAGGGCACACATGGAACTATATTTTTTCCAGGCACCCCTGTTGTTAGCATTCAGCAATGGTCTGGTGTGACAAGGATTAGCTTTATTTAGAGAAGTCTGACTGGGTGTAACAGAGTCTGCTAAATAAGATATTTCCTCTGCTCGAGTTTCCATCTGCATATTTACTTGGGATTTTATAATGTTACTTACTCCACTGTTGCTCATATTCCTGGAAGGAGTGAGGAAACCAACAGGATTTCAAGTCTGAATGAAGGCAGTGATGGTCAGCAGAGTCTTCTTCCATCCCTAATGGCCATGGGGGAAGTACTTTTTTCCCTCAGATGTGGATCTCTTTACAACTGCTTGTACCACTAAGGGACCCATGAAGCTTAATGGGTTACTCTTTAATACATGAGCCCTTCTGAGTGCTCACCAAGGGATAAGTTTGGTTTTAGCTCTAACATGTATGTTTTGTGTGTTGCATTAGCTTAATGGCTGAGATCGTGAGGTGATTTCGTCATAGTAGTGGCAGTCCTTGAAATGCTGCCTCGTCTGGAAACCAGTTAATTGGAATAAAAAGCCTTTTTCTGCTGCCACGTAGAAAGCACCAGAAACATTTGGGATTTGGAGTCCAGAATTCAATTTTCTCCTGGATGTTCTAGCAAGAACACTTTAAATTGAAGGCTATTGAATGTATCTTCTTGCAAAGAGATTGAGAAATTTTGTCTTATCTCAAGAATATTAAACAGGATGAGTTGAGTACAAAGGGGATTTTATTTCCAAACCAAACAAATCCAGCCTAATTGGAAACCTTAAAAAATCCCCAAACCTTAAAACCTTATATTTTTTATGAAAATATTACACTTCTTATAGGACATGGGTGCAACATCTTTTTAATACGTTGTACATGCTCAGCTATACTGTTTTAGAAGACATATAATGTAGTATTTGCTTCATGCTCCAGAAACTGCCAAATGTTTTCCATAACCCCTCTTTTCATTAAAATATTTCAGATACATCTGTCCTGAACTAAATCCTGTGCTGCTATTTGGCATGAACTGTATCTTCAGACTGTTCTGCAGAGTTAAACTGTGCCAAGACTGAAGTATTGATTGCTACTTATTGTACATGGCATGCTAATAAATCCCACCTCAGTGTGCTGGCCAGCCATTTATATACATAGCCCTGGAGGAATCGCTTGTGCATTTTAATAGTGCTGTCCTAATGGAACAAGGCACTAACGAGTACCTTTCAGGATTCTGTGAGCTGAAGGAATTGATCCAGCTGAGCCATTAGCCTACACACAGTGAGCAAAAGCAACCGGCTGCCACGTCTTCAGTTTAGCTCACGGTGCTGGAACAGGGATGGCTCCACCTGGGCTGGAGGCTACGACCAAGAGAAAGAGAGAAGCTTAAACAGCCAGAGGCTAAAACTTCTCCGTGGTCCTATAGGAAAAACAGACTTTATATTGCAGTGTTCACACCACCTTTTCATATAATTTTTTATCCTATACTTTAGCATGCTCTGAATCCTTTTTTTCCGGAGTTATCATTCTAACTGAGTATACTTCCAGCGGCAATTTGAAAGAAGTGTTATCGCACACTAAATTCTAAAATTATACAGATGTGCTTACGTGAAGACTGACTCATAAATCTGTAAATTTTAGAGAGAGACCTTGCTGTTAGATCACCCCGCCTCTATGCAAATGCTAATTTTAAAAAATAAATAATATAATTTTTATAGTTTTTATTTTTATATATAATGTTTATAGAGATGCCTGAAGAGGCCAACCTGAAAACAGAGACTAGACAGTAGTAAGGGAATAAAGGTGGATATTTATTTGAAAGGCCTTCAAAGGTACACCCTGGGCAGGCCAAAGGCTACACCCAAGATGGACGACCAGTCACGAGTTCTTCACACTTTTATAGGTTTGGTCCGTTTGCATAGCAGCATAAATTCACCAATTAAACTTTAGCTAATGATGTAATTTCCCCTCAGCCTGCCCCCCTTCTCAAGATGCTGGTTTACACATTTTGGGCCTAGGATGGGCTGGGTGTCCTTGGAGACAAAGCCTGGAGAGGCTTTGTTATGTCTATCTTAGCATGAGAGAGCAGCAGCTCACAGGCTACAGGACACTTCAGAGTTACACACTAGGAATACAGAATTTGAAAAATATAAAAGCTAAAACGTAACACATCAATATATATAAAAAATTTTAAAAATGCTAGAAAAACTAAAACATATAGATCTTGCACTTAGGGACATAGGTTAGTGGTGAGCATAGAAGTGCTAGGTTTGTGGTTGTAGTTGTCGGTGTTAGAAGTCTTTTCAGCCTAAATGATTCTATGATTCTAGGGCTGTATGGTTCTACATGCATCCTGTACTTGAGCATGAACCAGCAAGAATTTGACAGCATGCTCTCATTTTCATATAAAAAGCCTTCCAAGCCTGGAGCAGTCCCTTTTAATCTTTATCCTGCTATTAATTAGTTGAGGGCTTTTCTGGTGGAAGTACATGGAGTGGGTCTGCACACTAGCTGTGGAAGAACATGACCAAATATTTGTGGGAAATTCATGTTCATTTTTCCCATTAGTAATTAGCGATAAGACTGATGTGAGTGATGAGGTGAAGGAAGCCCAGAGGATGATTCAGTAGATATAAAGGACTATCTCTCAAGCAGAGCAGAAGCAGAGTGAGTAGGAATTATGAGGAAGAGAGACTTGTATTTGATGGAAGAGGACAAGGGAGTGATGAAATGGCAGAACCCAGGCACATGACATTCAAAAGGGGGAATGAATTGAAAGAAGATGAAAAAATCAAGAACTGAGCTAAAACTCCCAGCTGGGGCCTTTCTATCTGTGCAAACATAGACAGAAGGCGGAGCTCTTCTGGAGGCAGAATTTCACAGTCTTGGTGGCTTAGGGTAACGAGGGCAATCAGGAGTACCATGCTGGTAAGAACCCAGTATTAACTGGGTGCCACAAAATCTGCTTTGAAAAAAGCGTATACTGGAAGCTGTGTTCTTTCAGCCCTTGGTAAAAAACCCTGAGAGAAATGTCAGGTAAATACTAGAGTAACATACAGGAAAACAAGTTTGAGGATGCTTGTTTATGTACTGAGTATGAAGTAGGTTTTTATGATCCTGCTGTATCTGTGCTTCTGTTGATTTTTCCCCTGCATTATTTTTTCTGAAATGTCACCATAAACACAACCATAACAACTCTTCTGGCTGTGGGAGGCTGTTTGGGATGCTTGACTCGGCAGTATCTATAGTTACTCAGAGCATAAGCTACTTAATAGTCAAATCTTTCTGGGAGCAGAAAACTGCATAAGGATTCTATAAATGGTATGGAAACACAAAGTGGTGTTTTTGTGTAACGGGCACTGAACTGAAGTGTCTTCCCTCGCTCTGTGCACTGGAGCACTTCTGTTCTGGGCTCACTAGTAATTAAATCACAGTAAATAGAACAATGCCAGAGAACATTTTTTGTCAGTGAGATTTGGTCTTTTATGCTATTATAGATTTAAAATACTCCCTATCACAGTGATGATCCAGGCTAACTAGCATTCCTCACCCCCCATTCCCAAGTATCTCTGGCAGGAACATTCCCAACAGGACTACCCTGTTTCAAGGGCTCTCACTCTTCGAGTGTGTGGGTGCAGCCACTCCAGTTGCATTGCCAGAGGATGGTCCCGGGGACATGTCACTGTTCCTGCAGATGCATCCTGGCTGGAGTCATCTTACCGGTTCTAGCACGCATCTCCATTTATTTTGGTGCACTCTTTTTAAATTAAGAGCAGCTTAAATGTATGGATGATATTAGCAGTGATAATTCTAGTCCATTTTTTCATCTGAGCAGGTGTCTGACTCATTAAGGCCTCGGTGCACGTACTCACCACAATGCACACAGATGGATGTGGAAGGTACCCAGCAATTAGGCCAGCTCAGAATTAAACAAAGCTGTGCTTGACCGTTGTGTACATGTGGAGACAAAAGATAGTCCAAAATAGTTCTTTAATGTCCTATCCTTAATATTTTATTTCCATAAAGTGCCTAAAATTATTTTATTTAGGAGATCTGGTACCTTTGCGTAGGAAAAGTGAACATTCAGCACTATTAATAATAAAGCTGGGTATAACATGCATTTAAAATGCTCTGCATGTGTCAGGTTGCTAAGCCCTGCAGAGCTGCTGTGAGGAAGGACAGTATTTCTGAGGAGTATTTCTAGATGCAGGCACCAAAGCTGAAAAGTCCCAAACAATTCAAAATCAGTAGAGAAGTTAAAGCCTTTAGTCCTGACACTGAACGCACCAGAAAAGTAACCTTCTTTCACTGGCAATCCTAATCCAGAACTTCTTCCCTTGAGATGCAGCTTTGCAGGCTGGAGGACGGTAAGGTTTGTGCAAAGAGCTCTAATAAAGGTGGTTTGAGATGGTACAACTGCAGAAGCAGGTGTGGTTTTTTGGGTCAGAGATCTACTGCAGATTTTTTTGGTTTTTTTCCTCCCTCTGTCACGTGTATGATCCGTTTTCAGGACCTGGTAAATGCAGCAGCAGATTTTCTAGTGTTCATCACTGCAATCAACAACAAAGATGATTATTGATTATTAAAACTGTACTTTGGTTTGGAAGCTGTACTGTTTTGAAGTATTATGCGTTCATTTAAATCTTAGTCAAATAAGCATTCTGAAAAGATTAAACAGAAGCTACTGCATTTGAATTTTTATACTGGAAATTGATTTTCTTAAAGGGTTTTCACAGGCTCTTGTCCTGGTATAAATTTCCAGCTTTGATCTTGCCAAAAGACATATCATGTTTTATTTCAGGTACAGTGGGAGTGAGATCCTCAACAAAGTGCAGTCAGTGTAAGGAAAGATTAACAAAGGGAGAGATGAAGAGGCATTTTAAAGAAAAGTTATATAAGGCTTGTTCTGTGGATTTATCTTTTTTAATATTGTACAATCCTGATAGCCCTGGGAAGTGGTAATTCTCTCTAGAGCACCTGCACATTATGCAATTGCTTCACTGATTTCAGGGTGCTGCTTACTCATCCAAATGCCTTGTGCATTCAGAGGAAGAATGAGGATTATGGTCGTTTCATCCAGAGCATGTGAAAATAATTGTGAGCAATGCTGGTGGGCAAATGTCCATTGCTAACTGAGTCCATTGGCTTTTTCCACCTTGGCAATGAACAGAAGGTCACCAGCTGCAGACCCATCCATCTATCCATCCTCAGATGGAGGAGAGTGTTTGAAACAGAAATAACAGTGCTTTAAAAAGGCAGAAGAAAAGGTCAAAGGGTTATAAAGATACTGAGGGCTGCCCAGGCCAGACCTGATCCTCAGAAGCACCTGGATATTTGTGCTGTGGGGAGGGGAAAGGAGGGGGTGCTACTGAAAATAGAGCGAGTCTCCTGCATTTGAGATGACCAGATCTTTTCCTCTTGTACTGTTGTCCTTGCAGACTACAGGAGGCCTGTCAGGGAGGCCCTGGATGAAGTTGCCTTCCAGAGTTCCTGATATTTGTTCAGGAAAAGCTCTGAGGTACTTCAGGGTCTTCCATTCTGTTGACTTTGGGCATTTCATGGCCACTGAGGAGGCAAAAAGTTTTGCAATCATTTGTGTGTAGGCAGGTGTGCCTGTTCTCTTGAAACCGCCTTGCTATGGAGATTATTTATACATCTTACAAAGGTGGAACCTGAACTTCTTTCTTACAATGCCAGTCCACAGCGGACACTCATGTGAGAGCTGTATTTATGGCAAGTTTTTATTCCTTTTCTGTTCCATCTGCAAACTCTATACACTTCTTTTACTTACACATAGAGATATATAACATTCTCAGTCCTAAAAGTTATTATTTTTGAGGTTTGAGGTGTGTTCTGCAGGCATATAATTTGTTTCGTTTATTTACAAGTAGAAGAACACACAGTGTGATTTACCACAGCGTTGTCTTCCAAGGAGTCAACATTACAGAAAACATTACATTAGAGAAAAAAATTACATTGGAGAAAAACCTTAGAGAAGGTTTTAAGGATCGAATTTAATCATTAACAGGCTTTTTACTGAGGACCTTTTTCCACAAGTGGTCCTTTCCATTAGGAACTTAAGCTACAGAAGAGGAAGGACCCTTCTGTTTATTAAGCCTAGACCCTCGCTTTAATGTGCAAACTTGCCACATAATACCATGCCCAAAATTTAATCAAATAGTGCTGCTCATGCAAATAGCATTGAGTGCAGTTGGAACGCACAGGAATATAGGACGGATCTGAGCCTTAATCTTTCCACGAGTGTTTAACATAACAAAAGCAAACTGGTTGAGTAAGCTGATGGAGAACCATGTGTTTAGTAAGAGAAGGGAAACAAAGAGCAAAGTCTCCCAGCACACGGTGTGATTCTGCACCATTCAGCAGAATAGCTGCTGTCCATGAAGACAGAGTATCTCCTACTTTACAGAGTCTAAAACTTCTTTTAAAAGACAGTGTTTATAGTACATGATTGTATTACATCCAGAATGACTCTTTTCTTATAGCAAAGGTCTAAAGGAGATTGCTTGAAAATGTATCTTCAAAGTGAAAGTTTATATTTCATTGCGGGAGGGAGCAATTTTTTTTCTGAGAGGCGTTTCACTGAAAAGCTTGAAATAGGAGTTTCTAATGCAGATAGATTAGTCTTTGAAGAAATCACTCAATGTACACAGCCATGAAATTGAACTTTGGGAAGCTCAGGTAGAGAGATCATGATTTAGTTAGATCATGATAGTTTTACATGTTTTTTTCTTAATATTACATGTTGAGCTATGGGACCCAATTCAGACTGAATGACGCTGATATTGTACAAAAACCAGAGATATTTTGTAAGTGCCTTGTCTGTTAGTATTAGCAAAATAAAGTGCTTGCTGAGCCCGTATTGTTAAATTCATTGAGCCATTATTGGATGCAATGACAGTGAACTCGAGAGGTTTCTCAACCCGCTGGCTTAGCTCTGTATTTGTGTGTCACTAGAAATTATAAACCACATTGTCCTTTGCAGCAAGGTCACTGACTTTTACTATGTGGGAATGCCTGGCCAGCACAAATATCTCCGCAAGACACTGTGCTGTGCCTTTTTTGAACAAGTTTCTTAGCCTGGCCAAAGAGTTTTGCTTCCAGCTCTGAGCTAACTCCCCACACAGCAGCTAATGTGTACCTGCACTGCGCTGCTTTGTGCTGCATAAACGTGCCTCAAGCAAAATTTGAACTGAAAACCAAACTAAAATAATGTTTTAAAAATCCATATCCTCTTAAGGCCTATATAAATATATTTAGCTCAATCTAAGTTTTCTTCTGTCGCTTTTGGATATGTCTCTTGCTGAGGCAGGCAAATGCAATACAAAACAGTTTTAAAGCTATACACACACACACACACACACACATTTGGCTTTGCATTTTTTTTACTTAAAATGTGTTTTTAAACCAGTTTAGTTAAATGGCTACATTCTTTGTGTTTTGACAGGCAGAGAGATCCTGGTGCTTTGAAGTTAGCTGGACCTTTGCCAATGTAGTCAGAATTATTTAAGATCTTTATGCTGTGCCAGGGCTTGGAAGTGCTATATAGAGAAAAGTTACAGTCTCAAAAGATTATCTGTAAACTGAAAGCAGGGTCTGAATGAACATTATCAACAAGCAACTTGTGTCTTTACAGTAATTGAAATCTGTAATAAAAGGGTGGTCTCATTTCAGAATTCACGAAGTCATTAAACTCCTTCAAGTGCTGCTTCCCTGTGAGCATCTGATAAAAACAGTCCAAACTCCCCAAGTCCACCTAAAAAAATCTAAAACCCAAACCTCATGAAAATCAAAACAGTCAAACTTAATGGGAAAAAAAAGAGTCTAAAACAAAATAAGCCATCTGCCAGTAAATCATTGATCTGGACATGGATAAACCACAGGGCAAGAATAAAATATTCATAGTAATTAGTGGGATAGACAGAATAGAAACCTCTTCTTTGCACTTGCCGTTGTTATGGTGATTCCTCTTCCAAACACTCTCTCCTCCCCCCAAATGACATTGGCTCTCTCCATGGCTTTCCATCTGGCTCTTGCTTTCTTGTTTATCCCAATGAAATTAGCTCGACTGCTCATTTGTCACCTTGGAGGTGTATTCGCTGTGAACATGTGCAGTGCGAGAGAGCAGGACAAGCAGATGGTGCTTGAGAATAGATAAACAGACAGATGCATTAAAGAGACAGCAAAATTGTTGGTATGAAATAGCGTCTGGAAGATGATGAATTGGGTTTGTGTTTGGTAAGGCACGGCCAAGTCTCGCATGCAAAGAAGCGTCGTTCCTGCATCCTTATTTTCTTTTTGGCTGCTGGCACATGCTGTGGGTTCTCCAAATTGCTGAAGCTCCTGGATAAGAAAAATCAGGGGTACCACATTTCAGGGAGTATACCGAGGTTTCATGTGAATTGCTGGAAAATATGACACATTTTCTTGTCTGCTTCTCCTTAACAAAATTAAAAACACAGCTCCATAAATCCATGCAAATAATTTCTGTTTTTAATGTCAGCTCTTTTCCAAGAAATGTCTCAAATCAGAGTTCCATTTATGATATCTATGGTATCTTATTTATGTCTAATAAGTGTGTGTACACAGAAAATGGTAATTTCATAATACATTCATTTAAATGCATTAAATGCAGAGTTGGGCTGGATTTATGTCAGGGGTCAAAATCTCTTGTCCAGAAAGGTACAATGAGAGTTATCCTGGGAAACCTGTATCGAATTAAGGACAGCAGCAGAGGGACAGCCTAGGTGCAGACAGAACAGGGAAATAAGAGGCATCATCTATAAAAATGTGACCTAGTTGGACCTTTCTGCTAGGCCCAAACCAATCTTTTGGCCAAATGAGATTTTTAAAGATAATGTGTATGACATGCTTATGTGTGTGGCACAGGAAAATCGGAGACAAAAGCAGGATAATGTGTACTTTCAGAAATTAGCACTACATTTGTCTAGTTACTGAGGTCCAATTTCTGTTTCCTGTTGGATACTAAGGCCCAACAGCTAACAAACCTTGCTCCATGGAGATCTTCCAGCAAGATTGCCAAGTTGCAGCTGTCTAGACTTAAACACAAAGAGTCACACATACACACATAGCCTGGATTAATGAAATGGCAACTGTTTAAAGAAGCTGATGGTGGCAAGGAAGGCCACTTCCAGTCCCTGTGCACTGCCAGGAGGTAGGGATGGGTTGGAGCTGGAACAGGAATAGATGGAGGGGAAAGGAGAGAGGGAAAGAAGATGGCTTGTAGGCCTTCCTAAACTGCTGAAGAAAAGGTGGGACCAGTTGGTAGAAGTCAGTCTTTTCAGGACTGGTTCACAGAATGGGTAGTGATGGGCCTGGATTGCAAAGGAAGCAAGTGTTTTCTTTATTCATCACATGTGTATGCCCAGTCCCTCTGCATAAATGAAAACACACTGTCTACAATCAGTAGCTGACAATACAGATGAAATATATCAGCAGTATTTTTCATTTAAACAGTCATTTCTTGCCTGTAAAGATTGGCATAATTCAATATGCTCTGAAAGCTCCAGGAAGTTCAGGAGTCTCAGCAGCTGATGGGAGACTGTAGCTCACTCACTTCCCATGCTAAAAAACAGAGCATGTGAGTGCCATTCTCCAGGGTTGGCACAGCAGTCAGCACAGGGCAACATGACAGGGAGGATGGAAGCACACTTTTGAAAATGGGAATCCTTGTCTTGGCTTTTTTGCTCCATGATACTGCCACAGAAACTCTGCCCAGAGCCAGGCTGCATCAGCCTCTGCATGTTCTCCAGACCCCAGAAGTTTCAGATACGGGCTTTGCTTTCCATGGGCCAGGAATGCTAATCTTGTGCACATTTCAAAGCAGCATGTTCTCAGGATACAAGCTAAATTCCACATGAATAGTCTCATTTAATCTTCATTTGTCATCTCAGGGATAAGTATATGCTGCTTCTCTGACCTCTAGTGTGACACAAAAAGTGCAGACTAAAGATAGTTGAACTGCAGCTTTTATCCCTGTGACTGTTTTCTTTCCTGTCTTTGTTTCAGATTTCAGGGAACTAAGGTGAATTTGTCCATATTTGAGCCATACTTGTTTCTGTTTCCCTGGCATGAAATAGATTCCCTGTTGATTTTGTACTGGAGATAAGAGATTTTGCTGCAGGAGGCATGCTTGTCTACATCTCACTTGCAAAATGTATCTCTGTTTTATAGAACAAAAATAACTGAGGTATGCAGGAATTGGACAGACTTGCTTTAGGGATAATCTATTGGTTCAGAGACAGCACCTTGGCACCTTGGACACCTTGAGCATCAGGTGGGTTATTTTTGGTCTCATATCAGTGTTGTCTAATTCCAGCAAGTCTCACTCATATCCTCAGGTATGAGCATATTCAACAAACTGATGCACCTCAGACACTCATGCTATAAGGTGTGGTGTTATCTCCCATGTTAGAACAGGATCTACAAATGCAGGGCAGAGTCCAGCTTCCCATCATACCCCCTTGGGAGCTGGGTGAGGTACTGTCCTCCTCACCCTCTCTCTGTGCTTAGAAAATGGAGCACAGCAAGTTCTGTCTCGTTGAGAAGCTCTGCTTTAGATCAGGGCTGGTGTTTTCACTGTGCTCCTGACAGGACCCTTGCTGAGGGGAGGAACTGAAGGGAATATCCTACCTCTCTTCAATTTTGCAGAGAAACATTGTGGCAAACATTTGAGGACTAAGAGTTGCTGAGTTAAGAGTTTTGGTTTGCAGACATATGAGAACAGCCTTGCCTCTGGGTAACCAAAAAAGATATGTTTAAAATTCATAGGCCATAGCTGAATTGTTTGGGATGGTTTGGGATTGTAACTGAATGATGGGAGGCCAGTAGGCTTCAGACATCTGGCATGCAAAAGAAAAAAAAGGAAGCTCAATAAGTTAAATCCGAAGTTTGTTTTAAAATGCAAATGTAGTCAAGCTCTCTTGAAATTCCAGTTTGTCCTTTTCTGTTGAGGGAGATGTTTTCCATACATTGCATACACTGATTTCCTTTCTAAAACAGAGATTTAAAAAGTTAGAAAAAATAATGCTGTACACTAAAGGGAATTGCATATAACACAGCTGCCTGTGTGGGTTTACTGGCTCACAAATAGCAGGTAAGGTAACCTAGCACTCAGGCAATGCAAAACACTGGACAGCGAGTGTATCATGGTGATGCATTCCATTTTAGAGCTGAAGCAATGGGCTTTTATTTGCCATTTTTTCTTAAGGAATTACAAGGACATAGTAAATGGGATGGAAAGGAGCAAGGAAATGTTCAGGAAGAATGCTCCTTTGATCACAGTTCGCTGCAGGGTTTAAAATGATATCCAGGATTTCCAATATTCTGTCAGACCTTCCAGGAGAAAGAATGAATTTTTATTTTAGAATGTATTTTTGTATTTTAGAATGAATTTCCATATTTGTACATAAATACATATTTCATACAAATACCGCTGGCTATGGCCAATATGCAAAGTGCACAAAAACGACTTCAGTATGAATTGAGAATCTTAATCTCCAATAAACCAAAAATTACTGTAACTTCAATTATAGAGATATTAACTGAGGTTTAGTAGCATATGCTAAACTTCTAGGTAAGACACATGATGGAAGTGTTAGTTACTTCATAAAAACAGGTAAAGCTTCATCAGGGGAAGGCAGATGAGGTGTGTCCCTGTACCCTACTGAGGATCCTCCAGGACAGTGTAGCATCTTTACCACGGTGTGATGGTCCCACTTTTTTATGACAAACAGAACAAGAAATACTTTCAGTGCAACTGAGGTGAATCTTATTTAATGTATTTTAGCCTAGGTAGTACATAGTAGTGGACCAATATAGTTATAGGCGTGAGAAATGAAGCCATTTTTTGTCCATCCCATCTTAGGAGGAAACAAATCCTTGTGTATTCCTTGAGGAATATTGCCTACCTTGAGGAATATCAGCGTTCAAATAGTTTAGATTCGCAAACCTAATGATTCAACTCTCAAATCAACAATTTTCACTGCAACAGGAAGTGCTCCAGGAAACTCGTGTCTTATTTTCCTGCTACTGTATATCATGCTTGATCCCATACCAGGACATTTACACAGTTAGTTGTGCACACACAAATATGTGAGGGCAAAGAAAAGTCCATCAGTCAAGACATAATCCCAGCTTTTGGATGTTCTGTCTCTCCCATACAGGGAATGGTTTGTTTCTGTGTCTTTAACCTGGCTGAGCATATGATGAAACCTACAAGGGAAGGCCATGCCCTCTGATGATTCTACTCCTCCTGATATTAAACAGATTGTTCCATTCTCCTAATTGCTGCAAAACTCAATGGCATTTGGAAAAAAGGGTATTTGGTTTAAAATCCTGACATTTGAGATCCTGACATTCCTCAGGTACAAGATCATTCTTGTACTGGTATGTTACTCTTCTGCAAATTGCAAGCCAAGTTGAATTTGCTATGTGAGTGTGAAAACCAAGAGGCTGTGGAGAGTTACGTACTGGGGATAGCAGAGCCACAGGAGCAGCCTAATATCAGCTGTCAGGCCCAGGAGTCAGAGTCATATCCTCTTATCATCCACAATTTGCATGTCTTCCTAGCCTTTTCATCTTCTGAAGAGTGAACTGACAACATCTGGCAATTGCTGGGGAACATGAATTTTGTCATATCAGATAAGACAGTTTATCTGTTTGCAACCAGCCAGCCTCTCTGCAGCACATATGTCAGCTCTTGAACAGCATCCCAGACCTCATGCATCAGGGGTTGGGAGTCTTCTATAAGGCCTCTGTGGGATCTGATGAAATGGTGAGATCTTTGCTGGCATTGCTGAGTGGTGACAGACTCTCACGAATCATCCTGGTGATTTCAGATGTTGAATAGCTGCTCACTGTTGTCAGAAAAGCTTCCAGTTTCAGGTTTTTTGGTGGTTGCTGCTTGTTAAATCTTCCAGGTGAGTTTGTATAGCGGTGGTGTTATGACACCTCTCCATGGAACACGCAGACAGGATAAAATGAGCAATCCTGAGGCATATGAGTATTTTTAGACTGTTTGATCGAGGGCTTACAGCAGCAGTTCCTTATAGCACTGCCAAGTCACCCAAAAGATGGGAATAGTATATTAAATGAGAAGTTACTTAGTCACAGTCTTTACATCTGTAGAAGATGATTTTAAGATGACTGCTCTTCTTAATGAATAGGTGTGATGCTAGAGCCTGAAGGTACTGCAAGAATTTAAAGCCACAACAATGAGGAGAGAAAAATCTAATTGGGAGAACGAGGAAGGACGTTTCATTTCTGCCGTGCCAAGGGCTTTCTTCTATGCAGAGAGTGGGAAGCTAGAATGAGGCCAAGGACTGTGGAGTCTTAGTACCTCTGTGTGGAGTGCCCTCACCTCTGGTCTTTGCACTATTCCTGTTCAGTGAAACCGTGATTTTATGAGTTACTGAGGCAGCATTTACTTCTTGGGTTTCTTTTCATCCAGTCAGCAGAGCAGGAATGAACGTGGAGCCAATTGAGATGAAGGCTAACATTAAAGTGTTAGCCAAGTAGACTTGGCTAAGAGTAGGGTTCAGCAAAGTAAGGAAATTTTCTAAGCCCATTTACACTCAATAAACTTGCTGACTCTCTTTTGCAGTTTAGAAGTTTTGCTGAACTGTCTGTCTGTGGTGAACACTTAGACATAAGGTGGGAACTAGATTGTTGATAGTGATACCTATGCTTGACCAAACTGGACCCTTATAATTGTTATTTTGGCCATCTTCTGGGTAGATTGCTGAAACACAGCCCTAGATGGAGCTATTCTTGAAGGCTGTGAATGTCACCTGTTAGCAGAGAAATCTAACAAAGGAGGAGCTATACACTTTTACATGGATTTGGAGAGGAGTAGATGTTCTCAACCACGGAGAACTATGGAATAACAGATCTTTGCTGGTCACCATCTGATTTCCAGTTGATAGTTTCTAGGTATAACGATCTGTTAGTTATTTTTACTTCTAGCTGTCCCAGAGAATGTTCTTCTAGTGTAATTTCACCAAAGTACCTGTAGGACTTCATCATTCTAATGCAAGGCACACATTTCTTTTCAATGTTACCTAAGCTCTCATCTTCCACCCAATTTGGTACTTGCCAGTCATGCCAATTACTTCTGTCATTTCCAGAGAAACTGTTTTGAAGAGCAAAGTAGGTCAATTTGACAGTAGTTTGCAAAGCAGTTTGAAATAGTGTGAGAATATGATAGTCTCTTAAATCGCATGTGTGCCCTTCAGCAAGAAATGAAAATTTTAAAGCACTCAAAGCAGACAAATCTGAAACCTTGGAGTCACCCAAGATGTGTACAGCTGCAGTCTGATGACTCATTATTAACAAATAATTAACCACAGAATCAAGTCAAGTAACTTTATTGCTAAAGAAACTTTTCTTTGTGGTGTATTTATGTTGAAGATTTCTTGGATTATCTGTTAATTCTAACTATCTGAAGCACAAATGGGATCTTTCAAATTATTAACTTTCAAACTGGATATATGTACTGTATTTATTCAGTTCAATTGGCACCTATATTATTGTGGCTATCTCTTCACTAGGTGAATCACTGACTTCTATGAGTTTTGGATTAAACATAATTTAGAATCCATAACTAGAAATCTGTTCTGCTAATGGCTAGGATTTGAATTCCAGAGAGTAATCAGACACTGTTCAAATATTTGTGTCAAGACTTACAAGATATCTGTCTTGTACAAGAGAAGACACCCAAAAAGTTAAGTAAAAAAAATTTAAAAGTTGTATGTTTTCCTCTCCCACTTCTCTACCTAGATGTATTAAATAAAAAGAAAAGGAACTTTGAAAATTATGTATTTGAGAATCATAGAATCATTTATCTAGGAAAAGAACTTTAAGATCATCGTGTTGAACTGCTAACCCATCACTGCCAAGTCCACCACTAAACCATGTCCCTAAGTGCCACAACTACATGTCTTTTAAATGCCTCCAGGATGATGATTTAACCACTTCCCTGGACAAGCTACTCCAACTCTTTTGGTGAAGAAATTTTTCCAAATATCCAGTCTAACTCTCCACTGAAAGAAGAGCCTAAAATAAGCGTGAAATTGGATTGGAACTACCCCTGAGACTTTCTCCTGGAAATAAATCTTTACAGGACAGTTATGTCTTCAAAGAAGGTTTGCTGGTCCCTCTGAAAGAGTGTGTGAACTACTTTACTGCATTTCCCAACTGCCTTTGTCCAAGAGATCATAAGCATGGAGGAAGGGAATCTTAGGCAATAGTAGGCATTAGTTTAGCCTGGCTTCTTTCTAAATAGTTAATGGGGAAGGTCAGGCTGTTCTGCAGCCCAGATCAGTGTGGTAAACACATCACCTGAAATGAAAGGAGAAGAAATAGCCCAGCTTAGCCTGAGTCATCCAGGCTGCAAACCACACAGAGTGAAATGGAAAGAGAAAGATCCTCCCTTGTTTCTCACAGGGGAGAAGTGCACTGAGAAATCAGTGATGATTAATAAACATTATTCAGACATGAGGTAGGAAGACAAGTAACTTTCCAAGTAACTCCCTTTGCTGCAGTAGCCAAGCAGAAAGCAAGCCAAGTCCTTTAATTAGGACATGATATCTTGCTGGCTTGTTACCTCATCATCCAGCTGCAACTTATCACATCCTAGTTTATGAGCTCCCAAGGATGGAGAGCTTATTTCACGGGAGGCTCATGCAGTATGTACTGCTACAGAACCTGCTCTATAAATGGCATTGGAAACACTCTTACTACCACTAAACCCAACAGGATAATACGGTTCAGAGACAATATTACCCCCAAGAAAACATATGTGTGTATAAAGCTAACAAATTAGCCTGGTTATATATGAACTTAATAATAAATCCTAATGAAGACAGGATGAGGAAGAAAATTTCTTTTTGTTTTAGTCTGTGTATTAGATGTGAGAATTGTCACATGACATGTGAAAAAAACCCCAGGCTCGTGCAAGGTCATGCTTATCCACAGAGCTAATGAGAAAAAACTATCCAAACAAGAATAAAAATTACTTCTGGAATAGAAATGTTGTGTATATTGCAGAGTGCACTTCCCTAATCTTTGAGACACATTATACATTATTTATTGTCTATGAATAATTTGCTAGAGCAATCCCTGTGCTCCTTCCGTTATATAGGCTGCACTGCTGCTGCAAACATTTCACCACATAATGTTCACCTCCTGGGACGTTTCCAGAAATGAGTGGGTCCCTGCTCTGTTAGAGAGTTGGGTGATCTTTTTTCTTCCTCTTTCAGCAAAGTAGAATGGAGGGAATCTGAAATTATGTTCAACTGAAAATAAATATAGCTGTGCACAATTTTGCTAGTCTTTTGAGGTGACCTTTTTTCTCTGTGTGCCAGTCTGCAGTTCCTGCCCCTTCCTTTATCCTTGTTCCAGAGATTTTGCTTTCAATGTTGCATGAGAGAACCTTGACATGTTAAATCATTCTGGCATTCCTGGTCAAATCATAAAGACCACCTGTCTTCATTCTTCAGGAAATAAATACATCAAGTAAACATTCTTGTGGCTCTTCACTTCTCATCATGGTACCTCCTTCTAGGGTTGTATTCATCCTTCCTCTATTTCTTTTCTTCAGTTTTTCAAGTCAGGGACTTGAAATTCTCAGGGCTTCTGCATCATTCAGTTACTGACACTTTCCTTGGGAGATGAGCTCTATCTGGTTCATCTGGTGCTCTACTACAAGCTCTCCTAACCCCATTTTAAACAATAAATAATTTCTTATCCCTCTTGCAGATCCAGGATAGCAGAGCTTCCTAACCTGTATCCAAAACAGAAACAGTTTCACCAATGTTTCCACAGCTAGAATATGGATGGCTTATCCATCTGAGCATGGATTTTATCGTTGCAACTATTTCAGAGCTATTCTTGCCACACAGTCTTTGAGACAGCTTGCAGGATCCATTTCTTTTTCAATAATGTCAGATATCTAGCTCTGTTTTGATAAACAGCCAATGATGGAGATGTTAAGCTGAAGTGATTTCCAAAAGACCAATTTTTCCTTTGTGTCTGTCACCAGATCTCAACATCTCTGCAAGTACCATTTAATCTGACTGATTTAACATGATTTTAGGGTTGGACGGTGCCCCAAAACACTTGGAAAAGCAAGTGACCCAATACAGCACATTCTGGGGACAAACTTGTGCTCAACACGCAGGCTTAGGCTTGAAAAAAGCATTCTGGAAGTGCATGGAGTTCTCGGCAACACAACAAAAAGGATCTAATGTGACGAGTAAGTACTCGCTGTATCAGAGCCTTTGATAATTGCACCATAGGGAATGCTCTTTGTGGTGAATCTGAGAATAGAATCAGAAGAGAGAGACTTGAAGTGAAAATCACGCAGTGGCAGGTTCCTTGTGCAGAGTCCTGGACCTGAAGAGAATATGGCAGAGGGAGCATGTCGACCTTCTTTAGAAGTAGGACTTACAAACACACTGTGTATTTATCTCCTGTGCAGATACCACATGCTCATCTCTTCTGGGAGTACAGCAGAACTTTCTTTGGTTCTAGCTGCCTGTCTGTTGGAAAAAGGACCTTAGAAGGTCCTACTAAAGTCCATTAAAAGCACCATCTTCTGTTCTAGCTGTAAAGGGGAAGGTATTAAAAACACACTCTGGGGAAGACTTCACAGGAAACTCATGGTGGATGGTAATAGGTAATTGAAAAAAAGCCCTCCTGAGTAATTCTGAAATCTTGAACTGCAAGGCAGGGGTCCGGACATTGTTAAGTAACAGCTGTAAGGTGTTAATATCTGCCTGGTGCTCTGGTCCCTCTTTTCCTCTTATTCTTAAAAAGCCTTGAATTGTGTCATTTGAAATGAGCGTAGGCCATATGGATATAGCTATTTTCACTTCAGGTCTTTGCTTTTAGATCTTTGGTAAGTTATGAATTCCCTATATGATGTGGACACCAATGAAGAGACCTCATGTCAGCACTATTTAGACACACTTTCCATAGAAAATGTAGAAACTGTGCTAAATTTAAGTTATCCCAAAGTAAATCATTCTATCTCTACTGAAAATGTTACCCTTCAATCAGAGTTGTGGTTTTTTTGTTGTTATTGTTGATTTTATTTTTGTTTTTAAACTACTATGAACATGTAAGCTCCAGGGGTTATTTTTTAAGGAGGTTACCAAATAAAACATATTAGTGAAACAGTATGCCAAAAGCTATTATGTGTATCTGATCCAGATAAAGTGAGATCAACCGTAAACATATTGTTATGTCAGAGAAAGAGCAAAATTATATTTAAGGTGGGTACTATAACAACATTTAAACTTCAGTCAAACACAAAAAAAAGTTGTGATTCTTTAGGAGGGTTGGGAGAAGGAACTTTACCTTCATTCCTTGTAAGCCATGTGGCCCCAGGCCAGTCAGAGTTTTTATGATAAACAAATTATGAGAAGGAGGAAGAGTGTGTGTCCTGGTGGACTTGAGTTAGTTCATCATGGGAATCTAAAAATACAGTACAGGAAAGAACAATCAGGAGTTTGTGATGCCCTAAAATTCACGAGTTCTGCTAAAGAAAACAGCAGAAATATAGGCAAGCATTTGCTTCTTTAGATAATGTTCCCAAGAAGCCATCATTTTTACTGAGCCTCGTGTTGTTTTCCTGGGAACTTCCTCCATGATATTGTGAACAAGGGAAGAAAAATTCAACAGATTGGAGAATGTCTCTCTAGGGGATAAAAAACCCCCTCCTTTGTTTAAAAAGAACTTTTCCTTTGCTTCTGAGCCCTTATTTGGTCTTGGAGGAGAAACACATCCCATGAACAATGCCTGAAGTCATGGAATACCCAAAGTCCAGCATCATAACAGCAAAAATTGCCAAGCTCAAGGTACAACATATTGATACCAGGTGTTTGATCTGAGAAATAAACTTGGCTGAGAGATTGGTTACGAGTACTGTAAACAAAACAATGGAAGATCCCTGCACTGAGCTCATGCAGAGGGATTTGTGAGGTCTTAGTCTTTGTTTCTCATGCTTGAGGCAGGAGGTGGTAGGGAAGGAATAGTGTTTCTTGCCCCCAACCATGGTTCCTTTCCATGCTTTACCTATAGCACATCTTAAAACTTTCAAGAAGCCATCCCCAGGGTCCAATGAGGGCTCTTCAGAGAGTACCAGCCCTCTTTGGTCAGAGATTGCAGATGTCATGCCCAGTAGCTGGACATCTAACAGATGAATTTGCCTTTCATTTCCACCAGAGCTATTTTGGATTCAATGTCTTTAGATTCAGTCTTTACAGATGCCTTTGAGCAGTGCTTCAGAAGGGAATGTTTTAGCATTCTGGGGTTTTGTGCAGAGCTGGAAGGTGTCTCCACCAGCTGTTGCAAGAACAATTGGGTTGCCTGATTGTTCACGTGAATACCTCTTACCTGGCAGCCCAAATCCCCATGCTCCTCTTCTGTCCAGCATCTCTCATCCTTGTTCATGTCCTGGGGTGCTGATTCCTCATTTCTGCGTGGACATACTGCAGCACTCAGGTGGCTGCTTCAGGAAGGCGCTGAGTTTCTTTCTCATTCATCTCTCCCCTCACATCTGGCTTCCTGTGAAAATCCAAACTTCATTTAACAGGACCTGGAAAACAGGTTACAAGTGAAATTGGTGTTAGACATAATCCAAGCCTACTCACAGCAGAAATTCTTCCTGGCTTCTTTGATGTGTCTCACCTGGGGCCCTAAGGCATCTTCTAGCTTTGTGTAGTCAAAGTGTCAAGGTCATTACAGTTGTTTTCTTCTGTTGCTACACAAGCCAGCTGGAGCTAATAAAACATTCCTATTATTTTACTAGATAACTGTTGAACATATATTCTGTACAGCTTTAATTCTCAGATGGTTTTGCCAGCTTTCTACAGACCACACAAGATGTTATTAACTAGAGAATGGGTTGTGTTACTTTTCTGTGTTACAAGTTTATTAATGATGACTGAGATGAGGTCCCTTCTGGGATGGTACTTACCTTTCCCACAATAGTTGACACAGCACAAATTGTTTTAGGATTGAAAGAGATAAGTTGAAACTGCTGAAGGACTGGAGCATGACTGTAATTACATAAAGCAGAGCAATCCACGTGTAAACAAACATTCAGGCTGTCAAGCCTCCCTTTCTAAAAATTTGGAATAAACTCATTTAGCATCTTGTATGTGACTCAAATGTTTACAGATCTTGTGTTGTATACTAAGGATTTGAAGCAAAGCCTAAAGAAAACAGCTACACAAAACACAATTTATTTTATAGATGGGGCTGGCACTTGCTTTTACAAGAGCATATGGTGAATATTTAGAGAACAAATCTATGCAATTCAATTTCACCTCCAATATGCATGTTTTTCAGTGAGTGGCTTAAGGCCAAACAGGATAATACCCCTTGTGGGATCCCCTGCACCACTCCCAATTGCTTCAAGACAACAGATTTAATGGGGGCTGCCAGTCATTTGTGGATTCTGTAATTTGAATGCTTTCCCAGACATTAACCCCCATGGGTCTAAGCACTCTCCTCTCTCTGGTACACAAGGGAAAGTGCCTATGATAGCTAGATGCATTATTTTTGATATGATGGTAATTTATGGGTTTGATATTCTCAGCTCATGGAGCCTCTGTGACATCTTAATATTTTAAAAATCCCTTATTTTACAGCAGGAAACTGATAATGTATTGACTCTTAGTATTAACAAAAATGGAAGCATTTTTGTTTTTAACTGTATTTTCCCCTGTAATTCTGTCTAGGTCTCTTGAAACCACAGTGCTGTAACAGGATCAGTATGAGTGGGAGCCATGAAAACCCTTACCTGGAAAAGCTGGTTGCAAAACCAGGATTGCTATTTACCACTGTTCAAGAGGTTTAGAACAGATACTGCTCTTCAAAGCATTTTCTCAATTTTCCTTGATGGCAAGAATAGTTTGAACTAATGCTTTTTTTCCAGTGGAAGTTAAAATTCATTATCGTACTTAGTATAAAAAGGGGAAAATCGTGTCCCTGACAGGATACCTTCCATCCCCAAAGCAGCAAATATTTTTTGTTCTAATGGCCCAACCATAGAAAACTGTTGCTGTCACAGTGTATCCTTATAATTATCTTCATTTTTATTGCTAGCTGTAGTATAACGACTGACATGCTGCAACGCTGTTCCACATTGAACAGTGTAGGAGGAGACAGGAACAAGAAGCCTTACAAGTCAGGAAAGTTGATTATGACTCTGAAATACCTCTCAGCAAAATCCAACATTTTAAGTATGATGAAAATCAGGGGAAGAATTGTACCTCTGGGTACGTTTTGAAATGGAGTGGAAGAAAAGAGATCCTTGGGCAACCTCTGCTTTCTGTCTGTAAGGGGGCTCCTGCAGACGTGGCTGGCAGTGCTCTGGTCTCTGTGCCTTCATTTTCCTATGCACAGGGAGCACAGAGATGGCACCGAGTCAAAGTATCTGGGTTGGACTTTCTGCCCGAGTCACTTTGGTGATTCTCAGTGCGACTAGCAGAGTAATTTCTGCAAAGAATTTAATCCATGGGCTATTTTACGTAGATGTAAATGTCTTCAGAAGTTGCCTGGAGGATCAAGCCTTGCAATATATTTTTTGGCCAAAGTTTTAAAATCAGTAAAAATGTCTGGCATGAGCCAGGGTCTTGGTCTGGATCTAAAACATTCATGTGCTGCTAAAGAATGAAATGGAGCAACAACTGAAATTATGGCTGTAGATAAGAAACTGCTTAGAATGAGAGTCATTGATCTTCTGTTGGAATGTGAGAGACGGACACACCTGTGCAGGGACAGAGGATGGTCTCTGGGAGGAAGAACAGGTGCCAGTGATGGTATCTGCTAAGTTCTTAGCTTCATCGGCTGTCTGCACAGCCTGTGAAGGCAGAGTTAGTTCTTCATCACTGTAATCCCTGTGCTGCCCATCTTTATCAAGTAATGCCAGTTAAGCTACAGGCTTCAGATGCACCCACATGGGATGGTTCAGGTTTTTTTTTACCTGGACACTTAGCAGAGCTCATGTAGTCTTTCTTCTTTTCAAATGTAACATAAAATGGAGTACGACACCTTTGATGAGTAGTTTGGATGCCAGTCTCAAAGGCACTGTGAAATGTCACCCTTCAGGCCTGAACAGCTTTATGTCCTGCCCTTACACTGCTGCTCAGCAGGAGCAGGGAGTGGGTTCTGTTTCTGGGCTCTGGCACAGGGATCGATTTGCTGCGAAAGCCACAGAGCCGTAAATGCTGCCAGCTGGGGGCCCAGCGGGAGCCAATTTCTTTATACTCTGCACACTGCCAGGGCCTGATCCCACATCCTCTTCCTTGCTAAATCCCTTGGGTGCTTTATGTACATGGGGAATGGAGAATGAGGGCCCAAGATCAAGGAAGAAAGGGAAGCTGAGTTTTGTGAAGAAATTACAGAATTACTGATACTTCTGGAGCCCAAGCAGAGTAACTCGCCAAAGTTACTGAATCACACAAGGAGAGGAAGATGCAATCTGTAATATCCCATGTCTGCCTTGGTTTTTATCTATAATTTGAATGTTTAAGACTTCAACGAAAATTATGAAGAAAGTTGAAGGTGACATTTGAGAGGACTGTGGAAAATTCAACTATTAATAAACAGAGCAAAATTATGTATAATGATGAACAATGCTCTAAACCCATGATCTTTCTGCCCTCGTCAAATTCTAAAAAATAGGCTCCTCTTGCTGATGCCAAAGGAGAATAAGGTTACAATGTGATAGCTGCTTGGCCATAAACATACCAGGATTATTTAGAAAGCTTTGTCTTTAAAAATGGAGGTTGTGCCCAGACCTTATTGAGACTGTGTGAAGGAATCATTTGATGCTTTGATACCGCTCACAGCAAACTCTCCTCATTTCTGGGAACAGCAGAAGGATTTCCAAGAACTGTTTTGCCACATTTCCCTCTAGTGTAATCCAGTGCTCAGAGAGTTGATGCTGGAGTGGTTTCACAGTGCTCAGCAGACAACAGGCACTACACAAATCCTCCTCTTACATGCCAGGCCCTGATGTGCTGAGTAAGGACAGGGCTGGGAAGAAGGGGGCTCTGCAGGTACTGAGGGCTCTTTCAGCAGCACAATACAAGCCTGTCCCAGCTGCTTTACCATGCTGGTTCCCACCACAAAAGAATATAAGCAAAGCTTCTGGGCACAGACAAGCAGGCACAGATGAAAATCTGCTGCTATCCACAGAGCTAAAAGTGACATTAAACAAAGCTGACCTTTTCCTCTTGTTCCTTCTTTTTGCTTTAAACTCAGGTCTAGTCCCAGTGCAGGAAGCATAAAGAAATGGTTCAAGGTGATACTAGATTTCATTTTCCCAATCTGCAGCACCATACTTGCTGTACAAACAGCTCCACACAATGTCCTGCTCCTTGCCAAGTTGGCCTTTAGATGTGCTGAGTGGTGGCAGGAGGCCAGCACCACCTTTGAGACTGGTGTCACTGCCAGGCTGTGACATGCCTGCAAGCAATACATTTTGTAAGGATCCATGCTCCTCATTCACCACTGAGACCAGTTCTTACCTGTGTTTAAATCCCTCTACATGGCAGAGTGCCACCTGCAACCCCCAGGAAATCCTCAAAGATGCTGGCTTGAACTGAACAGTATTTTCCATGATCGTAGTTAGGGCACATGCATATTTCACACTCTGAGTGCTAGGAAAAGAGCTAAAATGTGGTATTTGTGATGCTACTGTTTTGTGCTGTCCTTTTTGGGAAAAGCAGGAAACGTGAATGGAGGCAGATCTGTGGATACACCCACTCCAGCTGCCCTGCTTATCCTGCTTCATTCTCCCTTGCGAACCAGCCATGCAGCACAGCAGCTTGGTGGGAGGCAGGTTGTCTCCTGTGCCTCTGGGGAAAGCCCATGGCCAGGGTCCTTGCAGCTGGAGCTGCTCTCTTCATGGAGGGAGCCCAGCAGCACCCAGAGCTGGTCTCTGGACAGTTTTGCCTTGACTGGGATGGTGCAGCTCAGAGCAATCCAGTCCAGGTCTACAATGGCTGGAGGTCATGCCTGGGGCTGTAATAATTTGTCTGCTCTCACTGGTGGAGCTTAAGGCAGCATGAGATGCGACTCAGTAACTTCCTTAAGGAAATTACCTGCTAAAATATTTGGCAATGATAAGACACCAGCTCCATAACACCAGAGAATGCTCTGCTCCTGCAGGCTCACCTTCTCTAGCCTGATGGCCTCTTCTTGCTTCATGGAAAAACCCACAGGATCTGGAAACTTTTATTAAACCTTGCCATTGATCCACTGGAAAGGCAGCCTGTGTGTACTCAAGGCAGCCGAGTAAGGAACAGGAACTGGTTGCCAGTATCAAAATTCAGATAGGTACATAGAAAATGGGCTGACAGTCAGACACAGTCCTGCTGGGTCCTTCACCTTGGCCCCTGGAATCTGGATGAGCAGTTGTAGCTTCTTACATCTGCTGTCACGTATTTTCTCTGTGATGCTGCCTGACCCCTCTCGCTCACACTTGCTGAGCTCTCTGGATTAGTAACATCTCCACTCTGGGCTTTTCCATCCAAGTTAAAAAAAAAATACAAATTCCTCTTCACAGAGAGCACACACCTCTAGAAAAATGGGCAGGAGCATTCCTGTCTTCAGTCATGGGACACAGCCAACTAAAGGGCATCCAAGCTGCATTATGAAAATAACTAGAAGCTGATCATTTCTTGCATAGCACCGCTACTGCATTAATGTATTTCCTGAATGGCTATGGATATTCCCTGTTTAAAGTGGCCAAGTTCCAAAAAACTCCCTGCAAATATGTTTCTCTCACTGCCAAAAACAGAGAGACAAAGAAATTCCTTTCTTCTGCCTCTACTTGCTCAAATTTAATTAGTACCACAATTTCTTCCTGTACTAAGAAAATGGCTTCTTCTTCTTCTCCAGGTCACTCCAGCACAACAGATACTAATATAAAAACAAGTTCCCAGTAAAATGCTGTAATACAGAGAAAACTCCTCAAAACTGGTAAGAAATCCTGGTATATGGTAACTGGTCAAGTTCTTTGGGTCCACATTACCAGGCACTGTATGTAGCAACTACAGCTAAAACTCATGTAAGACTGCAAATTTTCTGTAACCATTCAGTCACAGTGGCCACCAGGAGTGTCTGGTTGTTTCCGGTGCTAAAGACAATGAACACCTTCCCACCATAGCTGTGGTAGATCCAGGAGAAGGGTGAGATGTGTCTGGGCAGCCCCTTTTGGGGGCCCTCCTAAGCCCCAGCCTCCCCATTCTCTCAGATTGAACCTCAGCACTCCCTGCCCGAGGTATGAGCCACGTTTGCTTTCATCTTGCCCTCTCTCACAAACTCACATGGACGTGTGTGTGCTTGTGTAATTACGTATTTTTTGGTGTGTATGCATAATAAAAACAGTCTCCATTGCACACGGGTCTTTCCCAAGGGAGAGGAAGAGCAGATACATTAAGAGACAGATGTTAGTCATGCTGCTTATTAAACCATGGCATGGCAGCGTTCAAACACTGAAGTGGTAACAGTGGCAGGACTGAGTAGAAGAGGGAAAATCATTTTCAGGTGTCTTTTTCTAACAACCACATTTTCAGAGGGGATGAGCACACAAAACCTCTTTGATTTCATTTGGGACATAACGTTCCATTCCCATTTCTCATTCGGAAAACACTGGGCTAACTGAGGGCAGCTCTACCTCAAGTGATACCTTCCCATGCAGTGCAGTTGTTCCAATCAGGTAGCCCTTGAACTTTTCAAAACCTCCCAATGAACACTAGTGCCTTCTTAATGTTATTTTTAACTTGCTGCTCAAACCAATTGCCAGAGAATCAGCCAATAACCTAAACTCTGGTTAAGTTGGTTTAAACTGAGATCCATGCCCATTCCCTCTGCTTTCTAATCTGCAAAGTATTGGGAGGATTAATTGCTGTTTCTTATGGCTTTTGAATATACAGCTGAGGGCATAGGTGTTCCAGAGAAGGCTTTGCAAAACATCTGCTCTGTGAAAGCAATGCCTGCCTGTTCTAAAGAGCCATCGTGCCATCGCTCTACAGAATTTGTCAGATGTTTTACATTTTTACAGTCTGATGGCATGCTATAAACCATGTCTTTGGTGGAGAAGGATTTGCATGCTGTTTGATGTATGTGCCAGCTTGTGGCCTGCTGCTCCCTAAAGCAAAGACTTGTTTGCATAAAACATGCATCAAAAGGAGGTTTGCTTACGTGGTAGCACGCTCAGATGCCTGCTGGAAAAAGGGAGCTCACCGTGATGGAGGTTGAAAGCCTATGTATGCATCATTTGATTGTGTCTGTATGCTTCATCTGATCACACTGATACAGAAGAGAACCCAAAATTTATCAAAGTAAATGATTCAGAAAGAAAAGAGAAAACAACAACATCGGCCATGGCTTATATGCAATTCCCCAGACATTTCTTCAATCACCATCTTGCCTAGTCCCTCATTAGCACAGAAAAAAATGCTAGACTTTAATCACAAAGACTTCCTAAGCAGATTAAGGACCAATTTTCACTGTCCATTTAACTTATCTTTAAAGCTCTGTATTGTATTTCTCTTCTTAATCTGAGCCGAGCTTTTACACACAAATACTGTTTAAAAACAGCAGAGAAAATACTATGGGGTGACTCTATTTCCAAAGACCAGGTTTGCAGCAGTCTGTGGTTAAAAGTTGTGTGATGCTGATATGGGATAAAAGACAATACTAAGAGGGCTGGGAAAGTCCATTTGGTCTAAAGAACGTCTCCTCCACCCTGTTGTGGAAAAGGCCACTTTATAAACCACGCAAAGTGTCTGTTATTAGTGTTAGGTATTAGGTCTGGTGTTACCCCTGTATATACACATGTGCATTGCTAGATATAAGAAGATAAAAGAGGCTTTCTGTTTTAAAGATAGAAAGTCAGATGGACAGACAGACAGATCGATGCTTCTTTGTCCATCTTCCTTTAGGAGACTGTTTTCAATATATACATTTAATTGTGTTATCTTCTGTGACTACATCAACTCTTTATAAGTGGTTGGTCTTTAACTGATGTACTTTCAGAAAGATTTAATGCCCAATGTACTGCCTGATGGGTTTTATTTCTGCATAGTAGCTGTGGAGGTGCTGCCTCTAGGCAGCTGGCAATGAACCTTCTGCATGTAATACATTATTTTCTTTTTAAATGATTGTTTCTAGGCTGTAATTACTGTGTCTGCACTGCAACATGCACCAAGCCTAATCAGTTCATCTGTCAGCGTTGTCTGCTACCCTGACAAGAGACTAAAACCATTGCAGGCCTGACCTAATAGATGTCAAGGTTTAAAAATGTCTTACTGCTTCTTCAAACTGGCTGTTTCTTCTGCAAGATCAATGGAGAAAAGCGTGTGTGGATTTTTAAACTAGATTTTACTGAGTGACCTGACTCCCACAGAAAGAAGCATTTCCACATATCCAAAGCTTTCTGGTATGTAGGTCACAGTCAATTTAGTTAACTTGCTAAGTAGCTCAAATGATAATTTAATTTTGGTGTAGGGTGGTGTGTTTTGTTTTTTTCCATTCAGGTCAGGAGTGGCCTTAGGTAACAGTGGTCTAGTTCCTCACTCCATTCCCCATCCTGGCTCCATTTGAGTTTCAGAGTTGCCTCTGCCTAACCTGAAGAACCAGCACCAGAATAATATTCTGTGCTTGCACTGGGATGATTTCAGGATAACTCCTGTCGGAGAAACCAGAAACCCTGGTAGTGGCACTGTAAATAATCCAGTTCTGGTTCTGGGAGCTAAGTGATGCTTGTGAGACAGGGTCCACAGTGCGTGGAGGTTCTCCCAGTTCTTCACCAAAGATTGATGTTGGTCAGGGGGGCTGCTGGTCACCTAAACCAGATCTGCTGACCAAGAGCTCAGGCAGATTCTTCTAAGTGGGGAAATTCTAAGTGGGGTTTCTTCTAAATTGTTTAGCTCTGTGCTAGGAAGATACACTAATTATTTGCTGAGTAAAAGTAACCCACATATCTGAGGAGGTGTTATCCCATAGTGCTGCAGTTTCTGAATAATTTTGCTTCTGTTCTTGATGTGAAAAAGATTGCATAACTCAGGGAATAGTGTCCCACCATGTCTCCTCCACTGTGTGTCACTGTGTTCTTCAGGACTCATGGCTTGGCAAGTCAGTCTGTCCTGCTGAAGACTCTGGGGCTTTTTGGGAAAAGCACAGCACAGTGCAGCTCATCAGCTCGAGATTCCCTGTCACTCAAACATGGACTGTTTCTGAGAGACACTGTCAGGGTTATAGACAGGCAAGGTCTCTCCCTTCCCGTGTCCTCCCATGAAGGTGACACCACTCAAGGTTTGCTACAGCCAAGGCACAGGTCTGGGGCTGCTCCCCAGCAAATCAGAATGAGACTCACTGTTTGCCAAACACAGTTCAGGGTCTTGGTTTCCAGGGGCTCTGTCTTTTCCAACTTCTTATTGCTGTTTTCCTTCCAACTATTTCATTGTCCTATTACTTTATTAAAAAAAAAAATCTTTTGTTTAATGTGAGTGCACATCAGAACATACTTGTAATACATCTAAGATGCCTGTGCAACACATTTAACTTACATTTTATATGTACATAGTGAAGCAGAGGTGTTGTCAGAAGCATCACAGTCTGAGGGGAACACGGATAATTTGTGAAGCCAGGGCTTTGTTTTTTGTTTGAGATGTGATTTCCATGACAAACCACAGTGACATTGTAGTAAGAAAACTCCCTCTCAAAAGTCTTTGGTTTTGTCATGGAAATAGCTGTGACAAAATCATGGCCTTTATTGTTCTTCCTCTCATTCATATATGCAAAGTGGATTTTTTTTCAGTCCTGCCAATGCAGTGTGCAGAAAATCCAATGAGGAACAGCACAATACATGTCTTCTCTCAGACAACATCAGGAATTGAGGCTGTATTTTAGAGACAAACATGCTGAAGCTATAGTCAAAGATTTGTGATAAAAGTTCCCCAAATGTCTTTAGTTGCTCAAGTCTCCTCTCTGAGCAGAAAATTGATGAGATTTATGTTCTAAATTGCTAAGCACTTAACATTATAATTCTTAACAGCTAAAATGTATGGACTACTCCTCTCCTATGTAAAAGTGTGAACTTTTTCAACGTCCCAGGATGATGCCCTATTCCATTATGGCAGGGCTTAATATTTTTGAGCCGGGTTGGTTCCAACCAACTCAGTGAGAAAGAGGTGCCTGCTGAGCAAAACCTGTGGGATGAGCCTATCCATTAGTACTCAGCTCTCTTCTCTGCCGACTAATCCAGAGGGATCACAGTGGGAGAGAGGAGCAGGAGGAGGATTAGGAGAGTACCTGAGTCCATGACATTTTTGTGTGTAAACATATTCTAAAGTCTTAATATAGAAATTAAAAAATCCAATTACCGTATATAAAAAAAACCCCAAACCCCGAACAAACAACCTAGGGATTTAAAAGGACAAAACAAAATTTGCTATTTGCTGGTTTTGGCACTTAATAGGATTCACATTTCATAGCCTAACAGCACTCTTCCCTTTTAGAGCAGTATCTGCTTACATTGCTCAGCCAGGCTTGTTGCCATCAAGAAACATATAAAACTCAATATCCAAACCACCTTCTTTGCTTCTCCTCATTCAGATATCCATCTACTTGCAGCTGCCAAGTACACTGACTTTTTCTTTTTCTGTGACCTTCTCTCCTCAGATCTCAGTCCACCACCCTGGGCTCTCCTGCCCTGTCCCCAGAGACGGAACATTCTGCCACCCACCCCTCGACCTCCTGCAGCTCTAACCTGCAAGTGATGGCTGTCAGACCAGGGACTTGTGAGGAGCTACTTCGGGCCTGGGCAGCCCCAGCCGCAGCTTTGCCTCCAAACTGTTGCTCCATATGGAACATCACCTTTCTTCAGGCCAGCTTCAGCATGAGAGTCTGCACTGACTTTGCTGAGCAGCCCATTGATCCCTCCCTCATAGGTAAAATCCTGCCCAAATCACCAAGTGCTCTCAGGACTTACAAAATATGTGAGAAATCACATATTTTTTCAGACGATGACAAGACTGGCCTCCAGAAGGTGTATACCAAAAAAAGATTGAATAATGAGAGAAGTGCTAAATCTCCTCTGATAGGGAATAAAAAGTGGTTTGCAGCAACAGATGCTGGTCTTTTATTCTAGAGAAATCTAGAATAAAAGGCAAGGCAGTGACATCTCTCACCCAAACCTGAAGGCAGAATGTCTCATACTCCTGCATGATGGATAAGAGGATGATAACAGGGAAGGGAAGCAGACTTTGCTCAAAGCTATTAAGCCTCTCTGCAAAGTAGGCTGGGCTGTGTGGAGACTGCAGACATTAGCTGTCATTTTGTATGAAAATTATATGTACTCAGCAGCTTAATAATACTCCAGCAGGTTGCAATGATTTACATATGAGGAAGTCAAAACTGGGGACAGGGAGTGAACAAGAAATGGGATACCTCCAAAGAGACCATGGAGGAGTTTGGTGGATCAGATACTCAGGGATGGAAGGGATCAGGAGAAAAATGCATGCCTTGGGGTACTGTATGGTCATGGAGATTTCCTTTGTGCAGAGGAGGATGTGAAGGGAAAAGGGTAATGGGGAAGGATGGTCCAAGCTTGGTCGTTTTCCAGGCACTGAGGCACAACACAAGTGTGGTGCTGCCATGTTGTCCTGTTTTGGGTATTTCCTTGTGAGCTTGGGTCAGTGAGTTAAGAGGCCATGCACCATTACCACTGGTATATATCCATGTCTCCCTGGCGTGTAGAGGGGAGGGCAGCATGCCCTGGGCAGATGACAGTGGAGAGGCAGGAAGTAAAGTGGGAGAAGGGGGTGGCTTTTCCTCCTCATGGTACCCACACGGACACATCAGTGTTCTGACATGAGGGATACCCCATCACCCTGGGATGTAACAGCCTCTTCAAAAGCTGTCTGGAGTGGGAGGGATGCCACAGGTCACAGTCCTGCTCCTGATCCCCTCTGTATTGCAGGAGCAGGCGATATCCCAAGGTCATTGTCTCTGGCACCACAGACCCGTGGGTGAAATCCAGCTATTTCAGCCTTACCAAATGAAGCTGACAGATGTATTCACATCCCCTTACATTCACTTGTGTTATAATCTGTGAAGCTTCTCCTGCCCTGATTATTCATAAGGCAATAATTCGGATACCCCACAGACACTGAGCTGCAGACTTTTTAGAAAGGCTTTGCGTTTTCTCTCAGAAGATTTTAAAAGGACTTCAGATGGACTAGAGACTTGTCATTTGTTTTAATATTTATGTAATTAATTATGGAGCATGATGGAATAATGTGAGGGTGGGTAGGAATGTCCCAAACCCACCAGCAGCTATATTGGAAGAGAAAAGCCCTGTTGTTTCCAAAGAGCCAGTAGAAACATGGGATATTTCTCGATGTCACTGTATTCACTAATTAGACTAGAAAGAAGATTATGTTTAATTAATGTCATTCTTTTAAGATCACCCACAGAATCTCTATTTGTGCTTAACCTTCTCCTTCTTGCTATTGCTTGCTCTCTTGCTTTCATTTCAGTGATCCCTGCTGTTTCAGAAGCACTTCACCTGTCAAGCCACAGGCAGCTGCTTATCCTCACAGATCTTCAGGATGGCCAGCAGCTATTTCTGCAAACTGGAGTACCCTTGACTTGAAAGGCAAATACCATCTCCTGGTACCAAAGTAACAGATTAGTGCCCTGAATTTTCTGGTGCATCATTAAAAAAAAATTACAGCTGCCACAAGAAACAGAACATCATCTTTACTTGCCGGTTGTCAACATTGCTCATTCATTTGCAACTTCAAATTACTCCATCAAGGAGAAATAGCTTTTAAGGAAGCAACAACCTCCGCCTTATCCCTGCAAAGCTACTACTGGTAATTTTTGAAAACAAGCAAGGAGTTTTCAGTTGTGGCTTAGTCTTCTCCAATAACCTTTGTGACTCTTGGAGTTAACCTTCAAAACACTTCTTGCATGTGCTCCTCCTTCCAGTCCCAAACTGAAATTAGTGCAACAATTCGGCAATGTGTTGCAGGAGGAAGATTTTCAAGCAAGCAGGATGGCCACCATGGACAATTTTAGGCATTCAGAGCTGGGAATTATCCTTAACTCAGGAAAAAGGCTAGCAGTGAGGCTTTGAGACAGCTGGGAAGGCAACTATCACTAACATGACTATTGCTGCTCAGGACTGGCACTGGACACCCCTTGTGCTGGCTGTGGCACCAGAGAGCCAA
This sequence comes from Pachycephala philippinensis, assembly GCA_013397055.1. Taxonomy (NCBI): domain Eukaryota; kingdom Metazoa; phylum Chordata; class Aves; order Passeriformes; genus Pachycephala; species Pachycephala philippinensis. The sequence continues at coordinate 2,657,931 of VWZT01004606.1, forward strand.
TAGTGAACAGTACTGTCCAGTCACTGCCCATCTTGGTAAGTGGCCATTTTTGCAATGATGACCCACAGGTGGACATTTTGACCCAGGGTCAATAGCCACAGCCCTACCCAATATGGGAGAAATCAGACCTAAATTGTCTGCTATTTGGGAGATAGGGAGTTTGTTCTTATCCAACAGCTGAATTAAACTTCCTAGAAAGCCGGCTGTGACACAGCAGGACGGGATGTGAAGGGCTTATTTCTTGACAGAGCTAACCAGGAAGGCTTCTAGGGAGCCCAGATGGTGCTCTTCAACAAATGAGCCTCAGAAAACCTCAGCAAAGGAAACAGAACGGGAATGAGCCAGTTCAGCAATGGGATAACTAGTCAGAGCAGTTCTGGGGCTCCAGAGAAAGCATGTGGCCAAACAGATGGTCTCAGGCAAAGTAGCTTGAGAGGTTTCCACCTCTCAGAAGTGTGAATTCTTGGCTGCATTTACTTCTCATTGTTAGCCTTCGTTTTTACAAAAGCTCTCTCTGTGTCTAATGCAGATGGTACATAAGCTTGGATTAATACTGGACAGGTCATATTTCTGGTGTTCTGTTTAGCTGGCTGGTTTTCACTCCCATGAGTGAGAATACAACAAACCATAGGGCCTCAGAGGAACTGAGAAGATGGGTCCTGCTATCTTTGTGAGTAGGTGTTTTGTGGAGGGGATTTAGAAACCTTCCCACAGTCGGGACCAGTGTTCACAGGAGTCCGTGGAGCACAGCGTAATATTTGGTTTTGCCATGATTTATTTCATATAAGGAAGCTTTTTGCTTCCCTTATGAATAAAGGAGGAGTTCAGGGGCTTTTATTTCCCCCAGTTAAATGAACCCAGGAAGCACCATCATAAAAAAAACATTATGAAGCACTCGAGCAGCTTGTAAATACTGAGGATTTTATTTCCACTTCACATGGTCTCCAACAGACTCTTAAACAAGACCAGTTACAATTTAGTATGCCCAGAGATTTCTACGGTTTTTCCAAAACAAAGGAAGTTCTCAGTAAACGCTGTACATAGCCAGTTGAACTGCTAACAATAATTTAAAAACTCTTTTTTTGTATAGTCAATGCAAGAATACCAACAATAAAAGTACAGTACAGGTAAATTCACAACAATAGTACAGTGAAACAGATTGACTCACATTTATGTGATGGTACAGTAGCAGTATGTACATGCACTAAAGTGCGAGGACCCAGAGGCATGCAAGTCAAGTATTGTAGGTGTATTTTACAGCTAACTCTGTAAGACTTTCTGAGGCATTCTTTTCTTTTTTTTTTACACATTTACTTGTGTTTACCTGTATTCCCCTCCATCTCAATTAATTACAAGCCTAGTGAACGAGCTTAATGGCTTTCTTCACTACTTAAAATGTATCGCTTCAGACATTTGAAGCATCTTTAAGAACCTTACCTTTAAAAACCGATAACACTGACATTAAAATAGAATAAAATTAACTTAAGACCCTAGTTTTACATGAAATTAAAAAAAAAACCAACCCAAAATACCCAAAACCAAAACTGAAAACGTAACAGTGCAAATATAACCAAAAGGCAGTCAGTATTTGGAGAGAGCGCGAGCACGTATTCAAATTCCCTTAAAACTTAATTTACATTTTATTTTAAATCTTACTTTATATCACTTTAACCCCTTTTTTTTTTTTGTTTTTGTTAATATACTGTATGTAGAAAAGATGGAGACAAAAATAGTTTTCTCAGCTATGAAAAAAATTAAGTTATTACAGGCACATTAACTGTTTCATTCTAGAAACACCTCTGTTTCCCAGGTCGGACATTCAGCAGCTGTGTCTGAGAACATTCTTTGACCTCTCCAAGTGGACCTCCCTCTCTCCTTCGTGGCAGAGACGGCTGGCGGGCGACCTGGCGGAGGCGACTGGTGGCCCGCCCTGTTCCCGTGTGTGTGGAGTCAGGCCAGCTCGCCTCCCTGGCTGGGGGTCTCTGCCAGCAGCTCCTTGCTTCCGCACTCCTCTGAGGAAGTCAGGTCTCCGGTGGACTGCGACTGTGAGGCAGTAGGGGAATGTGAGGCCCATCGTGACGGTGGGCGCCGGTTCGCTGGTCTCTCTGGCCGGGAGAAGCAGGGTTGGAGGGACGGGGCTAGTGCAGAACAAGGCAGTTCCTTGGCAGCCAAGAGAGCAAAACAGAGGTTAGTGACTTGCATTAGAGACCGGCGGGGTGCACGAAGAATTAAGATACAAAACCGTCAAACTAAAGCTAAGCGCGTGTTGTGGTGCGGGACAAAAGCAAGCGGCGAACATCTGGCTGCGTGTGGGCTCCAGGTATCTGCATGTGTGCCCATGATTTATGGAACAGGTAAGGAAACAATGAAAGAAAAGAGGAATGAGTTGGAGTAGCTGACAAACTTCCATTTGCTATTTCTCCTTGTGCTAGAAAGAGAAGAGCTGAAAAAGTACATTTGCATAATAATTCAGGAAAATCCTCTATTCAACACGTTACTCTAAGTGCTGACCTGGCATAAAAAGGCCAGGTTTGGCATTTGCAAGAGGGGTGAAAAATCAACCACTATCTCCTTTTTTTCTACTTCAGAATTCAGACTGACATGCAGGAGACTTCTTAGCACAGAATAATGACTACAAGGGTAGTTATGATCTCCAGCTGGGTTAAAGATGAGGCTTACTTACAGATTTCATTTTCTGGAACACCACTTCTAACTGCCAGCTGCTGAAGCCTGAATTACAGGATTCAGAGGTACTGTATGTTAAAGGCGACATTCACAGAAATGGAAGAAATTGGAAATTTTATTCCTTGACCAAGTTTCCACTGTTCTGGCTCGGTTAGCTTGCCTTTGCAATTAGAAATAATCTGCAGCTGTGATTTTTCACCCTGGCACTAAGTTGGTAATGCCTCTAATATTCATGGACTTTGCTCGAAGTACACCTGGGCTTCCTGCCTCACTCTGAATGCTCCCTACATCCAGATGAGTGACTGTGGAAGCAAGTCTGTCTCATAGGGCCAGAGCCAAACTTCTGAATTTCACTGCATACTTTGCAATTTATAAATGCAAATCAGAGCAGTTTGCCAACCTCTAGCAACGTGTGCACTAAGCAGCAGTCACTGGAAAGTACAGGGGAGTTCAATAAAAACCTAAGTCAGAATGCAAACTGATGATAAATGAAGAGAGAGACCAAAAACGATACAATGCAAAGGAAAAGCTGTGGCATGGTAAGGCGCAGGGATAGCAAGGCAGCAGGGAGGCAAGGATTCATCACACTGTTTCACATGGAGAAGGAGAATAGTGACTAAGGATGGGGAATATCGGAGTAGGTAACATGATGTGATTGACAGTGAACAAACAAAGTGACACGACACTGAACCTCTCAATTGCAGTGGAAGACCAAACATGAATGTCATAGGACAGACAGAAAGACCAGTTTTGAAGACAGAGAGCTGAGGTATGAGAAATGGAGCTGGTGAGACCTGTTTTGGAGAAAGTGCATTGTTGGACTCGGGGAAGCCTCAGTGAAGGGTCAACCTAGGTGCCTTTGGGCAACATGCAGCCAGTGGGGTGATCTACAGCTGCACACCAGTGCTTGAGACAGAGCTGTGACCCACTGCCCTTGGCACTCACAGAGCACCTCAGCCTGCACCCCCTGCTCCCTGCATCCTCACCCCCCGCCCCACCTCTGTGCCATAAACTTCACAACCCTTGCTAAAACAGCAATAAGGCTGAAATATAAACGGGTGCTAACAAAAAGATTGACTGTGTGTCCTTACTTCACCTTATCCCGTTGTGCCCGGGGCAACATATGGTCTGTGAAAGCTGCCACTAGACTCAGATTTGTTAAGAGAAATCCATCTGCACACCAACAGTCACAGGCAGCACAACATGGTGAATTGAGGTTACGAGATTTGAGGGTTTTGTCTTAGCCTCTTTCAAAAAGGAGGCTTAAAATGATATCTTTATAGTGCTGCTTGCTCCTGGCTGCTTTATCCTAGTTTCAGAGCAGTAAATCAGAGTTAGCACTGCGATAACAAAATTTATTTCCGCTGCTGCCTCCCGGTTCAAAAGCCTCTCTCCAGCATGCTGGCAGATGAGAAGAAGCTTTTACCGAACAGCAGGGTTAAGCTCATCTTATCTGTGATGTACACATGCCCAGCACCACACAAGGCTGTGCTGGTGATGGATGTTGCTCCAGGGCCGAAAGTCACTGGCAGTGTAATCATATAAAGTGCTGGCTGCTGAGTCAGTCACCCCCACCTGCAGGCTGGAAATCCAGCCATGACAAGGAAACTCTGCAGAGTGCTTTGTGAAAACCCCTCCTCCCTTACTACATGTAGCTGTCATAGCTAGAAATGGGTTTTTTTTAAATAAATAACCTATGGGTAATTTAGTTTGGTAGCTGCTCAGGGGTGTGGGTGGACAGGCAGCACTTCTTAGCCTGAACACTGAAAATGGGAAAGATGATTTCAGCTTCAGTTTCTAGCTATTTCCTAAAACAGGCTGTCAGGCACCATGGCTATGCCTATATTAATAAATAAAGAAAACTGTTTTTTCTTTTCTCTGAGGCAGAATGGATGGTCACAGCTTATGTCTGCGTAAGTGTCTTCCCTCCACTGTGGCAACCACAGCCACTGGACAAAACTGGGCCCAGAACAGCCTAATGAGCAAAGGTGTCTTCAGCCTTTAGCCACAGGCTGGTGCTGAAGCCCCCTTCCCAGCCCTCTCCACCTGCTGCTGTAGCCAGAGCTGGAGGGAAGGCATTCTGGGGCAGCCAGGAGCCCTGCGCAGTGCCGTGCATTTGTCAAAAAAAAAAAAAAAGAAGAAAAGAAAAAAATGTTTGTCATAAATCTGAATCCCTCCCACACATTTTTGCGTACCTTTCTGTCGGTTTTAAATTTTGCCAGTTTTTAAAAGCTTAGCGAAAAACCCCAACAGCACAAATTTTGACTCAAGTGTGACCTCTCCACAGCCTGTGCTGCCTCAGGACACAGCAGATGAGCTCCTATCCTGAGCTCTTCCTGAGTGTCACATGCAAAGGACCCCACAGGGATGTCGGGTGTGTGCCGATACCTCTGGAGTTGTGGCCATTTATTTCCCTCTGTTAACCCACATGTTCAAGAATGACCACTTTCCGAAAGCTCTGGAAACAAGGTAGAAAGGACTTACAGCAGTGAGGCAGGCAGGGTTAGAGTCCCCAGGGGGCAGTTAATAAGACAGTTTGGTTCTGGACAGAACAGACAGAAAAGAAAAAGAAAGCAAGTAGGTTGGAAAGAACTGTTTTAATTGATTATTTTTTTTTAAAGTGAAGATTTCATGTCAGCAAGGAAGAAGTCTCCAGATGTTACTACTCATTCAGATCATGTTACCGGTGTTATCACAGGGAAACTAATAATCAAAAATAAAAGGTAAGCCGCTAGCAGAAGAAGATTTAGAAAGGAAGGAAGCAAACAAACCAACCTTTTACAATCCTAGCACAGTTTCAGAAGTGTAGATAGCAATAAACAAATCAAACATTTCTACTCAGCAGAGAAAGATATCTGTTATCCTTTGCCAACCTTGATTAGGGCTAGGGAAAAACCACATTATTATGAAAGGAATAATTTTTCCCTTCATTTGATTTCAAAGGAGAGTTTCTGCTTAGGAAATCTTTAACAAGCAAGAAAATGACTGTTATTTTTGTTGCTTACACTTGTGTTGCTCAGGTTTCATGACAACCCTTTGCCTCACCTTTCTCCCTTTTTTCTCTTCAACAGTGATGCTGGATGGGAGACTTGAGCTTAACCAAAAGCCCTTTAGTTCTGACAACACCTTCCCTGATTTTCAGCATTCCCCCACCTGTGCTGAATGCTTCAGTGGCAAGCCCGTGGCAATTGCTCTGCCCTGGCGAGCAGAGGATGCAGCACCTGCCCTCTCATCTCTGGGTCTGTGTGGATGGTCCTTTCACAGCGCTGTCTCCAGAAAAGAGTCTGACTCCCAGTCCAGGACTGTTGTGTAACCTCCACAATCTACACCCTTGCCAGTCATAAAAGCAAAATGTTCGTAAAGCTCTTATGTTGTTGGTTAGGTAATGCTAATCTGCATTTTTAATAGTAAAATGTATAAATCCTATGATATGCAAATAAGATAAAAGTTTAGTGAATTAGCAGGATAAGACACTAGTAAGCCACACTATGTGGATATGAATTTGCCTGTAAGCAGCTCTGGGCAAGTTAGAAAATACAAAGTTATTGCTACTCTGTATGCATATACCCTCACATGCACATAAATAGATAAATATAGATATGGACTAGGTTTCATTTTTGCAGCAGGAATATAAAAGGAAATTATGTAACTAAACAACTCAGAAGCTCAAATTAAGGAAAAGTCACCAAGAGCTGCTGCATGCAAGTTTAAAAGTCATTAATATGCCATGGCTGCAGAAACCAGAAGGCGTTTGGTGCTAAGAAGGGCACTTGACTTGGCCAGAAACCAACAGGTGAGAGGGAAGCAGAGCAGGGATCTACAGGGGGGTGGAAGTGTTGTATCAGCGCTGCCCCAAGCACAAACTCGCCTCCTTCAAGATCATAATTCCCTGAACAGCTGTGTCTGGCTTTGTACAAAATGTGCTAAGTGGAATTTGTACAAAGTGTAATTTGTGTGGTCAGGGTAATCCACAAATAACCCAAGGCACCTGCAGAGTCTAAACTTATTTGTGGGTGGTTCTTTTCAGCAGCGAACCCACGCTTCTCTTGAGTACATCTTCCAGAGCACCACCTCACTTAGAAAAAGCTAAGCTCCTTGTGTGAATGCCCACCAGTTTCCTTTTCAATCCACATTCCTGAGAAATGCCAGGAGCAGCCAAAGAACAAAACCTGTGCATCTAGACTGCAGTCATAACAGCCATGTAGGAGTTGCAAGGAGAAACAAGTCTTAGCTCTAAGGCTCAGAACACAAAAAATTAGGCAAAAGATACTGAGAATTCACAAAAATGAGCAATTTTCTGCCAGTTTGATGGTCAATGAGTTCTTGCTAAATAGCATTGACCCAAATCTCTCTGTGTGTCAAACTCAGGTACTGTTGCTAGTTTGTATTTTGCCAGCAGCAATTTGTGATGATGCAGGATGACATCCATCTACTTATATTTGAAATCTACTGAGACAGTTAAAAGATACAGGAGGAAATCAAGAGTTTCCAGGGATGCCTTCAAGGCAAAGCTGACTTGAAGTTGTAAGAATACAACACGCTTCCTAATAAGGACCAGTAGTGTATTCCCAGTATTTCAAACTAAGGCCAAATACAGAGATAGCTGGAAAAAGTCAAATAAATGAGGCTGCTTCCTACTTTTATTCACTCTGAGGTTTGTGCACAAAGACCACTTTCACTCACTAATAGTTATAACGTGCATGTGGTTTCTCTTTTTTTAAATGTAAAAACTTCCCTGCTTGTATCTGTTTAAACTGCACATAGGGAATATATCCTTAGATTTGGATTGTCTATTAGGCAAAAATAATCAGGTCCTCTGAGCAGTACCTACAAAAGAGGAACTTACTGTACATTGAGAACCACCCACTAGGGCAAGGCAAACTGCAGACCAAAGGTTTCAGCACTCAGGTGCCCAGAAATCCTTCACGCCAAATGTTGAGTTAGAAAACGGGGTTTGAACCTTCCCTTTTGAGGTGTCTGAGGCAGGAGTAGTAGGAGTCTGCCCAGTGAAGGCAAGGTGGATAAACAGGGTGCGCAGGGGTCAAGGAGCTACTTCCCTGGAGCCAGGGCTCACCATAACACCGGGATGCTAAAGGGGCAGCACAGGACAGAGAGGGTGAGGAGCACCTGCCCAACCACCAGTACACACCTCTTTTCAGGGCTGTACCAGAAAGGCAACATATGCACGTAAGACCTGGGCATAATTTAGCTTTTTTAATCTTCTTCACAGTAACACTCCCAAGTGCTCTCAAAGGTTCACCAGAAACAGGAGATTTAAATACTGGTAACTGAAAGCCTTCATCCATAATTACGCCTTCTTTTTTTGTTGATTGCTCTTGCACCTGAGACTGACCCCGAACATCTGGGCACACTTGCTGAGACAGATGATGACTGTTACACTGTTGATGACAAAATATCATCAAGTAGTTCTTAAACACTAAATAGGTATGTGTTTAGATTTGTTGATTATAGGTGTATTTTTCACTTTTTGTTATTTTTGTGAGGCAGCAGCAGTCAGTACCAAACATCATGCCATTCAATCACATTCACAGACCTGAGCCAAACTTAATCAGATACATTCAGAAAAGATATGCTGAAGGCCCTAAGTTTTGCTTCAGGGTATTGTAGAGACTATTTTTCACACAAACTTATAAGGACCCATTCTTGTGTAGGAGAAAGAATCTACCTTTCCATCCAGCATAAAAATTTACTCAAACCTAGAGTCCCTAGAGCATCTGTAACACGTGGTGTGTTTTGTGACAGAAAACCCTTATCCCAGTCGTTCAGGGAAGAACCATTTTTATCCCATAAAGGATAAAACTCTTCTGATGCTTTCAAGCCAAATAAGCTGCCAGGATAGAAACTCAATTACTTCATGCATTCTTCAGTGACTAATCCAATAGTTTCATGACTGGAAATCCCGGGTGGTACCAGGACAGGACTAGGATATTCGCTGTAAATACTCACTAGGACTGCAAGAGATCTCATAATGCATTTGTTCAAAGAAGAGTGCATTTAGCTATAGGAGGAAAAACAAGCAAACTCATTACCTCTATGGACCCTGGATCTACTTTGACAATTTCTCCTGTGCTGTTGTCATTGCTAAGATTTGGTGGGCTGTGTGAAGATAGCCTTCTCTCTTCCTTTAAGGCATGCTCCAAAAGTTTCTTATTCAAGATCCTGGCAGCATTTTCTGCAAGTGTGTACCCTGGAGGAGCAGATAAGTCCTGCCTAATACTTGTCACCTCAGTTCCTTCTTCCTTTTGTGTCTCTGTCCCCAGGCGGAGAGGACTGGGTGATCTGCCACGGGCATTTGTACATGGCTCCTGCAACGTGCCCAGTTCTGGTCTGGGTTCTGCTGACCTGGACCGGCTGCCAGATCTGGGGCATTTTTGGAAGGTCTCATGAAAGATGGGGCTATGGTCAATGATGTTGAACAAACTGGAGAGGCCATCATTGATAGTGGTGTGGACAGGACTCTCCCGTGTGGTAGTTGATCGAGCCCAAGCGGACTCACTGAATCCTTTCTGAGGTGTGCCAGGCAAAGTCCGGTTATTTGGCTGGTCTGATTTGGGAAGGACTTTTCTTTGCAGCTTTGGAGAGCCATATTTGGGGGAGCAGCATGTGCGTTCAAACTTAGCCTGGACCTTTTCAATGACGGGGGTCACTTGCCTGCTTCTTAGGCTTCTGGATGGTGAAGAGACAGGCGTGGACCCCCCCTTTGGTGTCAGACACTTGTGTGGACTGCTGGTGATACTGCGCAGAGTTTCCGTCTGCAAGCCGACGCTGATGGTCTGGGTGGTCTGTGTCCCCATCGTTCTCACGCCGTTGGTTTGGCACGCCGTGTCCTTGAACTGAGGCTCCGTGGAATTGGAGCGTATTGCGTTCCGGACAGAGAAAGCCACCTCCTTCATGTCGTCACTCATGTTCTTGGACATCTCCAAGCTGTGCAAGGGTGAGGCAAAGCCCACAGTAGTGCAAATAGGGCGTTCAATGGGATGAAGACCGTTCTCCAGAAAATCTTTATGATGTTTGGCCAGGTCACAAGACCACCTTCCAAACATATCCGAGGAAGCACCTTTTGTCTCAGCGACATTCCCCATAGCTTTGGTCACAGAAAACAGGAAGTCTGGCTCAGCCTGGCTTTTCCCTTCACTGCCAGCTATCACTGAGTTATCGAACCTACGGACAACCGGCGGGCTGTGAAACACCCGAACTCCCATTTTGTCCGTCACGCTGTGACTTCTCGTTGGCTGCTTCTGGCAGTGCTCCGGGCTGGTCATGGTGTTGGTTGTCATAGTGACACTGGTGGTGAGGTACCATGAGGATGCCTGGAATGGATCTGAAGCAGGATCATTCCCGGCTTTTCCAATTTCTGTCCTTTCTGCCCAGCCCTCTGCAGGCTTCTCAGTTGCCCCACTGTGGTTCTTAGTGTTACTGTAATCCCAGTTTTTGTTGAACTCCTCAATGTATTTCAGATCATCAGGAGACAAGGGAGGGGTTATATCATCTTTGCTGCCAGATGAAGGCAAATTTTTTTCTGGTAGAAATGGAGAAATATCCATCAGGCGCTGAAATTCTGACATGGAAGAAACGGACATTGCCCTGGAGAGAGGAACACAAGAGAGTCACTCATGCACCTGGAAATTGTCACAGAGTAACTTATTTTCTGCAGCAAACTCTGAAAACCCAACTTTCACTATCTGCTTACATATAAAACCACTTCAATCATTGAATCATACTGTCCTGAGCTGGAAGGGACCCACAAGGATCATCCAAGTCCAACTCTTGGCCTTGCACAGGATACTCCAAAAATCACACCATGTGCCTGAGAGCACTGTCCAAACATTTCCTGAACTCTGGCAGGCTTGATACCATGACCAGTTCCCTGGGGAGCCCGTTCCAGTGCCCAACTACCCTTTGTGTGAAAAACCTTTTCCTAGTTTTCTTTCCTTTAGCCTTTTTTTTCATTTAAGTCCCCTTTTATTATCCTTGAAATAGCTGTGAACAGAAACATTTGTGATACGCCATTAAAAGCACCAAATGGTTCATTATTGGTTCTTAATTTACTGCTTTCTCATGGATTACTGCTTGGCAAATACCTGTAATGTGGAGCAGTAGGATGCACCTCAGAATTATACCAGTCACAGAAAATTAATGTTTGTGACAATACGAGGCACAATTTTCAAAGCAAGTGTAGAGTATTTCTGACTTGCTGGGAAATCATCAAGTCCACCCTCACTCCTGAGACTGCCCAGGCTGCACAGCTGGTGTGCAGTGATGTGGGACATCCAGCTGAGATGCTGCTACATTGAACTGGCTTGGTGAGTTGAGCTCATGCTGAAATTCAACCAAAGGGAATCTCTAAGTGATAATGCTGAATTCTTGGCGCTCCTGCATTTCTCTAATTTGTACAAATCACAGGCATTCAGATGAGTCGTCCTAGTGCTTTGTTTTAAGAAAAAGAAATCAAACTTTTTGAATGGCACTAAATAAAAATGCAAATGAGTGTAGTTTTCAGAGTCGGTTCAATGAGGTAACTCCAACTGGATGAGAAATCAGCAAGCAGTGGTTTTCATGCATCACTGATCCAGAGGATACAGACACGTCACACGCTGAGTTTTTAATCAAGTGCTCCAGCAGCAGTTCAGGTGTGTCTCTGTTAGGGGGTCAGGTGAGTGGGGTTTCTAAATGGATCTCCTACTCAGATGCTCTGGTTTGCATCAGGAGGGCAATCTCAGAGAGCATAGGCTGGGTTCCTTTGGGATGAAAATGAGCTGGAAGATGCTCTCCAGAAGCACACTTAATGCATTTTAAGGTTAGGTGGGTATTCAGCCCATGGGATAAGACCAGAACCAAGTCCAAAGCAAAATATCCCAGACATGCAGCAGCATATCAGATCCTCGGCACCAAGTGTTTTCCTCTATATATTGGCATCTGCAGTGTGTACTGCACTGCTTGCTGAGGCAGGCGTAGCCTTCACTGTAAGCTGCAGCTTCATGCACTTTCAGAGAGTTTGGTCTTTGTGCATGACAGCTGAGTGTGGCCCAAGTTAATCAGGGTAGAACAGAAGCATATTGAGACAAATTAATCCCTGGGTAAATCCATTACTCTGGCATTTGTTTAGGAGGTGCCAGGGCTATGTCCTGGGTTTGTGGCTTGGGTGCAGAGTTATAGCTCCAGCAGTTGAGCATTTGCTGGGCTTTCCCCTGTAAGTTTTACTCACCTTTGAAGATTTCCTTTGTGTGTTTCTTCCTCCTGAATGAAAACAGAAACAAGCAGGATAAGTTATTTCTAAAGTTGTTGGTGGCATTAGCTGATGGGTATTCTGTTATTCACTTCCCATTAGTTGCACTAGGTATGTTTGTCTTTAAAAAGTGTCTGATTTTTCCTCTGATAAAGATTCTTAAATTGCCAGTGGGAATATTCTTCACTTCGTACATAGGCAGGAGAGTGGGCAATCCCATCAGAATAACACACTGCACAGGTATGCCAAATCTACAACAGCCTCGAACTTTTATATTCCCATGCAATCACAAATGGATGTAGGCCCAAAGAGGTTTTTGCCACAATATATTGTTCTGGAACATATATTTTTGAGTGACTTTTTTTTTGTGGTGGTAATCTTCTTTATGCTAGAGGCCTAGGTGTGCTGAAATAAAAGATGAACTGAGGTTCTTTGACATAAGATTGCATTTTACATTTTCTAGGAATCAACAAGTGGCACCAGTGGAAATTCCTTAAGCTTGCTATATTAAAATGTGTGGGAAGACTTGCTTGTTTCATAGAGGGAATACCTGCAGCTTGCTAACAGCATTATCATGTTTTTATGGCAGTTATTTCCCTGTGAAAATTCCCATAATGAGTTGGAGTTTTAAATAGATACTTCCGAAGCAATTGCTGTACAGTTATTCTAACTGTTTACTTATATTTCTAGTCAACTGTAGGGAATAAAACATAGGATCAGGAAAAAAAGAGCATTGGTACCACACATATTACTTTTATTTGACCTCCTGAAATCAAGAACAGTACCAAAAGTGCATTTCAAATTGGGACTGTTTAAAAACAGCACTGCTTAACTCAGCAAATACCTTTCTGGTATTTATCCCAGGTCAGGAAAAAAAATAGTAGTAAACTGATCCTCCTTGCAATCACTGTGGTATAATTCTGGAATAACGTCGGTGGCTTCAGTGGGGTTACTGCAGAGTAAATCTGACCTAACTGAATTCATAATCAGGGTGAAGGCTGGATTGACTTCCACTGCAGTTAGTACCAAAGAGAAAATACAGTGGAAGGTAGAGTCAGCAGGCTGCAGTTGCCTCTGTGCATCCTCAGTTAAGCTACTCATTAAACTCCAATCAGTCTCGCTTGAGCAAACCCTGAGGGAAAATTACTTTGCCCAGGTTTCCCTAAAACATGCTTTGAAGGAAAGAAGCGATGCAAATATCACCAAGGACAAATTTTGCTGCCCGCACTTTTGTTAATGGTGGTAATAACTGAAAAACAGAAAAGGAAAGAGAGATTTTCTCTGAAAATCAGACTGAATTTGAAGGAATGGGAACAGCAATCAAAATTAACCACAAAACTTAGTTCCCTGACAGTGTTATCAACGTTCTTCACTGAGCAATTGGACGTGTATGAAAAAAAGATAAGAAATAATGAATATGGGATCCCACACTGCCAGCCATGCACTCATGGCACTGAGGGAAGGAAATCTAACTGGAATACATAAGTACCTACAGCTATGTATAAAGGACAGTTACATGTCTTGCCTCTCAATCTTTTTTTCTCTTCTTCCACTCAAAGAACTTGATTTCCCAATCCTTTAGCTTTGAACCAGCATTTGGGGACAGGGACGCTTGGTTTCATTCAGAAACAAGGTAAACAAACTGTGAAGGCCTGGAACTGATGAAAATAAGCCTGCCATGGTGCAGGATACAGACTACCTTCACCATTTCCCACTGGCATTTTTTAGCACTGTGTTTTATATCTTTATAGCTTTATGGTGTGACTTCAGAGTAGGTACTTTGCTGGTGAATAACTGTATTTTTTTAACATCTTGTCTCCCTTACTCATACTAATCTGTTTAGAAGGTAACCACACTGGAACAATTAAAAGTGCCTCTCTACAGCACTTACTGCTTTACTAACTAAGTAAAGCCCTTGTTTCTTCATAAATATGTATCTACTTACAATTGGAAAAGATTTAAGACCTTCTAAGCCAATATGTTGTGTCAAACATAGTTCTCATACATAGTATGAATGGGCACAAGATGCAGTAATCTTCAGGCTGCCTCCCAGTTTCTCAGGTGACTGACACTGGTCTAATCAGCTCATAACAAGGAATGAAATCTTGTCCATGCCAAATTCACTGCTGGGTAACTGTAAGCAGTGCCTGAGGCACAATATCTCACTTCCTACAGCAGGGAAGCTGTACCGATTCTGACACAAGAGATAACACGGCAGCATGATAAAGTGTAGAAGAGCTCATACTTCTGTTAATCCGGTCAAGAATTTCTCCCGCTCCAGCTGCCGAGAGCGATGCTCGTCAGGCTCGTCGGGGGAATCCAGAGACAGAGATTCCAGGAAGAGGTTTTCCGTGGCGCTGCAGCGGTCGCTCTCCTTCAGCTTGGACAGCGACCGATCGTCAAACTGGATGGTGTCGGAATCAGAGTAGGACCTGGAGCCCATGGAACGAGGCACGTGGAGGTTCCCCTGGGGCGTGAACAGCCGGCGGCTGCTCTCGTTCTGGTCACACACCAAACCACCTCCTCTCCGTGGGCTCGCTTCTTTCTGAAGCTGGAGACAAGGCAAATTAAAAGGAACAGCGATTACTTCTGGCATTTGGCAGAACTCATCCTTCCCCAGGAGCAAGGCACCCGTGCCCTGCGGATTACAGCCCTGCCCCAGGGGTGTTACCTCCAGAGGACACCAGCCTTGCTGTCCTTCCACAAAGGGAGATTTCTCTAGAACTTTGATGCTATTACTCATGGGATTTTGAGTCACTAAATATCTATATGTAGAGTTTTGCTTATTTACATGTATATGTATACATATGTACACACTGTGTATATATGTATATACAAAATAATGCATCTGTCTGCAATCTGATCTTTAGAGAAACAAATCAACACAGACTGTTATTTAAGAGCAATCTTGATAGCAATACAAGTAGAAGCTGAAGGAAGGGTGAGTGAATTGCCTTCTCATCAAAACAAACACATTTTTCTTATGGTCAGCAACACAAAGATTGCGCTTTTATGTACATCACTGGTTTCCAGAGGTGGAAAATTACGCTTAGCAAAAAACAAGAGCTTTAATAATAAATGGTCTAGCCTGAATGCATGGTTGGAAAGTTGACTATTTGTACAGAACAGCATTGTCAAAGGGATAAATTAGGCATGCAGAACATTTTCAAAGGAAATGTGTATTTATAGAAGGGCCATCAAAGCCGTAAACTCTACACTTTTCAAAAACTGGTGAAGAGAGGGTGAGCCATTAGTGAAATTGCCAATATTAAAATGAGATTATGTGATCAACTTCTCTTTTAACTGTAAATACAACAGGATGGATGAAGTAAATGATAATTTCAAACATGATAAATGACTGCAGGAATCTGATAAGATCTCTGATGTTTTGCTAGAGCAGTGTGCTAAGATTAGTGACAATAAACTGAAAATGCAAGTCATTCACTAGGGCCCTGGAAACTGAGAATCTACAAAACATATTAATCTTGCTGCTTGTGTTTGAAAAAATAAACAAGCATTGTATTGCTTAATTTAGACCAAACAATTTTAGGTCCCAAATGATTAAATTTATACTTGAGCTGAAAACAGTGAGATTTTTTTTCTTGATTCAGGACTACAAAAAGGGAAATGCATCTTCGGTGTTTTGCTCATGATAGACAAAATCTGAAACAGTTTTATTAAAAGGAGGTGTCCTATAAAGGCAAGGGCTGGAAGGTATAAATCAAGACATCGTGGAGGCCATTCCCGAACATATGGGCAAGATCCAAAGCAAGGAGAAATGGTAATTACGTGCTTTCTGTATAGATAGCTCCAATTGCAAGCCCTTCAGATTTTTAGAGATCCTACAAGGACAATGTTTTGGAAACCTTTATGAGAGAACAGTACAGATACTGCCTTACTCTCTGAACCTCAGAGAGCTGACAGGAGAATTAAAGTGACAAATACTGCCCTAACTTTTCAAGAGTTACTAATAATTTTGAGTTCCCATGTGCTTATACCTCTAAACACACAACTTTTCATACAGGTGATCTTGTGGGTTTAAATATTTGTCAGTGTGCTCTGTGAACAATTAGCTTTAGGAGCACAGGGGAGGGAGATTCTCTATGGGAAAACAAAGTGACAGAGTAGTTCAAAAAGAAAAACATCAACTGTGAGCTCTGAAAAAAGTAGGTCATCATGTTTTTTATATGCGAGCAGTATTCCCATCACCATTGAAAGTATTTTATATATTTTATACATTGGTGTGACTTCCCCCTTATCATACATGTATTATTCAGGAGCTGTGTGAAAGCAGACAGGCATAAAGCATTAGTATGAAATTTGGCACACATGCTCCTGATATCTCTTAGACTTTGTTTCAAACATACACACTGGAATAGTCTCCTCACCCTCTGTGTATTGCCATACATGGAATACACACACTAAAACCCTGGGGAGCAGAACTTCAGAGATATACTAATTGTTTCCATATAAAGCAGGGCATGACTGCAATCTGAGAGGATATTCAACTAAAAGCTTGCAAATATTTGGAAGCTTCCTGTCACACAGGGAAATGTTTGATTATAAGCAAAGATGGAGTTATGAAGTTTTGTAGGCAGGTAGCCAAGATTTCAAATACTATTTCTGGTCATCTTAGTCCTCTGAAATTAGCTTAATATAATATTTTTTATTTCCCCTATTCATTGCCAATTCTGTGTACAACTCTGTTGGCACAGTAAATATATAGTTAAAGCCCAGAGGTTTCAGAAATGTAACAAAAGGAATCAGTTCCAGCACCAGCTAAGAGCTATTTTGTAGGCTCTCCCAAGATGATACTGAGAGGTTATGTCAGGTTTTAAGAGAATTAAAGCCTAGATAACAATAACGGGGATTTCTCTGTGGCTTCTTTCAATGTGCCCCATTCCCAGGAAACAGAAAAAGCAGTCTTTAACTAGGTTAAGTCCCTCAAGCTATTGAGGATACACCTAAGAGATAATATTAAAAACCCCACAATTTATAAGGACAGGAAAATAAACATCCAAAGATGTTGCTGTCGGCGGTGTTAAGAGGCAATTAGGACTCAGACACACGAGTGATCAGTAGAAAGGAATGGATTGATTGATTTATTTATTTAATAAAATACGGGTTTTTATGTGTTTAGTTTTTTTAGTGTTTTCTTAAAAGGCAAGAGGTATTGGACCTCTAACTAACTACTTATTAGGGTAATTGGTTAATCCACACATTATTTATTTTTCTAGTTAGTATCACAACAATTCTAATTATAAACGCAGGTGCAGGATTAGCAAAGTCTGTTTACAGAAAACTTTATCATGTTTTGCATAGTTTCGCATGAGAAAGAACAAGGTTCTCACAAACTGTTGCTGAGAGTTGAAAACTTTTCTGCTAAAGCTTTTTAGCATCTATACAAAGAGGTACCAGTGACTCTTCAAAGAAAATTTCTGTCTATGTCCTTAGCATATTGGAAAATTTTCTGAGGGTTATTTAATTCCCATTGTGCATGAAGAATCCACAGGAGGTACTTCGGCCACTGAAACCCAACAGTTAGAAACCTGTCCAGTCAAGCCTAAGCATCTTCTGCCACTGAATTCTTGAAACCAGGAATTTTGCATGATGAGCTTTGCTACAAGCCTCATAGGCTCAGATGGTTTTATCTTAGGAGATGCACTATTGTCTTGCATTATAAGGGCTAGCTCAACAAGCTGCATGAAGTATACACAAAATCCCTCACATATATAGGAGATAAAAAATCTAGAATATAGTTTGTTGATATTTTGAAATTTAGTGGCTCAAAAATCCCCTTTCTTGGTCTGTAAAACCTTCATGTTTGGCACAACCCACTCAGACCTACATTTTAGCATTTTTAGCATTGATTTTAGAAATACTTCCAGAGCATGGGATTTTCCTAAATCCTTCTCTGCGGGTTTAACAGCCACAGCTCAAACCAAGATTTAGTCTTGTACTCGTAATATTTGCAGCCTGGTGTCTTTTCTTTAACTTCTTGTTGCAGCCCTGACATGGGAACATGAGAGACAGACAGTGAACTCTTTCCAAAAACAGGTCATGAAGTTACATTGGGCTTTCATAGATTTAAACCTGTGAAGCCACTCTATGCTTTGCTCAGGTGTAATGCTCCCTAGAGAGCATGCACAAGTCTGGTGTGGTTCCATTTCTGATGTCCTAAGGATGGAAAACATTCAGTTGGTCGAGGACCCACAATTTCAGTTGTTTCTCTTGCTTTTTTTGGAATGCATGACTCAGAGCTGAACAATGTTCAGTCAAAAACTGTTTTAACTCTCCTTCATACAACTTTTCATTTTTTTTTGGCTTCCAGCCTGATAATAAATTCATTAGGTATTATTTGTTTCTAATACCAAGCAGATGAAAATACAGTTAGGCATGAAAACAGGGGGATAGGTATGCATTTCTCAGATTTGCAAATGATAACAGAGGTTTGCACAAAATTAATGCGATCAGTATTCTTCTGAATATTTAGTACTGGTAACAGTGTTATCAGTCAGGGCTCCTCATGTTAACCCCTGTGTTCCTTTGCCAGAGATAAAGAATTCAGCTAAGACTCAATAGTTGCAGCAGCTGCATCTTTGGTGGCTAATTCATAGATGAACAGCTTCTTTCAGCAGGAAACTACACCAAACCTTAAATAACTCTGTGGGTTGAGTGTTTTAGCACAGAGATGCACTAAAGCTTTCAAACAGAATGTGACCACACTTGTCCAGGGTAATTGAAATGAGGTGGAAAATGATCTTTAACCTAGAGCTCTCATAAGTGGTCTTTTATAGGGATTATGAGCATTTTCCTTTTACTCCCTTGTGTATATAAATTGTTTTGTAGCATGAGAAACATCGACGTAGCCAAGGAAGAAAAATCGTTCCTGCACTGCTTCTTGACGCTGTCCCTTGAGCTTGGCCTGAGTGTAGTAATGGTACAATGGCCTCATTCTTTCAGACAGGCATTGCTCACCCAAGATGACTCCTTACCTGAGGACTCCTTACCTGCTCTATCCGCCTGAGCAGCTCCTTCTTTTGACGGTCCCATTCTCGCCGGTCTCTATCAAGCCTGTCCAAGAGCTCCACCTTTTCCCGGTTCCAGTTCTTCTCACTGTGCTGGATTTGCCAGCGGAGGTCCATCACCACACTGTGACTGTCAGCCAGAAGCTTCTTGTGCTCCTCTCTTTCCCTTTTAAAAGCTCCCTTTGCATCTGAAGCGAGACCTGTTTCTCCGGAGGTGTTCTCATTCTTCCCTTCCAGCTGGCAATAAAGTCAAATGTTACCAGGATGTCAAACTTTCTGCAGTAAAAGCCTGTGTCTGACAATGGATTTGAGTTAAAGACCTAACTTCACAAAGGTAATGGCAGGATTATAGCAGTTCTTAGATCTTAGGATCTCCATAAATGCTCAAAAATGTTCAGTGTGAAAAAATTTTTAAAACCAAGACAGTGAAAACTACAAGGAATAATTTCTCAGGGTCTACCAATTCATGCTATTAAGGCATCCGTTATGATCTTTATGATGGGAATATAGGTGCTAGCAATGAAGGAAACATGGAGATAAACTCCAACCTCATCATTATCTCTGAGATAATTGCCAGGACAATGCCCTCAGCTACTGCTCTGTTTTTGTGCTCTCCTTCAGTGCACCTGAAACCTAAGGAGAGTGAATTTATCTTCTGAAGAGACTCTTCCCACAACAACCCTCAGCAGTGTGGCCCTCCCACCTTCCAACAAGAGAAGGCGTTAGCAGCAGCAGCAGATGTACCAAGATCATTCCCCATCTCTGAGGTTCTGGAGTCTGAACTGATTTCAAGGGCAGTTACCTGATGCAACCTTCCCTCCCTTCTTCAATTTCATGATCAGGTGTCAGCTCAATCAGATCAGAAGACCTTGACCAAGGTAATAGATTGATAGGATAACATAGGCTTGATGGCATGTCAGGAAGTCTCAAGTCCAACCTTCTGCTTCCAGCATGGTATGCTCTAAGATCAAATTGGGTTGTGCAGGACTTTGTTCAGATGGATCCTGAAAAACCTCCAAGTGCAGAGATTGCACAGCCTCTCTGGTCAAGCTGGGCCAGTGCTGGACTGTTGTCAGAGGGAAAAGTGCTCAATTGTTTTGTGTAAGTTCAAGCAAGTGAAGAATTTATCCTTGGAACCTGACCTTCTGTTGACAGCTCAGTAGATGTGTGAGTGACTCAGAATGGGATACATCTCCATCCCCTAGCTCTGCAGGTGAAATGGAGTGAAAAGCAGTGAAAACTCATTTCCGCCTCTGGAGTTAATGTTGTCCTCAAAATTGAGAGCCAGCAGGTCTGCTGGGAAGCATATTTCTCTAGCATGAGAGAAGGACAAAACCTTCACCTTGCCCTATGTGGAAAATAAGCCCAAACTTTCTGAGCAAAGAGAAGTTCAGACTGGATTCAGGAGTGATGCTTACTGGTCTCCCCAAACAATTAATGGAGAGATTATTTCTTGAGTCATCTTGAGTTGCAGAGAACACCTGGTTACAGCCACTTGCAGTGACAGGGAAATCTTAAAACAGCTGCATCTTCTACCACTAATTACCAGAATCCAGCTGTTTTCTTTCAAATGACCAACCAATCAACCAAAAAAATCAATTCTCTAAGAGCAGCATCCCATTTTAACAAAGTTGACATGACATTACCTTTCTAACACCTGTGCACCACAGTTCATATTCCCCCTAGGCATACTGAAGCTGAAATATTGGTCAGAGTCCTAGCGAGGGACTCCCATATCCTTAATAGGTCCCATGTCCTTAATGCAAATTCTCAAAGCATACACAGGGTTTGCTCTAACACTAGCTCCCTCCTTCTTCCAAACTTTTCTCAGTTTAGAGGTTCCAGAATACTGGGATTTTTCACTTTCTGAGCTGGAGGCTGAAAATTACAGTGACTCTTTATTGCCTCAGCATTATCATAATTCCATATTTGGGAGAAAACTCATTATTTCCTGTTTTAAAAACAATCCCCATGGATCCTTCTGCCAAATAAGATGTATTTCTGACATGCATTTCTGACAAACAAGATTTTATTTTTAATGATCTTTGCAGTGCTAAAGTTCCAAAGCAGAAGGCAACAGTACATTGTCACCTCTGATATGGAGTGGCTTTATATCAAAAGAGTTTTCTTTCCTTTTTTTCATTGTTTCCTATACAGAGATAGTTGAAGCATCAAAATGCAAAACCATTGCCAGTGACTATTAATTAGGAGTTGACTCTCTCGAGGAAAACGCTTTTGTTAATTGACCTACTGGAAAAAAGGTGGAAAACATAAAAAAGGTGGAAAACAGCAGCAGTGAAGATAGCAGTGGAGACTAGAAAGACCTTGATCCGCTGTGGGCCTGTCAGGATGTTGGCAGCTCTATATGAAACCTCTGGTGGGAAGTGGCTTGATCACCACTCATCAACACAACAAAATGGCATCACGAGAGCTCCTTCTGCACACATGAACCTGACAGATGTGGCTATTATTTGGCTAAAGCTGTGCTACCTTTTTTTCCTACTGCATTTGGGACCTATTTTTACTGTGAAATAGAAATGTTGTGGTGAATTGGCAAAGGAAGAGAGTCTTGTGTCTTAAATATTGGCCAGGTTCATTTTTTTCATTTGCTTGAAAAAATGTAAAAGATAACACCCATGGCTCAGTAATTACCATATGTTATATATTATTACCAGAGGAGCAGTAGAGGTAGCAAAGAGCCTGGTAAAAGCCCCAGAAGGAAGGGTGGAAACCCCTGAGCAGAAGTGGCAGCACCATCCTGGTGCCAAACACCAGCCAAAGTGGCAGCCTGGAAGTTTATTGCCCATGCAAAGGCAGAGCACACAAGCTTGGCAGTTTCGTGGTCAGACTTTCTCTAAGTTTT
The DNA here is from genome assembly GCA_013397055.1 of Pachycephala philippinensis. Lineage (NCBI taxonomy): Eukaryota > Metazoa > Chordata > Aves > Passeriformes > Pachycephala > Pachycephala philippinensis. Next base: position 2,679,754 of record VWZT01004606.1, read on the forward strand.
GTTCTTTGTTGCCATCTCAAGCTTAAGATAAATCTGTCACCAAGATATTTTAGGAACAGCCAAAACAGAAACTGATTTTGTTTCCTTTTTCAAGTGATACATTGTTTGGAAATGCTTGTACACTAAGAAGCAGCTGAAACAAGAATTTGAATCTTTTGGGAAAAGACTCTGCTAAAAATGAAAGCTGCCTCCTTCGTTCTGGGAAAGCAGCCCACAGTACCTGGGCAGGAAAAGCAGTGCTCACATCTCAGCTCTGTGAGTCACAGTGAGCCTGTACAGTTCAGCAAATCCTTCTAAATGTACCACCCTCCCAACAGTGAATATTTTTATTACATTTTCCTTCTGAAGGGAAGCTCTATGATTTTTCTCAAGATCTGAATGTACTAATTCTCCCACCCCTCCCTTCCTCAATGTGTAAAATAAGAGCTTTTATGCCATCAGCTTTGGAAATGAATTCTTGTGGGTTTTTTGCTGATTTGTTTTCATGCTGCTTCAGAAACAGTACATCTTCTGTGAACTGCCATACGACACTGAAGCACCTGGCACCAGGTTTTATACAAATACTTCCAGCAGTATCCTATGGTAGGTAGCTAGAGCTCTCTCTTCATTGGGGTGCCATCCATCACTAACCAGGAGCTTTGAATGGCTGGTTTAATATTAATATATTGATCTACCACTTCAGTGTTGTTGAATCACTCTTTTCTCTCTGATGCATCAAATACTGCAGTTGTTACATGCCAAGGCACAGTGATGAACTAATTGTGAGCATGCCAACATCAAGACGTTTTTCTCTCTGGTAAATACAGACACCCACATGTCTCATTACCACAGCTGATACATTACCAGCCAACTCTGCTGAGAAAATACAGCAAGAGGTTCAGTTCCTTCATCCTCACCTACATTACACAGTGCCTACTGCATGAGCACTTGTACCGGGACAACTGGAAATCCAAGAGGCAACTCAAGCGGCAAAGCTTTGATCAGGCTTTGGGTGAAGGCTTTCAGACACCAGCATAAAATGCATAAATAAAGTCCCTTTTCTGTTTGTCATAAGTTTCCTGTTTCATTAAGCACCTCAGCTGTTCTTTACAGGTGTTGGACGTAGGGGACGTTACCTGTTCGAGGCGACACTTGAGTTCAGTCATTTCCACCTCCCAGGCGGCCTTGTGCAGGGCATACTGCTGCTGGAGGCCCTGGCGCTCCCGCTCCTCGTCCCGCAGCTCCGAGCGGAAGTCATCCAGCAAACCCTTCAGAGCGTTCAGGAGCTTCCGGTTTTCACTCGCCTGCCACAACAAAGCAAACAAAATGCTGTCACTGGGCGCTGGCTTTCATCTCCAGTTTAGTATTTCAGGAGGAAAAATGACTGTGTGTCCACTGCGTGGAAGAGGAAGTGCCTGGGCTAACTTCTGCATGAGAAAACCAAGAATAACAACGCCTTCTCTGTCTACAGGCTGCTCAGGAAGTGGTTGAGTCACCATCTCTGGAGGTATTTAGAAGATGTGTGGATGTGACACTTTGGGATGTGGTTTAGTGGTGGAATAGGGCTGGACTTGATGATTGTAAAGGTCTTTTCTAACCTAAATGATTTTATGATTCTCCTTCTCGTTAGCCCTAGTGCTGATGCTTCCTGAAAGCCAAAGATATTTAAGTCACCCTGAAAAAGGCACTAAGCATCTTTCTGGACTGAGGACATCATTAATAACTTTTTTTTAAATACTGTAAACCAGAGCTAGAGTATCATTCCTGAGGTTTGTTGGGTAGTTCTATATCTGTCTCACACATACAGTCAGTGCTCAGTATCAAATCCCAAATATTTGTAAGCTACATATAAAGAAAGGGGATCAATTTTCAACACTTTTGTATGATCAGATGAAATTCTTTTGGGAAATACAGTGAGGCTTTGAGCTGAGTATCTCTGCTGAGGTGTTTCAGTAGTCTGTACTTCATATTCCTGCTCCACACTAGGCAGTCACACCCAGGTTAGCTTTGCAGCAGCACCCTCCTTGGTACCAAAGGCATGAAGGCCAGGGAGGCCACTTTCCCTCTTGCAGAGGGGATCAAAGAGCAGACCCCCATCCAGGTCTTTTTGAGAGGGTCATGGTCATCCTGAAAATGTTGTCTGTGCTCTTGTGCTAGCCAGAAGCCAAGAATGGAGCTAAGCTGAAAGTCTAGCCAGGAGCTGTCATCACATATTCTTACTCAAATCTTCTTTTTTTCCCCTTAGTTTTAGCATTTACTTTCTTCAGATTCTCTGGACACTTGCAAAACCTGTCATTTTTATCTTCAATATCAAAAATGTTTTCTAAATATTTGTTCTGGATGAGTAAAAGAAAAGGCTTCCCACCATTTTTTTTTTTTTTTTGCAGTCATTGAATCAGAAAACAGAAATATATGATTTATTTGTCCAAAATTTAAATTAAATATTCCCAATGAGCCTCTCAAACACCAGGGAGTAACCAGTGATTGTATCTGACAAGTTATCCCGACTAGAAAATACTTTTATGAAAATTATACTTGACTAGCAGACACAGCATGGGCAGAAAAATGGGAAAGCTTACTCAAAAAATTCAGCATTTAATCACCTGGTTCTCATGAATGTGTTAACTTTGTTGGGAAGGTCTAACTCAAATTAGCTGTCTCCATCCTTGCATGGTAGTCTAATTGACTTTATTTTTTATTTGTTTTCCCAAGTGAAGGCTTCCCGCATTTCCTCTTATCTGGTATTTCATGAAGTAACTACATGGGGGCTTCTTTGAAGACAAGTAGACAGATGTATGCAAAAATCTAAGTAATTGTCATGTGCCTTTTTCAGTGGCAATACTTACAAAATTTTATGCAGACAACTAAGCTGACTTCATATGCTCATCAGATTTTTGGCATCACTGCACCCACCTCACCCATTTTTGTAATCACTGATCATACACGCCAAGGTGCCTTTTTCCTTTAAAAAACAAACAAATGTGGTCCACTTTTTCCAAGCCATTTGATACATCAGCAAAAATATGCTAGATGTAGGGAAGTGACTGCAGGTGCTCATTGACTGACCTATCTGTTTGGGCTAATGAAATGTGATGGTGTACAAGATGGGGTTTTGCAAGAAACGCATCCACAGAAGCAGAATTAATTCCATTAACATTTAATGCCAATTAGCAGTTTCCTGCTATCCAGCAGCAGCCTCCATCATGCATATAAGATCACCTACTATTCAATATGCAATGAGATTTTATGTTTCCACCATGCATTTTCGTTCTACTACCTAATTAAGGCTAAATTCTCCAAACATCTTAAGCCCCTTGTGTAATAATCAGAATGAGAACTCCTTTGAAGTTTTGCCCTTAATGTCACAACAGAAGCTGCTGGGTATTGAAGGCATCAAAATCTGGTCTCATCCTCTTTGAAAACCCTGACTCCAAATGTCTGTGAAGTGCTTTCGTTCAAGAACCACGTTCTGTGTTTTCTGGTGTGCTGTATAAACCCTTCTCTGCCAAAGCAGTCAAAAGGTTCCACAAGAGAAATGAGGCAGAAGAAAAATAAAACCAAATGACACTAAAGCAAGTTACATCTCTCATTCCTGTGCATACATTTGATAATTTTACAGTCCTATAAAATTTGTTTTGCAAAGAAAGAAGATATGGACTAGTACATAAAGGAAACAAAAGAGACTCATTGCAGGTTTGTAGCCTACTGGGATGAGGGCATTTCTTATTTCTAGAGGCATTACATCAATGTCACTGTTATGAGACAAGTGTCCCAGGTGCCCCCTGGCTTGCTGGGATTTTAATTACCTTGCCAATATATATCTAATTTTGTTTACATACTTTGTACTCATGCAGAGAAGTCGCTTCTGCATGACTTTGTATTTACAGTCCGAAGTTGGAGAAGTCTGTGAAATTATTGTTTTCTGTGCTGCCAAACTGGAGTGGTTTTGGGGAACAGAGAGAGTGCTTTTGAGAGAATGTGCTCTGAAATACAATGTTTACATCTAGACATGCTTTAAATTTCGTTGGCAAAACTACTGAACAGCATCTTCATAAGACTAAGTCCTGTAAATACACAACGAGCACTGTTATAGTCTTCCCCTTCCTTTCGGGCATGTTGCACAGCAGAAATTGGGCATGGCTGTGATTCTCTGGACAGTCTCCCATGCAAGGAGATGGCTCTTTAGCACCTTAGCTGTTTCTAAAATTTAAAGCTCAGAGGAATCTCACTGATTCACAATTGATCTAAGACAAGATAATTACAAGGGCTTTACAAAAGTTTAAAGGCTTGTATCCACAGCTCTGGATTTATAGAAAAAACAGCTGACAACAAGCAAAACCTTTATGTAGCAAACTCCAATTCAATTCCAGGACATTGGAGCATTTACTAAGTTGAGTCAACCACAGAAATGGGAGCATCCAGCTCAAGAAAAGTTTTGGACGAGAGCAGTTGATGGCAGTTTGGTTCTGCTTTTAATCACAGTTCATTTTTCTCAGAGAATTTCACTTGAGAATTACACTGAAGACTTTAGCCACAGCCTGGTATTACAAGCAGTTTAGTAGAGCAGTCAATTCAAAACACAAGGTCAGGAGCCTAAGCAGCAAACAAGAACTCGTGTATTTTTTCTGTCTAATCACAAATCTAGGCAAAAGATAAGCTGGATCTTGGTGCAACTCATTTTCGTATACTTAGGGCTTAATGACTATTCCTTTGGGCTTTTCTCTTAGCTAAGCTTTGAAAACAAACATTGTATGAGCGAAAAGAGATCTAATTGGGGATTTTCTTGACAACCCTCCCAGCAACAACACTACTGTATTGTTTTTTGATGATTTTTCCACTGGACCACAGATGTGTAAACCCTTTTCTCCTTACTCCCTTATCTTACACCATCTAACAGGCATCTCACCCTTTATATTCAACTGAAACAAAGCTCTTCCTTTATCCACAGGCTTGTTCTCCCTGATCTCTTACCATACACATAGAAACACTGCCTTTCACCAAGCTGTCCTCTGCTGTGCCACCAGTCCAACTGACCTGTTTATCTCCTGCCTGTGATCAGACTTCCAGCCTGACTCTTAACCTTGCCTGACCCTTTCTGCTGTGTCCCCCAGCTACCAGCCAAGGGACAATGCCATGAAGGGAAAGATGAATTGACCCCTCTCAGAGTCCCCTTCTACTCTGCCTCTCATCAAATAACCTTTTTTCTCCCCTTTTCACTCTGCCATGCCTATATCCCTCCACACACTGGCCACATAAAAAATCCCAGACAAGCCAGATTGGTGCACTTTCCACCAAGCTGAGTATCTCAAATCACAGTAATATAAAATTAAAACTTGCATGTTGAAATTAAGGCCTCTGGGTTTATAATTTTTCTCAAAACAATTCCACTTTCCAGGCAGGGTAAAAAAGTCAGCAGCAAGCACGCAGGCTGAAAATATAAGCCATTAAATATTAACATTAAATGTTAAAAATAAATATGAGTAACCTCAGGTTACCATAAGGCCTTTGTTTTTTCTGACCTAGTTATCTCAGCCACTCCTAGACTAACTAAAAGTTTCTTTCCTCATATGAAATAAGTGCTGATGCATTTAATCTTGGAGCTTGTCAGGCAGATCCAGAAACTCTGGGTTCTCCTGGGCAGGTACAAACCTTGGAGACTTCCAGCTGCACCACTCACTCCAAATTCCCTGTATAAACAGTGTTTTTTTCCAGCTGTGGGCTTAAGGAACCTGCAGAAAACCCCTCAAAACTCATTGTGTTTTTCAGCACACCAGTGCTTGTGAGAAGATGCCCTAGCAAGCGTAGGCAAAAAAAATAATAGTGCTTAAAATGAGGAATATCTAGCAAACCCATTCATTCTTGCCGTGTTGAAATAACACTTTTTCCTGGTTGGAAGGCAAGGAATCTGTTTTATCTTGACAAGTTCATTTGGATATCATCCACTATTCATTATCATGAGGAGTACTGAGATGTGGTCAGTTCCTACAGATCATTTCTTTAAGCAAGATTAGCTGGAACTTCTGTGATGTATATAAAAATGAATTTTAAGCAATTTATTGCCCATTTCTGCCACTTTAATTGAGAACAATGCCTAAACAATTATTATTTCAAAGAGTACAAGATTCATTTGAATGTTCTTGGTTATTTTAAGAGATCTATATGGAAAGTTAGTACATGACAGAGTTTGTACAGAAACAGCATTTTGGTATATATTTATTTTATGAATTCTAGAATAAATCAGTCTACAGATGGACGGCAGTTAAATGATGTGTTCAAGAGCATCTCTTCCACGGCCTTCTACAGCCTTTACCAGAAAAGAGCTTGCTGAGAGGAAGACAGGGTTGGGTCTGGTTGGCCAGCAAGGTAGAACCTTTCCAAATGCCAAACCGATCAAATGAACACTCACTTGGTAGCACACTTCACAGAAAATAATACTAAGAGAATATCCTTTCCACGGGATAGAGACTTCCTGCTGCCTGCTGCAACACATAGGCAGTAAGCAAACAGGTTGTCCACAATCATGAGGGTCTGGGGAATTCAAGGTGAAGAACTCAGATGCAAAGAGACACACCATCCCCAGGCCTTGCAATGACTCCAGCAAAGTGTTGGGATCATAGGGAGTACATATTTGCCTGAGAGCTGTCACTGCAGAGCAGGCTCCCAAGTCAAGGGCCTGGATAGAGAAGGGACATCAGGCATAAAGACTGAAGACTTCTTTCTCCCTGAATTTGTTTTTCACATAGAATTCTAGCTCCATTCTATTTATGATTGCAAATCAATCCAGGTAACAGGATGCTCTCATACGAATGGTTTCCATTCTAAAAATATTAGAAATCTGTCTCCATTGAATGTTTTCTATTTGTATTGTTAGGATGGTTAGTACATTAAATGCAAAAAGGAAAAAGCTAGACTGTATGGCAGAGCTGTGACACACAGTCAGGGCACAGGATATGCCAGGGAAAAGATAGCATGATTTGATTTCGGGCTTTTAAAAACAAGCCCAATGACAGGAAGGAACTCTTACATTGTTTTCCCATCATCTCTAAGGGAAACATTAAATACATGTGCTAGTTTCTTAAATTATTTAAAGGAAATAAAATCACATGTTCTTGCTAAAAGCTTGACAGTAGAGTAAAATAGATGTCCTCAGACAAGAGGAGCATGTAAATTCTGCAAACCATCACATTCTGATAGATGTTTCTGGGCAAACAGCCACAAGAGGAAATAGGATTTTTCACTGATAGCATCTGTCAACAGAAGAACAGTAATCACGTGGCTCATGATTAAATTTACATATAAATATAATGGATGAAATCCACTGTAATTGCTGTGTAGCTAGAAGTATTTACACAAGTATGATTCTAGGTGATTTAACACAGCAGCACAGAACTCTCTCGGAAAATCCACAGTTTCCATTCCCAGGGCAAGATATATAAATGGTGTAGTACCTGCTTCTGCTGCTGCAGTAATTCTGCAGTCTGCAGCTGTGGTCCGTGATCAGTGCTCTCCGTGGTGGGACGCTGGGAGAAATCTGTCAGTGCAAACACAACATCCTCTTCCTCCTCCTCTCGCTCTGCACCATTCGCCTTCTGCTCAGACTGAGTGCCCAAGTCTGGGAGGGCCTCAGGGTGCTCAATCTACAATGCAAGAGGGAACACAGAAGACGCTTTTGCCATTTACCTCTGAGGCCAGAAATCTACTGAAGGACTAAGGGAAGGGACTGCATCTCCATGGTGGCATATATTGACTTCAGCTCAGGCTACAGAACTGATCTTTGGGTGATATATGACATATTGCACATGTGAACACAACACTCTGCAGGCCTGTAACACAGGGGATCTATGCAGCTGATGGGTGTAATGTCATATGGTGGATATAATCCATCACACATTAATCAAAAAGTATAAAAGACACTGGTAAATTGTGTGATGAAGTAATGGAGATTAGAAAATATCCAAATCTATCACTTTATTTTCTGTAAAGCATGAGCAAAACATGACTCCAATAATGACTAGAGCTGGGCTGATTATAAGTTAACCAGTCAAAAAACCCACACAGTCAAGAAATGAAAGCTTTTTGGTATTAGAAAATGAGCTAGTTTACACAGAAGCAAATTAACACTGCTGATGTAAAGTAGAAGCAAATTATTTCTAAATAGCTACTCATCTCTTCTTTCTGACTCATATTACCACAGAAGATGAATGTAAAGATGTTCATCCATCCTTTATCTAAGAATACAAAACATTTGAGTATTACACTTAAGCATACTCTGATCAGACCTGAAAGGTTACTTGCACTGCCAAATGCAGCAAACCTTGAAAAACACTAGGCACAAAAGGATCAGAAATACTGAGAAAAATTATTTTGTTGCTTACCAAATAGCTTGAGAATTGCATGAAAAAAAATCAAGTCAAATCAAATCAAATCAAAGCAAATCAAATCAAATCTATCGTTCTCAAGAATTTAGTATAGAATATCAGAATGGGAAAACACTTTATTTGTTTTTCTTTAGCTTAAGAAGCAAATGGTAGTTCTGAGTGTGCAACTCAACACTTCCTTCACAGTGCCTGTTGGCTGGCAATCACACCCCTGCTGAGATGTGTCAGCTTGGGGATTCCAGGTTGTCATGTACTTCTGAAATTCCTGATCTTGATTTAGCCTCTACTTGGAAAAGCACCATGATGACGACTGGTGTACTGCTGCTGACGGCGATAGACGTGTGTATAGAGAAGGGGAAAAAATAAGGATGATTCACTGTGAGATCCCACAAGAAGCTGTATAATTCTGCTGTCAGCATAGAAACAGAGCTTCCCTCCATCTGTATTGCTGAAGACTTTGTAAGGAACACACTGTGCACAGGATGAGAAAAACAGCAGCACGCAATCCATCCAAACAGATTTGACTCCCTCACCTTGCTGATGTGCTTTTTTTCTTCCAAAAAATTACTCAGGAGTCATATCTTTGAGACCTAATTAATCTTTCATTTACTATGAGCGAGTTTTTCAGGACCAGCTGTTTGTACTAGTTAAGGGTTTCGATTTAAAGATGGGTGATCTGTAACATATCATGCAGAATATACTTCAGCACAAGCCAACTTAAGCTTTCACAGTTAATTTGAATCCCCTTTCAACATATGTGCAATTTTAAAGCTGCTGATGCCACATATTTCAAGTCTACACTTACAGAAGGGACATCCCAGCACTCATCTGGGTTATTAAGGTGGGACAGTTACCTCTATTGTGTCCTCCCCTTCCTCCTCCATTCGCTTGCCTTGCCGCCAGTGTTTCAGCAGCCACTTCAATTTGACATACAGGAGAAAGGTGTCCTGCTTGAAATGCCTGAGTTCTTGCTGCAGCAGATTTTTTTCCTGACTCCAGGTCTTCTCTTCCAGTTTGTTCTGCAAAGTCAAGCTCTGCACTTCTAAGTCTTTCCTCCGCAGGGTCTGCATATGCTCCTCCTCCAGCTTTAATGGAATAACAGGCAACATGTCAGTGGGTTGGTGTCCTGGGGCAGTCTCCAGGACTTGTACTTCATTGGGTGAGACAAACTGAAATCTCTAATTTTCAGCAGCAGTGAGTAGCTATTGAGTTTGGCTCAGTTATGACTGCTGAGGAAATTAGAGGATAGCAGATGATAAATTTTGCTTAGATAACCATATGAAAGTAACCTGCTGTGGAAGTGGATATTTACTTCAAAGATGCACAACAGTTCTGATGCTGGTTGAACATTTGATACCATTCATATTTTCCTCCCCCTCTTGATTGTATCTCTGCAGTAGGTTCCCAGCACAGCCACCAGCCCACACTGCTACACATATCACACCTACTAAATGCATTTGCAGCCATTCGTACAAGGTGGGACCACAGCTGCCCTTTTGACAACCTGAAATATTTTCCTTGCAACTTCTCTCCACAGCGACAGACTCAACCCTTCCACAGTGGCTACATCTCCCTCTGCCTCTAGAAGGGCAACACTTCTGAGGAAACCACCTCCAGTACCTCAGACACAACAACTGGTCCCTCACTTCTCGCAGCTCATACTTGAAGGCATCTGAATGATACCACACTAAACAGTCTCTCTGGCATGACTATCTGGGACACAAGCAGGAACTGAAGAGGCAGGAACTGAAGAGGCAGGAACAGATTGCAAGTCAGCATCTGACATCTCAGCCTTAGTACTAAAAACACCAAGAAAAGCTAATTCTTTAGAGGACACGTGTAATTACACCTGTTTCTATGCAAGGCCACCTGAAACATCATTCTTTAAACGTGACCTCTCCCTCAATATATAAAAATCAAACCGTAGCATGACCTGAACCCAAAAGCACTTGTACAAGTTAGTCGTACAACATCTCGTATTGTGCATGGATGAGAAAGTGTTTCCACTTCAACCAAGCAGTGGCTTCTTCATTGATGAAGAAAATGCAGATGGAAAATGAGTACAGAGTCACTGTTTACAGGTGCCAGTTTCTGTTTTCCATTCTGCAGAACAACAGCCTCCCCTTTTCCTGACCAGCTCCATAGATGAAATCTATGAAAGCCACAGTACACTAATGATCACAACAATCCAAACCATCGGAACATGCCCTGCAACAAACAACGTTCACATAAGAACAAAGAATATTTCAGGGACTAGGACTACCTAGCAATAAATACTGCTAAGAAATATGTGTTTGACTTTCATGGCAACATTCAGATGCTTCTGAAACAGGCTACCAGTCCATACTAGACAGTTTACTAAGGACTTGCCTGCCATCTAAATTATGTGCTCTGGCATAATGTAAATTTTTAGCATCTATGCTACTATGTCTTAAAAAGTTCCCGATTAAATTGAAGTTATTTACAGTAGTTGCTAGTTTAAAGATGTTTAAAATGAAGCTTAAAATTAGCCATAATGGCCCAAAAAACATACACACAACTCCTAATAACACTCATGGAGATTGTACACTGCTAGCACACATTAATTTGATGTCATTAAACATTCCTAAAAATGAAATAGTAAAAGAAAGGCTGACTTTAAATTTAATTTTTACAGGAAGAAATAAGTAGATTTGATGTTGATGATGATTCTTCCACCAGATGAAGTTATGGTTAAATACAGCACAAATCTGAGTAATTTCACCAGAAATCCTGGAAGGTGATAAAAAAGGTACAATAACAACAGGATGGGCATAATCTGGAAAAAAATGAAGAATCCAGAAGATGCTTTTATTCTTCTATTTCTGCTGGCTGTCAACACGAACAACTAGCTTTGATTTTGGTGCATTTTTCATTGTTTTTACAAGCTGTTACATTTCAAGTCCCTGTGGTCATGAATTCTTGCAGAAGACCCTAGTGGAGGTAGATTCATAGAGTATTATGCTTTTTGAATGGATAGCAATTGCAAAAGCAAAGAACTTAAGAGGCAGGCATAGCTTCCAAAAAGCTTTCACAGCCAAGGCAACGAGGAAGGAAATCAATTGACTGGTTGCCTTCAAAAGCTCCAGTGGAAAGCTCCTGTGGAGATCAACTGAAAATTAAAGCCAGTTATGAAAAAACGGAGAGATACCACTTGGGCATAAAGAGATTAGCTGGCACAAGGAAAAATTCTTTACAGTATGCAACAGTTATGCTGAATTTAGTCTAAAAAGTAAATTTAAAAAGAAAACTTCAGTTAAGAGCCAAACAGCCTGCAGAAATTAGCAACAGATTTTTTCGCTCTAGGAACTAGAGATCACAGAACGATTGACTAATCTGTTCCAGCCTTCAAAAGAGCAGGCTCATGTAAAAAAATATGATTTATTCACCAGTTATTAATAAGAAGATTGGGAGCACTGAGTACTGAAAAATACAAGAATGTCCTGATTTATTTCTCAGTTATGTGTGCGTAACAATTCCTCTGACTTCAGAGAAGTGCTGGATTTTCTTTGGGCTAGGAGCAATCAGAATAAGGTACAGAGCCGAACTGAGCTCCCAGGGATCAAATGCTAGGGATCAATGCTTCCCTAGCCCACGGAGAGCTGATGGGTGACAGAATTCTCCATGCAGTATTTCATGTCTCTACCACAATTTCCCCTGCAGAGGGGAGGACAAAACTCTCCACCAAGCAGAGAAGCCAGATTTGCAGTGGCAAAATAGGCTTGAGTTTAGATTCCAGATTCTTCATTTACTCAGGTGAGGTCAGACAGGCACAGCCATCAGGACACAAGTTCCCACAGCCCTGACAAACAAGGCTCACGTCACACACCATGGTCATGCGTCTCTCCCAGCAGGTGGGTTTTGTATTTACCTGGATGATCCTTTCTGTAAACTTTTCTTGCTCCTCTCGGTGAAGTCTTGTCTCCTGCTCAAGCTGAGCCTGAAGCTCCTGTATCGATACATTCTGTACAGGTAAAACATGGGAATCCCTGAGCTGATCAGCAGGACAAAGGGATAGGTTTAGCAGAAAATGTGTCTCCGAGGTGTAAAAAAAAAAGGAAAAAAAGAAAAGAACCGCAGGACAGACATCTGCACAACTCACGGTTATCAATAGTTAAAACCAAAGCACAGTGTGCAAATAAATAGCAATGCCCTAAATCTGTGTGGGAATTTCCTGTGTGGCTTCTGGAAACTAAAGCTGGGATGCTGATGTTACATATTGGATATTCCCTCCAGGCCTGTGCTCTGGGTTTGCACTCAAATAGCTGAGACTCCTGTTTGCAGGATTACGTATTTGGTGGTGCATTTCTTCATTATAATAAAAGCTGTAAAATTTTAACATCTCTGCACAAGATGAATCTAATGCATGTATATTGTTCCTAATTTTTTATTCATTTGCAACAGTTTTGATTGGGCAGTTAATGGGATAGCATTTATTAAACCAACTAAGTATACATAAGGTCCCTTTCTTCAGATACAAGACAGCTCTTTGCACAAGTCAGCTTCATTCTGTGATTTCTACTCAAAATAATTACTACAAAAATGTCACAGTGATAAGCTGTGTGAGCCTGAGATCTGACCAAAATAATTAAGTATTCCCCTTTCAGGTCCAATACTGTTTTAATCTTAATACTTTCAATTTTATGTTCTCATTAAGTTTGACATCGCATCAACTTCACTCCTGAAAGTTACTTAACTCAAAAATAAAGACCCAAGAAGGCAGAGTCAGATCTCATTATTTATACTACGTTAATTAAATCTTGTGGCGCTTGTATTTCTGATCAGAACTTTCTGTGCCCTTCCCTTTGCATCTCTCACATTGGTGCTAAAACTGATTTATCTGTACAAAAGTGATGCTTGGCTGGATGCCATCCTCTTCACATGTGTGACCACAGAAAACACTACAGCGCCAAACTCCTACTTCCCAGAGCAAAGATGTACTTAAAGACGGGATTGCTTTAGGCTTCAAAGCGTAATCCCAAATTCTCAGCTGGCCCATGTCCTGCCTGCTCCAACCTCAGCAGCTGCAAGGACACAAGGGAGGTCGTGGGACCGCTCTCCTGGGCTGTGTTGCCATTTCCCTCCAGCATCAGCCCCGGCACCCGCCCCCTCCCGAGGCACTCCTCCCACTTCCCAAGAGCAAAGCCAGCTGCTGCTGCTCTTCAGGCCACACAGCCCTCCTTGGAACATTTTGGTTATTCACAATGTATTTCTCACTGGAACAGACACCCCTCATTCCTCCACTAGGGAAAAATGAGATAAGGCAAATGAAAATATCCCAAAAACTACCTGCAGGACCACTCTGCTGAAAACCAAAAGTGGACCTACATATACTTTCTGGGCCCTATCAGGTCCTTCTTTACTTGACTCATTTATTGACTTGTGCATGTCTCTTTTGTACCTGAGGAAAAGACACTTCCATCTCTCTGAAAGGTACACATAAAGTGACTAAGAGAACGTTATCTGCCTTATCAATTTCATCTGTCTCTGTAATGTGTCTGTAGACATTTTGTAGTGCATAAGGTCAAAATCCGGTCTCACAAGTAATTTGAAAAGAACTGCTTGTGATGGGATTTGTCAGTTTTGCACACTTGTTTGTAAATCGTTAACTTAATTCTCTCATGCGATAAAGGAAAAACTACTTTCATCAGGAATTTCTGCATTACTTTATTCTGATCAGGCTTCTTTAGGAAGATGGCAAATAAAAACCAATATATCAGTTAATTAATATATAATTTTAAAAAAAAGTATGTTCCTTCCCTCTATGAATTCAAAATTATTAACTCATCCAATTTTTTAATAAATATGTAGCCCATGCAAAGCCAAGTTTCAGGAAACTTGGGTGCTAGGATTATGTGGTAACTGTTGGAATTACTGAAAAGAAATGAAATATATCATAAAGGCAGATGCAGTATTACATGCACACTAAGTCAAAATCACGTCACAACTGCTTTGCCTCTTTAAGGACAGTACATTTTTATAAGTCCTCAAGTAAATTAAAGTTGAATAGCAGCTAGTGCATGAATGCAGAGCTGCACACCTTTTTCCTTCCAATGCAACCTGAGAACTCTTCATAGTCTATAATTATATATAATGTCATTTCTACCAGAAGCACTGGGGTATCTACACTCTTCAAATCATGGGAGGTAAGGCTGCCTAAGTACCTAATAGATTGGTGCTAAACAATCTATTAGGATCATGCATGAATAATATTTAGAAATGTATCATGTAATATTTGTGTACGCAGTTCAGGTACCTGATACTGCACTGATGGATGTCTGTATGTTTATATGTGGAAATTAGTCCCTTATCATCCAATCAGCAGGGTGTAGTCTGTGGCGCAACTGTGGTTTTGTTTTGTTTTATAAAGCAACACTACTACAAAATGGACACAAAAGTTGATAACCTGTTATATTCCATTCTTTGTTTCCTTTGTTCTCATTAAGGAATGCTACACGAGGAACAGAAAACACCCCGAATACGACGGTCACCACACAACGTACTGACACCACGGGACAGACACAAACTCACTACAACCAGACGTACAAACACAATACCATGGGAACTACGAGCTAGTGCTACTCTACCACAGCACCACAGGAACAGCCGCACTTCACCCACAGCTCAACACCGACTAACAGTTTCCCATGTATCCCAGTTACTGCATTACCAGGTACACTGCCACTCCTGTCCCCTCAGACAGGCACTGCCCAATCCTTCTGCTCAGCCCTTTTATCTCACCTGTTATCACTCCAGAACAAGCTAATCCATGCCGATGTCTTTACCTCAAGAGGATGTGCAGAAAAAGTCATCCACACCTGGGGACTTCACCACCGCTCCCTCACTGTACTGACCCCTTTCTGCCCCTCTCAGGATGTTCACAGCTTTTCAGGTTACTTTCCAGCTCACACAATCCCACATTTCTGCCATCACTTGTTTTTACAAGATTGCCATCCAAGACAAGGTATGGCTGTGTTTTACTTGTCTGTTTTCTCCATTTTACCGTAGCTAATTACGATCTCAATTCGCCTGCAAACTTAATCAATTTATATGCAACAACCGTGAACATGAAATTTCATGGAATCTTTCTCTTAAGCTTTTTTTTTTTCCCCAGAAATGATCAAACAAAATAAGGCCTGAGGAGGCAGGGTAGAATGATGCTCTCCAGCATTTGCGTGCAATTCCAAGGAAGTCAAAAGATGAATATTTTATGCTGCTTCTCTAAAGCTACATTCTAGTGCTTTGATATTTGGATCTTACAGTTGAACACATAGTTTAAAAATTGATAGTTTTTCACACACTGACAGCTGACCATTGCATGCAACAATCAGAAAGAAAGTTCCAGTGCCTTTTGTAATACTTTTTACATGCAATTCACATCTAACTGAATTCGCAGAGGCTGCTTCTGAAAATGTACTCTTCTTCTCACCCCTTGAAAATAGATGACACATATTCCATTTGCTGGTGTAGAATAGGCAGCTGTGTGGTTATTTGTGCTTATATGAAAAGTCTCTGAGTTTGGGAAAACACAGAACACTTTGCTCCAAGTCTTTAAAAATCC
Source organism: Pachycephala philippinensis (assembly GCA_013397055.1). Lineage (NCBI taxonomy): Eukaryota > Metazoa > Chordata > Aves > Passeriformes > Pachycephala > Pachycephala philippinensis. The sequence goes on from VWZT01004606.1 coordinate 2,695,690, forward strand.
ATCTCATTGTATGGATAGTACACAAAGTCTCACCAAGTTCAGTTAGGACTCAAATATCCAGATTTACATCATAAAGGATCTTTTAAGCCATTATATTGTCAACCCCTACAGACTCTTACACAGCAAGAAAGAATACAATACATCAAAGTAAATTATTCTTGCTTCCCCTAATCTTGGTGGGAAGGAATAATCACAGCATCAGTTTATCTTTCTTCTTCCCACAACTTTGCATTGGAGGAATAGTGGACATAAGACATACAACTTTCTATGTGGTCCTTGGTTGTTGTTGTTTTGCTTGCTTTTTTTACCAGAAGAAAAAAAGTCACTACGTGTAAACCATTCACTGTTTCCTTTCTGGGAAAACAAAATCTTTAGCCAGAGAAATGGATGTGCAAATTTTCAGCACATGACTAGGACCTGCTGCAAAAACCATCCAGCTGAAAAGCTCTCACATGGAATTATGAAAATTGCACAGAAACAACACCAGTTAAAAAATAGAACATTCAAAATATAGATCAAAATTCTCCTCATATGTCCAAAATGGATCCATACAGTTTTGATTCAAAGCAGGTAGTAAATTGACTTACCTAACTTGCACATCACTGTATCTGATTGTCCCACACTTAAGCCAGTAATTAACTTAGAGTTATACATTTCTTATTGGAATAAGTAAGGAAAATGGATAAACATATTAAGAATGGCTTAGAAGAACTTATTCTTCAATGTGTGCTATTCCTGTTTTATTTCTAGACCTTGTGGAAAACTTGTTGTTTAAGACATGCTCTCACCTTCTCCAGACTATCTGCTTTTATTTCAAATCTCTAGTGACAATTCACTCCTTCTACACGAGTTCCTTTCAGTGGTTCTTTTTCCATAATCTATTAGTGTCAGAGATTTTATGGTATTTTTCTACACAGAAATAAATGTGTAAGTCTTTAAAAGCCATGTATGAAAATAATCAAAATCTGAAATGCAAAGTGCTTTTGCCTTCGACATATACTTTTTCAGGTAAAGGCAGAACTGATATCCTCTGAAGGAAGAGAACTAGGAGGTACAGCTCCAAATCAAAGCATCGGGTATCAAATACAAGCCATATCTGGTCATTTGAATGAGTGACATTTTTTTTCTTCAGAATGTCTTCTTGCTTCTGAATAAACAGGAGGAGACTGCTTAAGGAAACTGCCTTTTGTTTATGAATATTCCATTGGTAAAATTCACCAGATGAAAAATTATTTACCATTTTCCCACTTGTTTCCATTTGTTGCCATAGGATGTTTGCTCCATGTTACCTTTCCCAGTTCTCATGTTTGTTTTAGTCAGGGCATTTCTTACAAGTTCACCTGCTTTTTCCTTGGATAGTAAAGAATGATCTCCCCCTCCCACCATAACAGAGCTCTGCTGAAGTCATGAATAATGGATCGAACATCCACCCCAACGGGCTCCAGCCTCCCACAACAGCAGCTGAAAGGCTTGTTTCAGCAAGAAAACAAAGCCCTGCTCTTGAAGCAATTTCAAGATATAATTTCCCTTGGACTGGGGCTCTAGCCCACCTCCTTAACATGCAAATACATTCTAATAATACTGTTGCAC